>CM076572.1:1235197410-1235686367 GCA_034641835.2 Pinus albicaulis
TAGCATCAAATGTGTTCTAGCAACGAAATTTTGTGGAGAGGCTAGAATACATGAGATATCCAAAACACATAAATCGTTTCTGGAAATTCCACCTAGAGATGACTTAATTATATTATTAGCTATTTTTAAAATATTTCCTAAGTCTAAACTCACACAGATCAATGTCAAGATGATCCCAACCCTTGATTAAGGTTTAATATTGGTCGTTGGAGTCCCAACAAAGGATTATAAGAAGAAGTCGATGGGAAATAGGAGAATACACTTTAGTAGTTCAATTTCCATGACTGATCGATTTCCAGAGAGTAGCAGCAGTTGCTGAAGAGCCAGAGATCGAACTAGAGTCAGTGAGGGGCAAAGAAAGCGAAATGGAAGATTTTTTCCATATCCTAAGAGGCAGCAGCAAGGGGCCAAGTTATTCCTAGTGAGAAAGCACAGAGGACTGCACAGTTGCTTCAGAAGAGCAATTCAATTTGGATGGAGGAAAAATTGATTAAGCTTCTAGAGGCCAGGAAAGTCTTCTAGAGGGTCGGAGAATAAATTTCCTCAGTAGAGATAGGAAAAATGACTTCATCAGAGGTATTCCCAGGCCTAGACATCCAAGAGTCTATGCAAGCAATGTGCAAAATCTGATGCAAAGGGTCTAGAAGGATGACTTTTCTAAAGGAATTTGTGTCGAGGTTGCTTGTGGAGGAAGGGAAATTCCCTTAGGTAATTTTAGCTAGATTTACTTGCTGTTTGGACTACCAGTTGGGCATCCATATTTTGTACTAATATTTCGCTGCTACTTAATAATAAAAAACCCTTAGTTTTTGCACCAATTTTCCCAAGTTGGGTTTTTCTGAGGACATTTGTCCAAAAATAATTGTGTAAATTTTATGTGTGTGTGTGTGCTAGAATTTTCTCAGTTTCTAACACTATGTTTTTTCCTTCCACAATATTTATTTGTGAAAATAATAGTGTGAGTTATATGATATTTGCCGTATCAAACTGCAAATAAATTGTTAAATAAATTAACAATTAGGAAAATAATTTTTAGTTGTTGTGATAGATGAAATTTTCACATGGTATCAGAGCGTGAGTGATCAGTGAGGAAGCTCATAGGAGGAAAGAATTTCGCTACTCAGAGCGAGTAATGGCCAAAATTATTAGAGGATGTGCAGTTCCTTGACAGGGAGACTAAGTTACTAGGGCATAAATTAGATTTTCAATTGTAGGGTTGCAGAAAAGTCGAGTTGCCCGGGATAATGATTTCAGTAGTCAAAGGGAGCAACAAAACCTCCTATTTTCGCTGAGCATATTTATGGTTGGATGAAGAGGGTTTTGCAACAATATAACCAACTTCAAGTGGAATAGAAAAGCACACACATGAGGGGAAAATTCTCTCAGGGGATCTCAAGATTTAGAGATATAATTTTTCCAGTTGCAGAATGGTATAAGTTGTGAGCATATCTTCTCACTCTAGAAGGGAGTGTGAGTAACATATCTAGCAGGTGAGATACGAGAAAGAGGGATATTTTTGGGATTATTTCCTCCATTTTTTAGTTTCATAGATTTTTTAGCCTTGCAAGGATGGTTGTACACGATTTCCAGAGAAGGTTGTGCAAGTTAGCCAAAATGCAGATCTGAGAAGCAGTTCAACTTCCAGTTATCAAAAATAAGTGTCTCGGATAGGGACTAGGATCAAAAGGAGATAGTGGGGCACCAAATTTAGGTGGAGGAGGAGGATATGACTCCAGTGTACTATATGGGCAAGGTCCATTGAGGTGTCCTCCTCATGGATTATTACCTGGATATTGGGTTCCATAGTATTAAGTAGTAGGATGGATAAATGTCAGGAGATGTAGTCAGATATCAGAGTGACAATTGCAAACTAGTAGCAGCCATATAATGTGGGGTGTAGTGCAGAGTTGGAAACAATGCATAGTCAACAACACAAAGTCTTCAGTGGACAATGAAATAGATAGTAGCAAGCAGGAATCGAGAGACATATGCATCATATTGAATATAGTTGGTTCAATATTTTTGATGCTTCTCAGTTGCAGTAGTTGCAGTTGTAGCAACAATAGATGAGAGGGAGTTGCAGTGCAGATGATGAGTTGGAAGAAGTATAACAGTGTCAGCAACAACATAGATGCAACATCACAGTTGCGCAGCGATTTATGGATAATGACTAAGGGAACAACCCAATGACTAAGGAAACAACATAGTGACTAAGGAAGCAACACTATGACTAAGGGAACACCATTGTGATTGAGGGAGCAACATTGTCATTTCTGACAGAGTTTGTTGTTAGACATCAACAAGGTGACATAGGATGATGTAAAGACAAGTGTTGTGGCAGGGTGTGCAGCTAGAACACAATCCTTGCTAAGTGGAAGTGTTATTTTTTTTAGCATCAAATTTGTTCTAACCACGAAATTTGGTGTAGAGGATAAAATACATGAGATATCCAAACCCATAAATCATTTATGGGAATTCCACCTAGAGATGGCTTAATTATATTATTATTCGATTTTTATATATTTCCTAAGTCTAAACTTAGGGAATATGGTTAATTAATCAGAATTAATTAATTCAAGTTGACAGTAGTCTAGAAAATCACACATATCGACTTCAATATGATCATATCCCTTGATTAATATTTAATCTTTGCCGTTGGAGTTCCAAAAGAGGATTATAAGAAGAAGTCGATGGGCACTAGGAGAAGACACTTTAGTAGTTCAATTTCCTTGGAAAATTAATTTCCAGAGAGCAGCAGGAGTTTCTGGAGAGCCAGAGATCGAAGCAGAGTTAGTGAGGGGAAGAGACAGTGATCTGGAGGAATTTTTCTAGATTCAGAGAGGTAGAAACAAGGGGCTAAGTTATTCCCAGTGAGGCAGCATAGAGGATTGGGTAGTTTCTTCAGAAGAGAAATTCGATTCGGCTGGAGGAAAAATCAATTCAGCTTCCCGAGGTCAGGAAAGTCTTCCATAGGGCCAAAGAATCAATTTCCTTAGTAGAGACAGGCATAACGACTTCAACATAGGAAATTCCAGGCCTAAACATCCGAGGGTCGGCACAAGCACTGCAAAGAAGGTGACACTGAGGGTCCAGGAGGACAAGTTTTTTGAAGGAAAGTTGTATCAAGGTTGCTTGTGGAGGACAAGAAATTCCTTTACATAATTTTGGACAGATTTTCTTGCTATTTGGATTTCCAGTTGGGAATCCATAAATTGTACTCATATTTCACTATTGTTAAATAATAAAAATCCTCAATTGCTACACCAGTTTTCGAAATCAGGTTTTTCTGAGGACATTTGTCCAAAAATAACTGTGTTAATTTTATGTGTGTATGTGTGCTAGAATTTTCTCAGTATCCAGCTCTATTTTTTTTCTTCCGTAGTATTTATTTGTGAAAATCACAGTGTGAATTGTTTGGTATTTGTCGTAGCAAACTGCAAATAAATTAAAAATTAGGAAAATAATTTCCAGTTGTCGTGATAGATGAAATACAGTTTGCCTTGAATGGTTTGTACGTATGTGTTTGGATGCTTTAATTGGTTTGTGTTTGTCTATGTTTGGATGGTTTTTGTGGTTTGTGTGTTTATGTGTTTGGATTTGGATGGTAATGTTTTTGAATGTTATAGTTGTTTTTTATATTTCTATATGTGTATGTAATTGTCTATTAGTAATTAGTTGGTGATGAAGAAGGGAGACAAACTTCTCAATAGTTTACAGGAGGATTGATACTGCACATCCATTTCATTCAATGATTCAAGATATTTTGCTTGTAGATGTATACATGATTACATGAAAAATGACATGTTACCCATAAAAACTTAAAGCGTACATGAAAGAAGAGAGGAAGAACATGAAATCTAGAAAAGATGACAACAAGGGTTGATAACGGAGTTCGTCCAATTTGGACTACGTCTTCAGGCCCTGCTCAATAGCTGGCTGGCCTTCATTCATTAAGTGGCAAGAAGAAGAAGAAGTACAAGTAAAATTACATAAAGCACACTTATACCTCCAAGCTGGAAAGTGGCCAAGCAAAAACATACATCACCGTTGAGTTCCTATTGCCGAGAGGTGTAAAAATGATATAATGTTTGTCCCAAATGGACACCAGACAATTCTGCACTCCAGGGAATCTTTCTGATGCCCCTCAAGATTCCTTGGGCATGGTTCCGCCCCTCTGCCCGCTCATGGTTCCGCTCCGCTGTTCATATCTTCTTGGGCGCACTGTGGGAAGGAGAGGTCTTATATCTAGAGGAGGCTAGAGTGCACAAGGCATCTTTGCTAGCATAGTGGCGAGATCTGAAAATGGAGGAGGAGGGGTCAGGGTAACAAATCCCGCCCCTCCCCATTTGGTTAAATAGTTTTTGGCCAGTGGGCGGGTTCGCTCCACGCGGCTCGACCCAACCGCGCCCTGCTGGAACTATTGTATACAAGTGGAGTGGTTCGGGTGGTGGGGTTGACAGCCTGCCCCCAACCATTTTGTTATATATATTTGTGTGGTGGTGTTACAATGGTTCCAACGGAGTTCGGTGGGGGTCATGGCCCGCCGATCCACAATGTATTTTTTTTAATACTTTTTTTGTTGTGACATGGGTCAGATGGGGGTGGTGGGGTCATGGCCTGCCACCCCATTTTTTAAATATTTTTTTTTTTTGTTTTTTATAATAATAAATAGTCGTCTTCAAAATTTTCCAAAATAAGTGTCATTGGGATTTTTAAAGAGGCCACAATTTCACCCATTTTCGGGAGCTGGGTTCCCTGCTGGTTGACGGTGAATTTGTGGGACACTTAAACCTGCCCCACTGCCCAACTTTGACTTTGAATTGCTCTAACTTCTCCATACAAGCTCGGATTGGAGATTTGTTCGTACCGTTGGAATCAAGGCAATGAGTACTTCAACCTAAACCTAGTTTGAGAGGCATTCGATCACTTTGAATTTTGACCATTTCTGAGCCCTCTTGGTCTCTTGAGGGTGTCTGGAGCCACCTGGATCAATCCTCCCACTGAGGAGATTTTGGATCACCAAAATAAATAACACATCCAACACACTGCTTATGTTCTTTCCAAGCCACACTTTCAATAACCTGCACGTAAATATGGTACATCCCTTACAATCATATACAAACCATACATCACTCAATCAATCCCACACTCGCCAAGAGTTTATAACACATACTCTTTGGTTGAGGATTACATAATAGAAGAAATACCCAAACTGCACACAGAGGCCAAACATCACCGTTGCTTTAGGAAGCAATGGAAAACACATCATCAATTTTACATTAATTTTCAACACATGATTTACAAATTGTGGCCACAACAAGCTACTACATCTAAAAAAACCATCTTTTACTTGATAAAGCAGACCACCATGAATTTGGTGGATCCATTTTTTGAACATTTTCACCTGTCGGTTCCTCTATCGATGCTTTCTGGACTTGGATTATTTGACACATGGCTTGTTGGTGTCCCACCTCGTTGCAACAACTACAACGATTTTTCCTCCTCCAAAATTTTTGGATTTCCTTGGAGCGCTTTCCCATGGTGTTTCTCTGGTAAGTGTTCGTGGAACCCTCAATATCGCTGGAATGTGAGAAAGTGGTTTCATCATCTATCGTTGGTTGGTTACTAGTAGTTTTGGAGCTTTCCCCAACTTCTCTCCTGACATATCCAAGTCTCGCATGATGGGGCAATTCCTCCACTTTGATGGGGTTTACGATGCCCTAGACGTTAATGCCGATGCCCTACCCGTGATATCCCATTTTCTTCAACAGTTTGGACCTGATTCCTATGGTATATTTTTCAAAAACAACAAAATCATCATCATGAAAGGTATATGAAATTAAAGAGTTGTTTTTTACCTCAGGTTTGTTAGGTTGCAATTTTTCCAAGGCCTCATCCTTAGCTTGTAACTGGTGTAGCAACCTTTGTTTCTCCTCCTCTGCTTCCTGTAGGAGTCTCCTTAGCTCAGTATTCTCTGCTTGGATTCTTCGGTTGATCTCCTCAAGTTCTTGGAGCCATGCCACATTGGGTGTCCTCTTCATCTTTGGTACAATGTCTGTTGAAATTTTTGTTTCATCGCCTGAATCGCAACCTAAGTCTATGGGCCCCCCTACTACGATCCCAAGAGCTGCAAGCTTCATTTCATCACTAGAATCAGACCCCAGGTCAATTGGTATACCTCGTGTAAATCCTACATCTATGACCTTCTCATCTTCCTCTGATTCATAATCTTAGTTTTGCTACACAGTGGTCGCTGTCTTCTGCTTCCCTGTTTTGTCATTACTATTAGGTCTCAACTCAGGGTCTAGTTTCCAACAATTTTATTTTTCATGTCCCTCTTTCTCACAATGTGTACAAGAGGGCTTTTCTCCTCTTCTCTTGGTTGTTGCGGCTCTTTTTGGGTGGTCATTTTGTTCATGCACCCCCCTGCTTTCTAGATGCATGGCCTTCACACTGGCCCCATCGATGGTAGTAGGCTCAAAAAATAATAATGAATGTATTATGTAACCATGTAAGGAACCAATATACTTATTTACAACTTCGAGTGATTCTAGTGAAATGCCCAAATTCAATGTTTGTTTTCTAAATTCTTTAGTGAAACTTTGCACATTTTGGCCTTTGACTTGCCTTAAATACTGTCATTCCATTAAGGATTTTTGCTTATAACCCAAGGGATAGAATTGATATTTTAATTCAGAAATAAAATTGGACCATGAAGAGAGGAGATTACCCAAATTCCTATTGCCTCACAATTTTCTCTCCCACTAGACAAGATTGGTGCCATTCAACCGAAGAGAAGCCAAATGAATCTTTGCCTCATCCTCCTTGATCTGCTGAATCCTGCAATAGACTTCAATCTGCCTAATCTAGTTGTTGAGTTTTTCCGCATTACTTTCACCATTATACATGGGAAGATAAAAATTAACATCTAATTTAAAGAAATATTTATTAGATGCATTTCCTGGACCTTTACGAGAATGACGAGGAGAGGAAGAATAACTTTCACTTGTGGAAGGATAAGGAGGGGGTTCTTCTGCACCATCACCATGCAATGAACCTTGTCCTTCTGGGCCATTCTCCTCTGCTTTTACAATCTTCTCAAGTTTTGAAAATAACTTGTTAACCTTATCTGCCATTGTATAGAAGGCCTTGTAATATTTTTTCTCCTCCTCATGACGAGCATCATCATCTGCCATGCTCCTCCTTTAATGTGCATGCCCTGATTTGGGACGAAGGACTTAAGCTTACCTTCGCCTATCTGGAGCTTGTTTCTGCTTAGCACACAATCATGCAATTCACATCTAACAAAGACCTACTCTGATACCACTTGATCCAAGATATTTTTCTTGTATGTGTGTACAGGATTACATGGAACATGACATGTTAACCATGAAAACTTAAAGCGCACATGAAAGAAGAGAGGAAGAGCCTTAAAGCCAGGAAATATGACAACAAGAGTTGATAACAGAGTTCGTCCAATTTTGACTACATCTCTGGGCCCTGCTCAACAGTGGGGAGGCCTTCATTCATTAAGTGGCAAGGAGAAGAATAAGTACAAGTAAAATTACATAAAGTACCCTTATACCTCCAAGCTGTAAAGTGGAAAAAAAATGGAGAGCTTTGATGTAGAAACATATGTCATCATTGATTTCCTGTCGCTGAGAGGTGTAAAAATGACATAAAGCTTGTCCCAAACAGACATTGACAAGTTCTACACCCCAGAGAATATTTCTGATGCCTTTCAAGATTCCCTGGGCATGGTTTCGCCCCTCTGCCTGCTCGTGGTTTTGCTCCACTGCTCAGATCTGCCTGGGCGCACTGTGGGAAGGAGAGGTCTTATACTTGGAGGAGGGCGGAGTGCACAAGGCACCTTCGCTGGCGAGATTCAAAAATGGAGGAGGAGGGGTCGGATGATCAAATCCTGCCCCTCCCCATTTGGTTAAACATATTTTAAATAGTTTTTGTCCAGTGGGCAGGTCCACTCCACGCGACCCGACCCAACCGCGCCCCTCTAGAACTATTGTATACAAGTGGAGTGGTTCGGGTGGTTGGGTTGACAACCTACCCCCAACCGTTTTGGTATATATATTTTTGCGGTGGTGTTACGATGAGTTCCCGTGGGGTTCAGTGGGGGTCATGGCCCGCTGACCCATAATGTTTTTTTTTAATACTTTTTTTGTTGTGACATGGGTCCAACGGGGGTGGCGGGGGTCATGGTCCGTCACCCCATTTTTTTAATATATATATATATATATATATATATATTTTATAACAATAAATATTAGTTTAAATTTTTTCCAAAATAAGGGTCATTGGGCTTTTTAAAGAGGCCAAAATTTTGCCCATTTTCGGGAGCTGGGTTCCTTGCCAGTTGACGGTGAATTTGTGGGACACTTAAACTTGACCCACTTCCAAACTTTGACAAAAAATTTGACTTGCTCTAACTTCTCCATACGATCTCGGATTGGAGATCCATTCACACCGTTGGAATCAGGGCGACAAGTAATTCAACCTGAACCTGGTTCAAGAGCTATACAACCAAGTTGAATTTTGACAATTTCTGAGCCCTCTTGGGCTCCTGAGGGTGTCTGGAACCTCCTGGATCATTTAATTTTAGGTATCTCACTTTTTTACAACTAATTAGTTCTTAATAATGTCCCTCTAAGTATTACTAAACATATCTTGAAGAGTAGTTTTAATTTTAAATTTGCTAAGTTACCTTAGTATTTTGAGATGATAGATATTGTTAATAACTTTAACGATGAAAAACAATGAAACAAAAATTTTGAATGCAAAGTGATAATGCAACAGTGATGAATGGTAGAAAATGTGAATAATAAGAATGTAGTCAATTACAAATAGTCTTCATTTTGATCAATCTCAAACTATTTTCTTCTACTATTCTTATTGTCACCCTTGTTAGTTTTGCCATATTTTCATATCGATTATATGAAAAGGGCAGTTTAAATAGAAAACCATTCAAATTTTAACTCGAGCTATTGTAGTAAACATCATACCTTCTCTCTCTTGCTCTCCAATTTTAATAGGTTGAATCACTATAACACAAAAACCAATGCACATTGTCAATTATTTTTTTGTGCTTACACTGAAATCAATCACACTATTAATCCAATCACTTTAAATTAATGTACCATCATACAACCAGTTACATAAAATCATAAATCAACATCTAATGCATATAATGCAAATAATCAAATGGGATTAGAAAACAACATCTACACTGAAATAAATGCATCTAATGCAAGCAATCAATAGGATTATAAATCAACATGTACACTAAAATCAATGCATCTAGTGCAAGCAATCAAATATAATTACAAAATCAACTTCTACATTGAAATCATTGCATCTAGAGAAATCAACATCTACACTAAAATCAATGCATATAGTGCAAGCAATCAAATAGAATTAGAAAACATCTATGCTAAAATCAATGCATCTAGTGCAAGAAATGAAATAATATTAAAAATCAACATATACACTGAAATCAATGCATCTAGTGCAAGCAATCAAATATCATTAGAAATCAACATCTACACTGAAATCAATGTATCTAGTGCAAGAAATCAAATATGATTAGAAATCACCATCTAAATTGAAATCAATGCATTTAGTGCAAGCAATCAAATAGAATTAGAAATCAATATCTACACTAAAATCAATGCATCTAGTGTAAGCAATCAAATAGAATTATAAAAATCTATGTTGAAATCAATGCATCTAATGCATGAAATCAAATAGAGTTAGAAATCAACATATACATTGAAATCAATGCATTGGTGCAAGCAATCAAGTATCATTAGAAATCAACATCTACACTGAAATCAATGCATCTAGTGCAAAAAATCAAATAGGATTAGAAATCACCATCTACAGTGAAATCAATGCATCTAGTACAAGAAATATTCTTCCCTTTCTCTCCCATCCATATATATCTATATATCCCTCCATCTATCCTTCTTTGTCTCTCTATCTCACCCCCAAACATACACACTCTCTCTCTATCTCTCCCTTGACACTTCCTCTCTCTCTCCACTTTTCTCTCTCCATGTCTTTCTTCTTCCCTCCTCTCCCCTTCCAACTTCATCTCTTTGTCCCTCCATCTCTCATCCTTTATCTCGCTCCCTCTCTCCTCTTCTCTCTTAAGTCATCTCTCTCATCTTTCCTCTCTCTCTTTCTTCCTTTCTCTATCTATCACCCCATCACCTCCTAGATTTCATCCCTCTCGTCCTTTCTCTCCTCCCTCCCTCCCGTTAGCACTGACATTTGCATCCCACCCATCCCAACTTATTTTACTCTGCTTTCACCTCATCTCCGTCATTATCATTGATCTCACTTAATTTTTTAAACATTTTTCCCAAGAGTCCCATAGTCATCATGGTCATCATTCAGCTCATTCTTCCATGTTGTGCCATCATTAGATCATAGGGTCAAAATCATGAAAATTGGTCATTTTACCATCAAATTCATATTTTGAAGGAGTAGTGATAGTCAAATGTATTCAACAATTTCAGTTTCTAAACTATCATTTCCAATTAAGTGGCTTTTTGTTTACCATATTTGTCTCTCAGTTGTACTTGGAAAGCTCATTTCCCTCTCCTAGGGTTTTGAGGGCATTTTTCTTGGTCTCATGACTTCCATGGTTAAATAATCAAAAATAATTGTATCTCGATGCTCTTACACTTTCCCATATCATTAATATACCTTCCTAAACACTTCCCATCACTCCTATCCCTCAAAATCATTATTTTTCCACAAACCCTAGCCTATTGCTACATTTTGACACTTTTCGAGACTAGGCGTGTGTTTTTCCCTTTTGGACCCCTTCCCCTCACTCAATCCTTGAAATTACACTTTCCCCTACTATATAACATCTATCCCTATCCCCCAAAATTTCCCCAAGAATTTAGACAACCCCTAACCCATTCATTCCCCTTCCTCTACATGGCAGTCTTAAAATCCCCTATTTTTCTTACACAAAATCCTATTTTCCTTTCCTACTGAGCTAGGGTTTGCTATGGAATCAGAGAAATATGAGTAGAGGAGGCATAAGGGAGGTCATTTTAGAAATTATTAAGCCACCCCAACTCATAAACATAATTCCTCCATCATTTTTCAAGAAATCATTCTAAGGGACAAATCATTTGCCACACATAGGACCAATTTTGCTTCAAACTATGTTTTCGACCAAAAATAGATTAATTTGACAAATGTGAGAGAGGTTTTTGTCCATAATAGGCCAAGGAAGATAAACCTCCTTCATTTTTTACACAGGTATCATGGTTTTTGAGAAATGTTAAAAATACAGGTGCTACATGAGGTTTGTTGCATTTCTGGAGTGACCTTGGGAAAATCAAGTGTTATCCTAGTTGGAGTGTCCAAACGACTTTCTTGATGAGTAAAATGATAAAAATATAGAGAGATATTTCCATTGAGCTATCATAATCTCAATTTGGAGTTGAGGAAGGCCTTCAAAATTTGTCTTCACCAGCACTCTGCATTTCTGCACCCTCATTCAACACTTTTTGACCAATTTTGGGAAAATCAAATTTTGACAAGGAAAATGAACTCAAAATAGAAAACCAAAGGTATATTTGGAAATTATAGAGAATAATATTTCCAATGAGCTATCTTGGGCCCAATTTGGACACCGAGAAGACCTCCAAATGTGATCTGCAAAAAGGTGTTGCAATGGCGCTGCACGTTTGGAAGATGGTGCTACGCGTTTATTAGTCTTGGGAGAATAGTTTTTTGACAAGGAATATGGAAACCATTCTGGAAACTAGGGGCATATTTAGAAACTAGACTCAGAGACCTTTCCAATGAGCTATCATGGAGCTGATTTGGAAACTGGGAAGGCTTCCAAAAGTTTCTTACAAAAGAGGCTATTTTTCCTGTCATGGCGTTGCGCGTTTACCAAGAAAATGCAGTTTTCATTATCTTGAGAAGATTTTGAATTTTTGACTTTTTACTTGGGAAAATGGAGAAATTACTGATGTAAATGGTCATGGTAAATGTAAATGTCATGTTTTGACTTTCATCTAAGGTAGATACATTAGGTAAGTCATCAGTTGAGGTCAAATGAATCAGTTTCCTCTCTTTTAGAGGCAACTTGTTGGGTCTTCCTAGTTTTCAGTTTCTTGTTTGGGATTAGGTGAAACTAATCCTCATCTCATGGATTCGACCCCCTGAGGCTAGGGAGAGTGGTTTTGAGGTCTATATCATGTATTTTCTCAGTCATTTGTAGAGGTTGGACTCACTTGGAGCTTTGGGTATCTCAAAGACATTTTGTATATCAGTTTGGCTTGGACATTAATAGAAATTTGCAGCTATTTTCTTGGGATCCATGTACTAGATTTCAAGTTTGAAAGGCAAAATCCATATTTATTTATGCTCTGTTTTGGGAAATTTAGTATAATGTGTTCATTCTCCTCAGTTTAGGGAAAATACATTCCAGATGCTTCCCCTAGCTCCTCACCAGTCTCTTCACCTCATCATAATCATATTTTAATGTCAAAACCTTCTACCTACCTTGCTCCTTGGAACCCCTGCAAGTTTTGACCTAATTTTCTTGCCCTAGCTGTTTAACTCCTCCTGATCTAGAAAAACCCTAAACAATCAAAATCAAAACCCTGAGCTACTATACCTAGCCTAAACTATTCTTTCCTCAGTCATTTTGGCTGTGACCTATAAGAGAGAGCCCTCTCCTGGCCTAGTAGGGCTAGCTACTTGGCTAAGCGTGGTTTGAGGTTACCTCGGGATTGCCTCTCTCAGCCTGAGGTTCAATCTGAGTGATAACACGTTCCTCTCCCCCCATCACTCTCACTCACTCACTCACTCTCTCTCTGCCCTCTAACCCTGTCACTATCTCCCTCTCTCTCTCCCCCCTTTTTGCCCCCTCAATATTTATGTCTCTCTCTCTGTTACACAGTAATTTGTCACCGTCCCTACCATTCCCCATCCCGCACAATGGAGGACCCATTATGTGACCTGTGAGCAATGTCAAGCCTTGAAAATACCTTCATTGCATCCCTTTCCATGAGGACAACATTTCTCCTGTTTATCATTTCCTGAGCAGACCCCCCTAAAAACACATGTTTTAGCATTGGCGCTGGTAGCCTGTTATGTACTCGCGCCAATGGGGGAAAATTAACACTGAGCCCGCGCCAATTGGCGCTCTGTCCCAGTGTTGTACCCGCGCCACTCTGTTTATGGAAAGTTTTTTAAAAAGAGGCGAAGTTTCGATTACAACAACTTCGTGGATGAGTCATCAGGAGTGGTTTCGCCTGAATAACCACGGCCTTCCTCCTTTGGCCTCTTGTTTCCACCTTATGGGGAACCTCCCAAAGGATAAGGCCTCCCTTCCACTATTGTAGGGATCCCAACCTCCTCCTCTCCTCTATAAATATAGCCTTCATCCATTGATGAAGGGCTGAAAGGCTGAAGGGCTGATAGTCTTGAAGTGCTGAAGCTTTGCATCTCCCTATTCCCAAGTGCCTTTGTGCTGTAAAGAATCCCTTCTTTCCCTTAAGGCCCATTAAGCAAGGAGATCATTGTTACGAGACTCTGGAGAGGTTTCCCTTTCCTTGGCGAGCTTTGCGAGACATGGACAACCGGAGACCCGTACGAAGGAGGCTGCGACGTCAGAACTCGGTTGTAACTTCTATTCGTTTATCACTTTAATAGATGACTATGATTATGGTTCCACTCCTTTTGCAATCATGTTAATGCGAGTAATATCTTTTCTGACCGATATTTAGTTACGTATGCTGGTTCCTATGCATGTATCTGTTCGTCTCTTCTGTGTGCAGGTGTTCGTCCACGAAGATCGTGGAAGAATTGTGATCTGCCAGGGCTGAAGGACGGGGGCATCTTCTTCTTCAGATCTAGCGTTGGAATCCAGGTAGGCTCTTATCCCAAGTCTTTCATTTCGTAACTAGGAGCTTGCGTCATAGCATTGTTTGTTTGTTGCTAGACCCCTGTTGGGCTAGTAGGGATCGCCTCTGTCTGCAGAGGGGATTTACCTCCTCAACAAATTGGCGACTCCGCTGGGGATCGTCCGGTTTTCCTTGTTCCGTTTATGATTGGTTCGCTTTGATTATTTCTCCTTGCTTGATGAACCTTCTGGGTTGGATTCTTTCATTATTTTAGCCTCTTGGTTTGCTTAGCTTGTGTTGGTCTCTTTTCAGATTAGCTTGTTTTTAATTTTCATTGAAGAACTCGACTGGCGCGGGTTTTTACCTGACAGTCGCGCCACTTGGCGCATGTTGCATTTGTCTGTCTCGCGCCACTCGGCCTCTGGCGCTAGTTTCAAGGCCACAGTCGCGCCACCCCTGTGACTTTTTTGAGTTTCTTCAATTTTTGGCTTTCTGAGCTTGACCAGTACTTTTCTTCTTGATTTCCTGATTGTTTGAGTGTATTGGACTCTGGTTTGACTGGAATTCACCGTTATCCTTTGGTTGTTTGCCTCTATCTATCGGTTTCACGATTTGAGCCCTAGGGCATCTAGTGGCATAGTGAATCGAGCCCTCCTTGGGAGTTTTGGTGTCTTGATTGTCCCGTCGACTTGTTGATTGATTCTCCACGCCCTCTTAGCAGTCTTTGATTGTTTTGTGGCGTCTTTTGAGTGATTGTTCATTCTTTCATTCAGAATTCGTTTGCCCTTGCTTTGGACCCAGATCACACGGTCCATTGGGTGTTTTCGAGTCTTTCTTTGATTTGAGAGACTTTGGGTCGATTTAGAGATTTGGTTGCTTGCTTTGTTGAGTGAATGTTGTTTGCTTCGCTCTCTTAGATATCATTTCTCAAATTGTTCCTTTTGTTTTCAGTGCACATTAGCCATTAAACATTGAAAATCAAAAAAAAAAAAAATATATAATCTCTTTTGCTTTTGTTAAATTAGTGCAAATTGTGATCTTTTCCATATTGCTAGTGATTAGTGTTTGAATGAAAAGTGTGCAATTGCATTAGTTGCATTAGAGACATTCTTGTTTGTATTCCGTTCATTTCGTTTGCATAAAAGCTCTCAACTCTCATTTAACTAGTTTTCATCGAACAAAATGTTGCACCGTGGCATATAGCTTGCATTTAGGAGACACTACATACGATAGGGCCTGGAAATTGAAACTTAATTGAAGATCAACTGTAAAATTCATTCAATTAACCTAAGGCAACATTGGAACTTAACGCAACATATTTAGAAGGTCTAGGCTAGAGACGTGTTCCGGCGTCGTTAAACCTAGCAGCTGTCGTTCGCCTGTTGGCTTTAGACAGCGCTAGTACGGACTTGCGCTCCCCGCACCGTCGCGTATATAAAGGGAGACCCCTCTAGGTTTTCAATCCTTTATCCACAGGAAGCCGAGTCTGCCGCCCTATACCCGTGATACACCGAACACAGCATTCGGGGAGACTACCTGCACGTACGGAAAGTCCTTGGTCGATTTCTGTTTCATTATTGAAACCAAGGTGTATATTGCGGTTCACGGATATTTGGTACACCCTTTGTGCCTAGTTTTTCCTGAGCAGTCATTTGGTCTTTTCTGACTCCCTAAACTTGAAAAGACCGTCAAGCGCTTGTCCTTTCACGCTTGTATCAACTCTGAAAGAGATAGAGTCATCTTTTTATCGTTTCTCGACTCTTAAAATATGAAACGGTAGAATTTTGTTTATTTTCCAATGTGGTAAAATCAATCTCCCACGATTACACACCCGTTTAGACATTGCTTGTTGACTGTTTGATCGTGTGTCTTAACTCGTTTTCAGCCCGTGTGTGGTTTTGAGTTTGATGGCAATTTTTTCAGAGTTCACCAACCAAGGAATCCCCTCAGAAGGGAATCCTGGTCATTTTCCCCCTTTTGGAAATGTTGGTGCTCCTTACATGGCGACGTTGTCCCTTCCTGGATTAACGGTTGGGTTGCCTGTTTGGTTGTTCTCAACCTCTGTCGTTCCGAATAACTCCGTTACTGTTCAATCAGTTCCTCCACCTGAACAACGTCATGTTGATTCCAAGGTGGACCTCTCCCCTTCTTCGCCTGTTTCTGCGTCCTCCTCTTCTACTTCGCCTGGTGAAAGTCTTGATTCGAGTAACCAGGTGGCTAAGAAGAAGAAGAATAAGACAAAGAAGAAGAAGTCTGATAAGCGAGAGGTTAAAGGCACAGCTGTTGTCCCTAAGGAATCTCCTCTTGATAGTCCTTCCAACCCTCCTCGGAAAGTCAAGTTCCCGTGCATGTTGTGCACGGGAGACCATCTTCTTCGAGACTGCCCTGGCATTCCCAAGGTGCTCGAAGTATGGCCCAACGGCCACCCACCGTTGCCTTTGGCTTCCGGGAGTCAAGTTGGGGGCACGTCTTCAGCTGCTGTTGATAAGAACTCTAAGAAGCAGGGTAAGATCACCAATCCCTGTAAGTTGTGTGAAGGGCACCATGCCATTCACCTTTTTCCTTATATGGATGAAGCCAAGAAAGTCTTGGACAACCCAGCCGGTTCTACACCACACCTTCCACCTGGTTATAATCGACTTTCTTTTGGAGTTCTCTTCCGCTGCCCGATCCCGTGATTGGTCAAGAGTCATCTCGTCGATCCTACCTCCCCGTAAATTCAATTCACGATCCGTTCCCGACCAACCATTGGTCGTGGGATCGGTCGAACTAGCCCCGTCCGCGGTGCACCAGGTCTTTTCTGTCGAGAGTGGATCTCACACCCCTCATGTCCTTCTGGTCTCTTCAGATTCTTCAGGCTTGGAGAAAGATTCTCCTATCCCTGTACTTCAAGAAGCTCCTCCTCCGCCGCCCATGATGGAGGCTACGGAGGATATTCCTCCCGCCTTCGAGATGGAGGTCATGGAGGATGCTTCTTCTACCGTAACATCAGGGGAAGACCTTCTCTTGTCGATGGTAGCCCCTCCGAGTAGTTTGGTCGCTTCCTTTGACTGGAATCGATTTGCAGGATTTCGCCTTCCGTCTTATGTGCCTTTCGAGATCACAGTACAAGCTCTTGGTCTGGTTGTACCCAACACCATTATAGACGAAGGTGCCTCTGTTAGTATTCTGTCATCAACTACCTGGCAAGCTTTCGGTTCGCCGCCGCTTGCGCCCGTTACGCAGAATCTGTTGACATTCAATAGAAGAACGAGTCAACCGTTGGGGATCCTTCCAAGGTTACCTGTTACTTTGGGAGGTAAAACCGTCCATATGGACGTGATGGTCGTTCCAGGCCCTTTGGATTTCAATCTGCTCCTGGGGTGCGATTACACCTATGCCATGGGAGCCCTTGTCTCCTCCCTCTTTCGCGTGGTGTGCTTTCCACATGAAGGACGGATCGTGACCATTGATCAGCTTTCGTTCTTTGGTCCTAATATGGCATCTGGTCCGCCATCACCCCCTCTTGGTTTCTATCCACCCGTTGTATCTGCTCCGCCGCAGGTCAACTATGTGGCTACTTACCCCGTGCCTGTGCTCAGTGATGATGCCGTCGTGCATCGAGTGCTGGGGGCATTGGGTCCTGACTTCCAGGATGATTTCCTCCCATCTGGTGTGGAAATCTTGGAAGCAATGACTTCTTGTTCATTATGATGAAGTCGGTCGGAGCACAGTTCCTTGTCTTGTGTCAAGCTCTTTAAAAAATGAAACAAGGTCGTCGGAGCATAGTTCCTTGTCTTGTGTCAAGCTCCTTAAAAAATGAAACAAGGTTTGTCGGAGCACAGTTCCTGGTCTTGTGTCAAGCTCCCTAAACCATGAAACAAGGTGTTTGAGGATAGTTCTTTTAATGTGTCAACCTCGTTAAAATAATGAAACACGTTCCCGTTCAATTCAAGTCTTTGTTTAGATCTCGTAAAATCCCAGTCGAGTCTTTCTCTTGATCTCGCAATTTGAACCTTCACTCCATCTTCCTTCCATATGGACTGAAGCTTGGGGGGCATGTACCTCGAATTGAGTCACCATGCTGGGGGCATGCTTACTTTTTCAAGCATAGTTTGTTTCCGTTTCAAGCTTGTGTAAAAATGAAACCGGTTTCAAGCATAGTTTATCTTTGTTTCAAGCTTGTGTAAAATTGAAACCATTCTTATTTTACCTCTTGTGATTGCCATTTTATCAGCCTATTTCTGCCAGATGAGCCTTGGTTTTCTCACTCCATTGTCACTATCTGCTTGGCAGATCATATGCCTTCACTTGGTTGTTTTACCCGTTCCTGAGGAACCGCTGCTATGAGTGGTCTTGTTAGCCAGCCTCTCGACCTTTATTTGTTCAGAGTAGTTCCACCATTACCGGAACCAGTTGCTACCCTTTATACCACTCGTTCCTCCAAGAGGAGTCATCTTTCAGCTCTTTTCTGACTCTCTAAATATGAAAAGATCGCCGAGGCCCTTGTCGTTTCGATCTCGTTAAAATGGACACGAATCGACATTCACCCAGTATAAGTTTAACCCTTTTTCGGGCTGGGCTGGATCGATTACGAAAAAGGAATACCCTAGCCTATCGCGACTAGGAGGTTTTCCCGGATATTGTTTTCTACCTTTCCGGATCTGGGAAACTATTTACGAAAAGGGACCTGTGGAGTTTTCTTTTCCGCTGTCTTTTCAAACTCTCTAAACATGAAAAGACGCCGAGTTCTTCCTTTGTCAGACTCGTTAAACCCTGATGACATTGGATTTCGTCGAAATGACGTTCTCCGAGTTTCTCCTTCCTAGGACTCATTAAATGTACTAGGATGGATTCGCCCGAAGGGCGGATTTATATGACAAGCATATGGTATCCTCTTCAAGCTTGTGTAAAAATAAAGAGGTACTCGCCAGAAATGGTGGGGGGAAAATGGAACCATTGTCGTTGTCGTCGGCAGTATGTCGCTCTTGAACATGGCACTTGTCTGCATTCGTGTCGGGTTGGGGATATCTCATCTCGTTTCTTCACTTTGCCTCCATGGGTTTGGATAATACCTTTTGACCTCTCATCTGCTCTTTGCCTCGTCACTATAACTTCTGATCTTTTGATGTCAAATACTGCCAAACTCACTGTCGTGCCGTCAATATGTTCAAGAGAAGTTGACCTCTGCACATATCAACCTTCCTCTGATTCTCATCTGATCGTGATTCACAACAACATTATGTTCCTCTGTCTCATGTCGATGTTGTGGGAAACACTATGGCCCACCTTCGATCAAGGTCACTTCCTGTCAACTTCAACTCATTATCCAGGAAGTTGGTCTAGAGACTCCTTTCTGGTGCCTTAGAGCCTGCATGCCTCAATGGCAGGTTCTTCACGTTCGACGTGATGTTTTCATTATTGACCTCCGATCGAGTGATTCTGCGGATGTTCGACGTTAGCTCATTGATTCACATGCCATAGATTGTACCTGTAGTACCTTGAGGAATCACTTTCTCATCACAGAGCTTTTCATCGTTAACAAATTTTCATCATTGGCTGGTAATCCGACGATGTTCTTGCATGTTCGACTTCAGCTCACACATTCACATGCTTGAACTTGTACTCTGTTTGGTCGAGATGGAGCGCAAGACCCTGGATTGTGTCTGTTGTAATCCAGGCTGCGATTGTGGATTATTATCGTTATGTACATGACTCATCGATTGGATGGTCATACCATACCACAGTCTATTTGTTTGATCTTAGTTAATGGCCGCGCCTCTATACCCTGGATCCGATTATAGCATACTCGTTTCGGGATGGTCAAAGGTCCATACCATATATATACATCATGTACTTTGAGATATCGTCAGATCTTTCTTCAGCAAGAGTTCTTCCACCTGCTGGCCCTCGCTGGGACATGTTCTCAGGTGCCATTTCACCCCTCTCTCTCTCTCGGGCCTCATGCTTTAGGGGGGCATCTGTTACACAGTAATTTGTCACCGTCCCTACCATTCCCCGTCCCGCACAATGGAGGACCCATTATGTGACCTGTGAGCAATGTCAAGCCTTGAAAATACCTTCATTGCATCCCTTTCCATGAGGACAACATTTCTCCTGTTTATCATTTCCTGAACAGACCCCTTAAAACACATGTTTTTTCATTGGCGCCGGTAGCCCGTTATGTACTCGCGCCAATGGGGGAAAATTAACACTGAGCCCGCGCCAATTGGCGCTCTGTCCCAGTGTTGTACCCGCGCCACTCTGTTTATGGAAAGTTTTTAAAAAAAAGAGGCGAAGTTTCGATTACAACAACTTCGTGGATGAGTCATCAGGAGTGGTTTCGCCTGAATAACCACGGCCTTCCTCCTTTGGCCTCTTGTTTCCACCTTATGGGGAACCTCCAAAAGGATAAGGCCTCCCTTCCACTATTGTAGGGATCCCAACCTCCTCCTCTCCTCTATAAATATAGCCTTCATCCATTGATGAAGGGGCTGAAGGGTTGAGAGTCTTGAAGTGCTGAAGCTTTGCATCTCCCTATTTCCCAAGTGCCTTTGTGCTGTAAAGAATCCCTTCTTTCCCTTAAGGCCCATTAAGCAAGGAGATCATTGTTACGAGACTCTGGAGAGGTTTCCCTTTCCTTGGCGAGCTTTGCGAGACGTGGACAACCGGAGACCCGTACGAAGGAGGCCGCGACGTCAGAACTCGGTTGTAACTTCTATTCGTTTATCACTTTAATAGATGACTATGATTATGGTTCCACTCCTTTTGCAATCATGTTAATGCGAGTAATATCTTTTCTGACCGATATTTAGTTACGTATGCCGGTTCCTATGCATGTATCTGTTCGTCTCTTCTGTGTGCAGGTGTTCGTCCACGGAGATCGTGGAAGAATTGTGATCTGCCAGGGCTGAAGGACGGGGGCATATTCTTCTTCAGATCTAGCGTTGGAATCCAGGTAGGCTCTTATCCCAAGTCTTTCATTTCGTAACTAGGAGCTTGCGTCATAGCATTGTTTGTTTGTTGCTAGACCCCTGCTGGGCTAGTAGGGATCGACTCTGTCCGCAGAGGGGATTTACCTCCTCAACAAATTGGCGACTCCACTGGGGATCGTCCGGTTTTCCTTGTCCCGTTTATGATTGGTTCGCTTTGATTATTTCTCCTTGCTTGATGAACCTTCTGGGTTGGATTCTTTCATTATTTTAGCCTCTTGGTTTGCTTAGCTTATGTTGGTCTCTTTTCAGATTAGCTTGTTTTTTAATTTTCATTGAAGAACTCGACTGGCGCGGGTTTTTACCTGACAGTCGCGCCACTTGGCGCGTGTTGCATTTGTCTGTCTCGCGCCACTCGGCCTCTGGCGCTAGTTTCAAGGCCACAGTCGCGCCACCCCTGTGACTTTTTTGAGTTTCTTCAATTTTTTGGCTTTCTGAGCTTGACCAGTACTTTTCTTCTTGATTTCCTGATTGTTTGAGTGTATTGGAGTCTTGTTTGACTGGAATTCACCGCTATCCTTTGGTTGTTTGCCTCTGTCTATCGGTTTCACGATTTGAGCCCTAGGGCATCTAGTGGTATAGTGAATCGAGCCCTCCTTGGGAGTTTTGGTGTCTTGATTGTCCTGTCAACTTGTTGATTGATTCTCCACGCCCTCTTAGCAGTCTTTGATTGTTTTGTTGCGTCTTTTGAGTGATTGTTCATTCTTTCATTCAGAATTCGTTTGCCCTTGCCTTGGACCCAGATCACACGGTCCATTGGGTGTTTTCGAGTCTTTCTTTGATTTGAGAGACTTTGGGTCGATTTAGAGATTTGGTTGCTTGCTTTGTTGAGTGAATGTTGTTTGCTTCGCTCTCTTAGTTATCATTTCTCCAATTGTTCCTTTTGTTTTCAGTGCACATTAGCCATTAAACATTGAAAATAAAAAAAATATATAATCTCTTTTGTTTTTTAATTAGTGCAAATTGTCATCTTTTCCGTATTACTAGTGATTAGTATTTGAATGAAAAGTGTGCAATTGCATTAGTTGCATTAGAGACATTCTTGTTTGTATTCCGTTCATTTCGTTTGTATAAAAGCTCTCAACTCTCATTTAACTAGTTTTCATCAAACGAAATGTTGCATCGTGGCATATAGCTTGCATTTAGGAGACACTACATACGATAAGGCCTGGAAATTGAAACTTAATTGAAGATCAACTGTAAAATTCATTCAATTAACCTAAGGCAACATTGGAACTTAACGCAACATATTTAAAAGGTCTAGGCTAGAGACGTGTTCCGGCGTCGTTAAACCTAGCAGCTGTCGTTCGCCTTTTGGCTTTAGACAGCGCTAGTACGGACTTGCGCTCCCCGTACCGTCGCGTATATAAAGGGAGACCCCTATAGGTTTTCAACCCTTTATCCATAGGAAGCCGAGTCTGCCGCCCTATACCCGTGATACACCGAACACAGCATTCGGGGAGACTACCTGCACGTACGGAAAGTCCTTGGTCGATTTCTGTTTCATTTTTGAAACCAAGGTGTATATTGCAGGTCACGGATATTTGGTACACCCTTTGTGCCTAGTTTTTCCTGAGCAGTCATTTGGTCTTTTCTGACTCCTTAAACTTGAAAAGACCGTCAAGCGCTTGTCCTTTCACGCTTTTGTCAACTCTGAAAGAGATAGAGTCATCTTTTTATCGTTTCTCGACTCTTAAAATATGAAACGGTAGAATTTCTTACTTTCCAATGTGGTAAAATTAATCGCCCACGATTACACACCCATTTAGACATTGCTTGTTGACCGTTTGATCGTGTGTCTTAACTCGTTTTTCAGCCCGTGTGTGGTTTTGAGTTTGATGGCAACTTTTTCAGAGTTCACCAACCAAGGAATCCCCTCAGAAGGGAATCCTGGTCATTTTCCTCCTTTTGGAAATGTTGGTGCTCCTTACATGGCGACGTTGTCCCTTCCCGGATTAACGGTTGGGTTGCCTGTTTGGTTGTTCTCAACCTCTGTTGTCCCGAATGTCTCCACTACTGTTCAATCAGTTCCTCCACCTGAACAACCTCATGTTGATTCCAAGGTGGACCTCTCCCCTTCTTCGCCTGTTTCTGCGTCCTCCTCTTCTACTTCGCCCGGTGAAAGTCTGGATTCAAGTAACCAGGTGGCTAAGAAGAAGAAGAAGAAGACAAAGAAGAAGAAGTCTGATAAGCGAGAGGCTAAATGTACAGCTACTGTCCATGAGGAATCTCCTCTTGATAAACCTTCCAACCCTCCACGGAAAGTCAAGTTCCCTTGCCTGTTGTGCACGGGAGACCACCTTCTTCGAGACTGCCCTGGCATTCCCAAGGTGCTCGAAGTATGGTCCAACGGCCACCCACCGTTGCCTTTGGCTTCCGGGAGTCAAGTTGGGGGCACGTCCTCAGCTGCTGTTGATAAGAACTCTAAGAAGCAGGGTAAGATCACCAATCCCTGTAAGTTGTGTGATGGGCACCATGCCATTCACCTTTGTCCTTATATGGATGAAGCCAGGCAAGTCTTGGACAACCCAGTCGATTCTACACCACACCTTCCACCTGGTTATAATCGGCTTTCTTTGAGTTCTCTGCCAGCTGATCCTGTGATTGGTCAAGAGTCATCCTTGGTCGATCCCACTCCCCCAGAAATTCAAATTCACGAATCCGTCCCTGACCAACCATTGGTCGTAGGATCGGTTGAACTGGCCCCGTCCACGGTGCACCAGGTCTTTTCTGTCGAGAGTGGACCTCACACCCCCCATGTCCTTCTGATCTCTTCATATTCTTCAGACTTGGAGAAATATTCTCCTGTCCCTGTACTTCAAGAAGCCCCTCCTCCGCCTCCCATGATGGAGGCTCCAGAGGATATCCCTCCCGCCTTCGAGATGGAGGTCATGGAGGATGCTTCTTCTACCGTAACATCAGGGGAAGACCTTCGCTTGTCGATGGTAGCCCCTCCGAGTAGTTTGGTCGCTTCCTTTGACTGGAATCGATTTGCAAGATTTCACCTTCCGTCTTATGTGCCTTTCGAGATCACAGTACAGGCTCTTGGTCTGGTTGTACCTAGCACCATTATAGACGAAGGTGCCTCTATTAGTATTCTGTCATCAACTACCTGGCAAGCTTTCGGTTCGCCGTCGCTTGCGCCCGTTACGCAGAATCTGTTGACATTCAATAGAAGAACGAGTCAACCGTTGGGGATCCTTCCAAGGTTACCCGTTACTTTGGGAGGTAAAACCGTCCATATGGACGTGATGGTCGTTCCAGGCCCTTTGGATTTCAATCTGCTCCTGGGGCGCGATTACACCTATGCCATGGGAGCCCTGGTCTCCTCCCTCTTTCGCGTGGTGTGCTTTCCACATGAAGGACGGATCGTGACCATTGATCAGCTTTCGTTCTTTGGTCCTAATATGGCATCTGGTCCGCCATCACCCCCTCCTGGTTTTTATCCACCCGTTGTATCTGCTCCACCGCAGGTCAACTATGTGGCTACTTACCCCGTGCATGTGCTCAGTGATGATGCCGTCGTGCATCGAGTGCTGGGGGCATTGGGTCCTGACTTCCAGGATGATTTCCTCCCATCTGGTGTGGAACTCTTGGAAGCAATGACTTCTTGTTCATTATGATGAAGTCGGTCGGAGCACAGTTCCTTGTCTTGTGTCAAGCTCCTTAAAAAATGAAACAAGGTTGTCGGAGCAGAGTTCCTTGTCTTGTGTCAAGCTCCTTAAAAAATGAAACAAGGTCGTTGGAGCATAGTTCCTTGTCTTGTGTCAAGCTCCTTAAAAAATGAAACAAGGGTGTCTGAGGACAGTTCTTTTAATGTGTCAACCTCGTTAAAACAATGAAACACGTTCCTGTTCAATTCGAGTCTTTGTTTAGATCTCGTAAAATCCCAGTCGAGTCTTTCTCTTGATCTCGTAATTTGAACCTTCACTCCATCTGCCTTTCATATGGAATGAAGCTTGGGGGGCATGTACCTCGAATTGAGTCACCATGCTGGGGGCATGCTCACTTTTTCAAGCATAGTTTGTTTCCGTTTCAAGCTTCTGTAAAAATGAAACCGGTTTCAAGCATAGTTTATCTTTGTTTCAAGCTTGTGTAAAAATGAAACCATTCTTATTTTACCTCTTGTGATTGCCATTTTATCAGCCTATTTCTGCCAAATGAGCCTTGGTTTTCTCACTCCATTGTCACTATCTGCTTGGCCGATCATATGCCTTCACTTGGTTGTTTTACCCGTTCCTGAGGAACCGCTGCTATGAGTGGTCTTCTTAGCCAGCCTCTTGACCTTTATCTTGTTCAGAGTAGTTCCATCATCACCGGAACCAGTAGCTACCCTTTATACCACTCGTTCCTCCAGGAGGAGTCATCTTTCAGCTCTTTTCTGACTCTCTAAACATGAAAAGATTGCCGAGGCCCTTGTCGTTTCGATCTCGTTAAAATGGACACGAATCGACATTCACCCGGTATAAGTTTAACCCTTTTTCGGGCCGGGATGGATTGATTACGAAAAAGGAATACCCTAGCCTATCGCGACTAGGAGGTTTTTCTGGATATTGTTTTTTACCTTTTCGGATCTGGGGTAACTTTTCGACGTTAAATGAGCTTTAAAAGTTATTTTTTGTCAAATATTTGCATGTATTATGTCGAAAATGGATTTTACGCTTGTTGGGTATGTGCAGCGGCAGGTTTTTGCGACTTAAAAAGGTGGAAACGAGTTGTATTTTATACTTTTTCGGACTCGGTAAATACACGAAAAAGTCACTCTGGAGTCATCTTTCAGCTCTTTTCTGACTCTCTAAATATGAAAAGATCGCCGAGGCCCTTGTCGTTTCGATCTCGTTAAAATGGACACGAATCGACATTCACCCAGTATAAGTTTAACCCTTTTTCGGGCTGGGATGGATCGATTACGAAAAAGGAATACCCTAGCCTATCGCGACTAGGAGGTTTTCCCGGGTATTGTTTTCTACCTTTTCGGGTCCGGGGAACTATTTACGAAAAGGGACCTGTGGAGTTTTCTTTTCTGCTGTCTTTTCAAACTCTCTAAACATGAAAAGACGCCGAGTTCTCCCTTTGTCAGACTCGTTAAACCCTGATGACATCGGAAATTGTCAATCATGACGTTATTCGAGTTTTTCCTTCCTAGGGCTCGTTAAATGTACTAGGATGGATTCGTCCAAAGGACGGATTTATATGACAAGCATATGGTATCCTCTTCAAGCTTGTGTAAAAATAAAGAGGTACTCACCGAAATGGTGGGGAAAATGGAACCATCGTCGTTGTCGTCGGCAGTATGTCGCTCTTGAACATGGCACTTGTCTGCATTCGTGTCGGGTTGGGGACATCTCATCTCGTTGCTTCACTTTTGCCTCCATGGGTTTGGGTAATCTCTTTTGACCTCTCATCTGTTCACTACCTCGTCACCATGACCTCTGATCCGTTGATGTCAAATACTGCCAAGTCCACTGTCGTGCCGTCAATATGTTCAAGAGAAGTTGACCTCTGCACGTTACAACCTTCCTCTGATTCTCATACGATCCTGATTCACAACAAAAACATCATGTTTCTCTGTCTCGTGTCGATGATGTGGGAAACATTATGGCCCACCTTCGATCAAGGTCACTTCCTGTCGACTTCAGCTCACTATCCAGGAAGTTGGTCTAGAGACTCTTTATGGTACCTTGGAGCCTGCATGCCTCAATGGCAGGTTCGTCGCATTCGACGAGAGGTTTACATCATTGGCCTCCGATCGAATGATTCTGCGGGTGTTCGACGTCAGCTCATTTATTCGCACACCGTAGATTGTACCTCTAGTACCTTGAGGACCATTGTCATCATTGGTGGTTTCTCTCGCGTCTGTTAACAGCTTTCATCATTGGCTGGTAATCAGACGATGTTCTTGCATGTTCGACTTCAGCTCACATATTCGCATGCTTGAACTTGTACTTTGTTTGGGTCGAGATGGAGCGCAAGACCCTGGATTGTGTTTGTTGTAATCCAGGCTGCGATTGTGGATTATTATCATTATGTACATGACTCACTGATTGGATGGCTGCGACCATACCTAAGTCTATTTGTTTGATCCTAGTTGGATGGCTGCGCCCATACCCTGGATCCGGATTATAGCATACTCTGTTTCGGATGGCTGCGTCCATACCACATATACATCATGTACTTGAGGTATCAGTTGTATCTTTCTGCGCAGGTTTTCCGACGGCGGGCCTTCAGTTGAACATGTTCTCGTAAAGCATTTCACCCCTCTCTCTCTCTCGGGCCTCATGCTTTAGGGGGCATCTGTTACACAGTAATTTGTCACCGTCCCTGCAATCCCCATCTCGCCCATTGGAGGGTCGTTTCTGTGACCAATATGCAGTGTCATGCCTTGCAAACACCATCATTGCATCCCTTTCCATGAGGACAACATTTCTCCTGTTGATCATTTCCTGAGCAGACCCCTAAAAACACCTATTTTTGCATTGGCGCTGGTAGCCCTTTATGTACTCGCGCCAATGGGGGAAAATTAACACTGAGCCCGCGCCACTTGGCGCTCTGTCCCAGTGTTGCACCCGCGCCACTCTGTTTATGGAAAGTTTTTAAAAAAAAAGAGGCGAAGTTTCGATTACAACAACTTCGTGGATGAGTCATCAGGAGTGGTTTCGCCTGAATAACCACGGCCTTCCTCCTTTGGCCTCTTGTTTCCACCATATGGGGAACCTCCCAAAGGATAAGGCCTCCCTTCCACTATTGTAGGGATCCCAACCTCCTCCTCTCCTCTATAAATATAACCTTCATCCATTGATGAAGGGGCTGAAAGGCTGATAGTCTTGAAGTGCTGAAGCTTTGCATCTCCCTATTCCCAAGTGCCTTTGTGCTGTAAAGAATCCCTTCTTTCCCTTAAGGCCCATTCAAGCGAGGAGACCATTGTTACGAGACTCTGGAGAGGTTTCCCTTTCCTTGGCGAGCTTTGCGAGACGTGGACGACCTGAGACCCGTTCGAAGGAAGCTGCGACGTCAGAACTTGGTTGTAACTTCTATTCGTTTATCATTTTAATAGATGACTATGATTATGGTTCCACTCCTTTTTCCATCATGTTAATGCGAGTAATATCTTTTCTGACCGATGTTTAGTTACGTATGCTGGTTCCTATGCTTGTATCCGTTCGTTTCTTCTGTGTGCAGGTGTTCATCCGCGGAGATCGCGGAAGGATTGTGATCTGCCAGGGCTGAAGGACGGGGACATCTTCTTCTTCAGATCTAGCGTTGGAATCCAGGTAGGCTCTTATCCCAAGTCTTTTATTCGTAACTAGGAGCTTGCGTCATAGCATTGTTTGTTTGTTGCTAGACCCCTGCTGGGCTAGTAGGGATCGCCTCTGTCCGCAGAGGGGATTTACCTCCTCAACAAGGTCCATGCTTGATTTTGTATCGAGGTGACAACAACTTTGATTTGTGGTCTTGGAACCATCACCCTCGCATCCTCGTATCCTTGTATATTTAGATACTTTACAACTTCTTCACATGATCTAGGCTCATATTGTACTCATGGCTACTCGACACCCCTGTTATTTATATGGCTTCTTGGTTTTCCTCCCAAATTTCCCCCTCTGAAGCCATATGTCCCTGAGCCATGAGGATCTTCTTTCGTTCAGCAATGGTATCTGCTCATGAGCATATACAGATATATTCTCCCTCTTAATGCCAGCTTCTCTTTCGAGACAAGACTTCTAATTTAAATGAGGGCATCCAAGACACCAGCTTGGCAAGGAGTTGTATTCTCCCATAGTCAAAGCCATTAAAGACTTATAGCCATATATAGTCATATTGCTTTCATGCATCTTGACACGTATCATATGCTTGTCAAATAATGGAAATCATTTATTCATAACTTTACAGGCTTTGCTAAGCATGGTTCAAGACTCCAACAATGTGACTGAAGGCTGCAAATACTTCTCAGTTCACACTTTATTATTACGCTGTGATGTAAGACTGATACAAATTACTGCGATATTGCTGATTATGATGTGTCATAATTTTATCTTACCCATCACTATCTTCTTCATCATGGTTATACTACCACGTAGTATTTAAAGATTTCAACTTCCATGGTCATACATATTCTGCCATATGTTGTTGTCAAACAGGAATAATGTATGTACAAGCCTTAGCTTGTGTCTTATAGCAATTATCTGTTCTTCTGAGGAGATCTGTTGGAGCTTCCTCAAACAGCCTTCTAAGATTGCAACTTACTGAACTAGGGATCCAATCTGCCATGGTTTATCCTGCACTTGAGGCATTGCATCCTGATTTGCTTCCAGATCTGGCCATATGTCATACTTCTGGTCATTTCAGAAGACTGCCCCTAAGGCTACCAAAATTGGCCTAGCTCAACTTTTCTTGTCACTCTTCGCAGGGCTTACAGATTTGCCCATCTTGTCAACAATCTAACCTGGGATTGATGCGCTGAATTAGCTAGTGCATGATAATCTTCCCACTTACAGTGAAGTGCCCAACGTTCTATTGCATGCCCAGAGTAACGCATTGTCTGTTGAAATTAATATAGTGGAGTGATATTCGGTTTTTAGAACAACCTGTGTCTGCTTATGAAAAATTCAACTGGTGTTAGACTCTAAAGAACTTATCTACCTTGGTACTTCAAGCTTGAATCCCCTTGCTAGAAAATATATCTATCCCATGCTACTGTACAATGATTATTCCCATGCTACTGTACAATGTATATTAGTTCATTGTTACAACTTCCCAATGAACACTTATTACACGCGCAACTTAACAAGATAATTACGTGGGGCCCAGGACCGACATATACAGGCATTTTACACTTCTGGTAGTAACACGTCCCCCACAGGGATAAAACTCCTCGAAGTGACTGCGGCATATGCTGCCTATTCCTCCATGATATCAGCGTATATAGATATCTTATGGGTGGACTTCGAGTGGGCTGCTGTTTTGCACAAGTGGTAGCCCTTAAAACCCCCACGCTAGCCTGTTATGGAGATCCTACAGACTGTATCGGTGTGATCGACCAAAGTTAGAATTGACCATCTATGCAACCATGAATTGGATCATATCACGGAATCACGTATACGATCGAAGATGACGTATAATAAGAGATCCGTTCCAAACTGATCATATATGAAACAACAATTCGATGTTGTTCGGTGATCGGTCGAACAAAATCGTTGTTCGGTGTTTTGGGGCAGGGTTTGAACCTGCAAAGCTGAACTGTTTGATTTGGGAATCTTCAAATCTATCTTGCTCTAATACGATTCAATCATCCAAGGAGAATCGTTTCATTGCACTGAAACAACCGAAATCAGCCCTTCCGTGTTATAAAATCGAGGTATAAACAAATCTATTTGAATGCCCACAAAATGGGGAAAATGCTCATCACCATGTGTGATAGGTTGGTAAGTGGGAATTCTTCGACCATGGTCCTATATTCTGGGAAAGTATTTTCAATAGGCCTTCTTCCCTGTTGTTTCTGATTGAAGAATGTTGAACAAGTCCGCCAATACGAACTAGACTTCGATGGTATGCAGCTCCTGTGCTGGCCACAAAAACCTGAGCACCTTGGAAATAGGCGAGGGATTTCTCCAAAACGGTATATTTTCCAAACAGTTAGTAACAGAATGGACTTATACCGTCAGGAAGCATCTTTCCACACACATATATATATATATATATATATATATATATATATATATATATATATATATATATATATTTTAATGGAAAGATACTTACTTGGCATGGTTTTATAAGTCCATTCCTGTGATTTCAGATGGGTCGATCATATTACGTATGTAATATCAATTAATCACTTTCCCAATCAATAGATCGAGTGAATAGGCAATGGGTCAGGCAAGAACACCTCGACCAAATGAGAGAGCGAGAGGAATGTAGCCTCCGTTTGGACGGAATGTAGCCTGCGGCTTATACACATACTTTTAACACCTTAAACAAACATAGTAAACCCTTATAACATACCTGGATTTGCTGCGGGTTCCTTTATTTGAGAGGCTGCTCCTATGCACTGAGGTTCTGGGCTATTTGTAGCCTTCCAAACAGACTTCGGCCCTCACTCTAGGGCTACGGACTTCTGCAGTTTCTTAGCACAGAACTACGACCATCTACAAGGGTTTGCCCACCCAAAATAGGTCCAAACATTTTCAGAAAACTCCCTATGGAGCTCGGCCTTCCTGCAAGGTTTACTTGGCATCCAAACAGTCATAAAGAGACCTGAAATCAACCTTTTATGCTTCGCTTCAACAGCACGTGGGTCACCTGAAACAACCCTAGAAACAATTTCTTGCCCACGTTGTTCCTTCCTTCTTGCTGCGGCCAAGTTTCCTTCTTTCAACGAGCTCCCTTTCTTGATGTGTGTTGCACATTGGATCTTTCTCAATAGATTGATGATTGCTTTCAATCATGTTGGGCTTTGTCTTCACCTCAGCTCCGATACCATGTTAATTTCTGAACATGTTCTATGCCATTTCAGATTAGGGCACACAATACTTAAGCAGATAGAACATAGAAATAGATCGTTAGAAGACAAGCCAAAAACAAAGATAATGAATGGTGGCGTTACGACGATCAGCAAGATGCTTCTACCAGCAAAGTCTCCAATAGGTCATTCAGCCAAGCGTGTCACACATAACCCTAGAACAACCCAAACAAAGAACAGTCCATATATTACGCAGCTCCAACGCTATCCAGAGTGAGAGAATTTCTCCACACAATGTGTTAAATGAACTCTAAGTCTCTCCAATATATAGGAATCTTTGGGGGTGTGTGACACGTCCTTTAAGAAATTTAAGTCTATATTTTATTCCAGGCCGACCTAGCACATAAGTGGAATAAATTCATAGTACATGTTCTACTCATCCGATCGAGATGATCTTTAGATCAATCTTACACCTCTCCGAAAGAGGAATCCAATAAAAATATTGGGATTGCCATCTGAGCAACACAACCCAGAGTTTGGACCTAGTTGTCCAATTTTAACAAGGGTACATAAAAAATATGCAACATGGGCACTCTTTGGATGAGGAATTAAATTTTGCATCCAACAAGTACTCCCGCTCGAAATTTTAGTAAAAACTTTGGGATATACGTTGAAAATACGAGTTGAAAAAGTAGTTTTATTATTTTATTATTTTTTAATCTTTTTACCCTTTTACTTAAAAAATGGTGAATCATTCCCCATGGTTGACATCATCATCTTGAATCCTATTGGTTCTTATAAAATTTATTTTTGTTGTACATTTTTCTTAGAAGGCCCATTTTAGACTTCAAAATTCCCTTAATGTATATCAGATGAATGTAAAGACAACCTTTCTCAATGGAGTTATTGAGGAAGAAGTGTACGTTGAGCAGCGAGAAGGTTTTGAGACCTTTGACAAGGAGTCACATGTGTGCACACTCAAGAGAGCACTGTATGGGCTGAAGCAAGCACCTCGTACTTGGTACACTAGGATCAACAACTATTTCACCGGGTTGGGCTTCACAAAGAGTGAAGCGGATGCGAACCTATATCATATTGTCGTTGATGGTAAGCTTTTGATTATTGTACTTTATCTTGATGATCTTATATTGACAGGTGATGAGAAACTCATAAATTCTTGCAAAGTGGATCTTGCAAGAGAGTTTGAGATGAAGGACATGGGGCTCTTGCATTATTTCCTTGGCTTGGAAATATGGCAAAGAGATGGGGAGCTATTTGTATCTCAGGGAAGTATGCCAAGGAGATTCTGAGGAAGTTCGACATGGAGGGCAACAAACCCATGGAGAATCCTCTTGCAGGACACTGGAGGAAGGAGGATGCTACTTTAGGTGAGGTAGTGGATGTTACTGTTTACAAGCAACTTGTGGGTTCACTTATGTATTTGGTGAACCTACGACTAGACATATGCTACACAGTAAACTAGCTTAGTCAAGCTATGGTTAAGCCTACCAAGTTCTTTTGGAAGGCAGGGAAGCATGTGTTGAGATATCTCAGGGGCACTACAGAGTATGGATTATGATACAAACGAATAGAGGGAGTGAAGCTTCAAGGCTTCACCGATGGAGATTTGGTAGGTAGTCCATCAGACAGGAAGAGCACATCAGGGGGCATCTTCAGCATAGGATCAACAACAGTTTCTTGGTACAATAGGAAGCAAAGATCAATTGCACTTAGTTCAGCCGATGCAGAGTACATGGAAGCTAGTCAGGCTACATATGAGGCCATATGGATGAGGAAGATACTTGTTGGTTTGTTTGGTTATTAGATGGATCCGATGGTGATACATTGTGATAACCAGAGTGGCATAAAACTCTTGGTTAATCCGATATCCCATGATAGGTCCAAGCACATTGACATCCGATACCACCATCTCAGAGATTATGTTCAGAGGCGTATTATGTTGTTGCAATACATTCCCATGGAGTAGCATGATGCAAATATCTTGACAAAGGCGCTTGCGAAGAGAAAATTCAAATACCACAGAGGCAGGATCGGGGTAGCTGATAATCTGTTTTTTGTTGAGAGGGAGTGTTGAAATTCAACAAGAAAATGCACTACATACTAGTGTGGGATTGCATGTCACACATGAGTGAGGAATTCAGTGACACATTAGTGCTAATGTGGGCGTCCATTTTATAAATAAATTGGAAAATAAATTGTAATCTTATCTCATAACAACTTGTAATAGTTAACTAAGTCTGATAGACTTAGTTAGCTCAAGAATTTCGAGTTGAGAGTCAAAGAGTAGGCATGTAGAGTGATTCTATTATTACAGGGTCCAGTTGCAGTTGTAGCACTAGTGTGGTGTGAGTGCAATCAATTAACTCAAATTAATTGAGTTAAAATCAATTTAACTAGTTCTAACTGATTGATGAGCTAGTGGAAGATCAAGTGAATTAAAATAGATTTAATTTACAAGTAGTGATCTACCAAGTAACTGATGATTCACTATTAATAGCTGCATGCATGTCCATTCTAATGATGACCCAGTTGAGACAAAGGTTAAAGGAAAGTAAACTATCAATTGTATTATTAGCGAATTGCCCGAACGCAATTATAAACCTACAAGAAGCCCATGATGGATTTCATAGTGAAGGAAGGTTGGAATAACTAGTTAATAGGAAATTATTTTGCCTAGGGATTGCGTGACCAAGGCAGGGTGAAGGTGGGCAGGAAATTGGCTATGTATTTGTCCAATTTTGCCTAGATCAATGTGAGACAATTGGTAGAGTGTATGAGGTTCTTGTGATCATACATGCATTGTATTGTTTCATGATTCCTTGGTTGATTATACTATAAAGATGGAGGGGTTTTGAGCGGTTGCTTTCCCCAAGAAAATCTTGCGTTGTGCGATTGATTTACTTCTTTCTCTTACTTGCATGTGATTGAACAATCGTGATTTATATTCCGCAAATATTGTAGAAGGATTCGGTATCTTGCTTTAGTACATTGCATGATCGGATTGAATCCATTGGTGTAATTTCTACAGAGCATTCGTTGGTGTATGCGCAAGAGACTGGAGGTTTCCTCCACAGAGACGCCTTGAGAAGATTGTTTGCTGGTCTGCAAGAGAGTCGAGACATAATCCACGACTCAATCCACATAGATGCATCACACACACCACAGGTAGTTGACTCTTGACCATTTGTTCTTCGGCCTATCCAAGTCAGAGTTTTTGCAAAATTCTTGGTGAATGTTAAATTTTAATTTTGATATTAACTTTTTAATTTCGATCGATTGTGACTAGCTTGCAAATTCTTGTTTAAATGCCAAATCGAACTCTAGAGTCTATACCTTTTACAAAGGTGAATTGCACAACTCAATGAGGAATTTGGAATGCTCATCTGTAGCCAATGAGCGAAATCACAAGAACATTTTGTGATATTAAAAAAATTTAAAATAGAAAGCTTGGGATGTTTTCATGAGTAAGCTCCATTGTAAAGGTCACTCACTCAAAACACGACTCTCCTTCAATGAACACTCCATTTGGTGGTCACTTATTTTGTTGTATAAAGGAAAAGCTCAAGTCAAAACAATGATGAATCATTTTGATACTCGAGCCTAGGAGTGGAAGGCTTGGTCCCTACCTAGATTTAAAAGAAGAAATTTCATAATTTTAGAATGGGTCAAGACTCAAAAGCCTTATGCCAAATAATTTGTTTATCAAACGTAGGTTGCTAGCTTTGATAGCTTGGCGAAATGACTGGAGATGGAATTATGCCAAGGCCTTCAAGCAATACACACCAACTTTAAAAAAATTGTAGTATACAAAACCTTTACTGATTTTGATTCTCTAAAAAATAATCTTATAATCCATTATGTATTATAGTTCTGTCCAGCAAGGCACAAATATGGGTTTTTCAATTGCAATGGAGACCTACAAAATTGTTAGACAATTGACTATACTTTGCACAACTAACATCTACTGATCATCTTTGGCTCTATATTTTAAGGAATAATATCACTGTTTGCTTTTAATCATTTTTTTGAACTTGTAGTTTAATGGTCTAGATTCATTACAAATTTTTTTTTTTGAATTTTTCCTTGTAGGTCTTTACTTATAGCTTCTTGTTGACCATTTGGCATTAATTGTTCATCCTCTATTAACATAAATTTTACTTTGAACTTTGTTAAAAAAATTCAAATTGTCTTCAAAAATTTGCAAAATAAAATATGTCTTCATCAAATCCACAATATCCACTTTTGAAATATGTGGATAGACAAAAACCTCAAAAGGGTGATGGGGGGACAACAACAATAAAATGCAATTTCTATCAGCTTGAATGGAAATGGAGCTATACCAGAGTTAAAACCCATTTTCTGCAGATACCAAGGAAGGGTGTTGATGCTTGCAGTGGAGACCCAGATGATCCCACTAGACTCCCTAGTGCACAAAGAGAGCAACAAAGGACTGGTGGTAAAGAAGACAATACAATCTCTAGGCCATGTCGTAATGTTGATGAAAATGATGACTCCAATGAGGAAGAATTACCATCTGATGATGAAGTTCAAGTTGGTGATGAGCATGTGTCGGTGTCATCTAGAGCATCAAAAAACACTACCAGTAAAGCACGCAAGAAGTCTAAACTTGGTGGCCTTTATGACATGTTTGATGTGAAAGGTGGGGAGGGTGTTGATATTGCAATAGCAAGATTTTTTCTTTCATGTGACATTCCCTTCAATGCAACCCATTCACCCTATTTTGAACAAATGGTTCGTACTATTAATGATGGACCTCCATGGTATAAAGCGTCTGGTTATGAGAAGCTCCAAACTGTGTTGGTAGACAAAGAGAAGTTTGTCTTGAGAAGTCAATTTCACCCTTGAAGGAATCACAGAGTATAGATGGATGCTCAATTGTCATGGATAGATGGACTGATTGTAGGAATCGTCCATTGATAAACATCATTGTCTCTTCCTTGACTAGTCCTTATTTTCTTAGGACCATTGATTGTTTTGGTCAAGAAAAGAACACTTTGTTTTTGAAAGAGCAATCATGTGATGCCATTGCAAAGATGGGGCCATCCAATGTTGTTCAAGTTATTATTGATGCAACTCCAGTGTGCAAAGAAGTAGGGGAAATGGTTCAAAAGGAGTACAAGTGACAAGTTTCAACTTTCAAGAATGTATTTTATATTTAAATTACATGAATTACATTTTTAATTTTGAGTACAAGTTTGATTTGTTTTCTAATTTTAAACAATAAACATTTTGATTTATTAATATTTTAATTTTGTCCTTGATGTACGCAGACATATATTTTGGACACCATGAGTAGTGCATTCTTTGAATAATGCATTGAAGGACATTGGGAAAGTTGAATGGATTCGAGCATTAATTGAACATTGCCGCAAAATTCAAATGTTTATATGCAATCATCATTAATCACAAGCCATTTACCGCAAGCATGCCAAAATGGAGTTTCTTAAACCAACAAATACCATATTTGCAACTTACTACATTTTACTTAGGCAACTTGTGGAGATGAAGAAGGCTTTATCTGCCACAATTGTCAGTGACATGTGGGACCAGTGGAGGTTATCTACCTCAGATGCAACTTTGGAGATGAAGAGGTTGATTTTGGATGATCATTTTTGGGTTGATGCCAAATTTGTTGTGGAAATTATAGAACCAAATTGTTATATGATCCTCTATTCAGACACACATGGTCCATGTTTAAGTGAGATTTATGAGAACATGGACTCCATGTGTGAGACGATCCAAACCGTCACAGATAGGAAGAATCCTACTTTATGGCCACAATTGAAAGAGTTTATACATGGGCAGTGGAATAAATTGAACACCCCTCTTCATATGGCAACTTATGCAGTTAATTCAAAATGGTATGATCCCACAACAGGAATGAGGCCTCCTTCCCAAGATAGAGAGATGTTCAAAGGATTCTTGACTGTTGTCAAGAAAATTTATGGTTGTACGGATTAAGCCTTTGACTTACGATCTCAGTTTGTCCAATTTTCACGTGGCCGAGGTGTATTTGGTTCACATGCATCTTTGGCAGATAGATGCAAGAAGGATCCAATTGATTGGTGTTGATGCTCTTGAGTTGTAGCAATTTTATAGACGGTTACTTGGACTGGTAGCTAGTTTGGAGTTTCTCATATTATTTCTCAATTAATTTTTTGTATTAATTTTTAAATTTTCATATTAGTTTTTATTTTTAAAATTTTAATTAATTTAATAGGCTTCCCCTATTGGTGACAAACCCACCAAACTAGCTCAAAATGGAAAAAATAAGCCTCACATGGGGGCTAAATAATAATGTATACATGTTGTGGGGTCCTCCACAGGCCTAATAATGTTCACAAGTTCCAAGACAAGAAAAATAGCCCATATCCATACATCAAACTGCATCCATCTCCAAAAATTTCCAACAAGGGAAAATATGCAAAGTTCTCTATGATTAGAGAGATCCCAAGTCAAGTGATGATACAAATGAATGTATCTAACATCAATATATACCCTCCTAAGGAGTTCCAATTAGCCTATGGGCCTACATTAGCCCTTAATGATAAAATAATGTGCAAATAAAACCCCTATTTGTGACAAGCCCACCAAACTAGCTCAAAATGGAAAAAATAAGCTTCACAAGGGGCCAAATAATAATGTATACATGTCGTGGGGCCCTCCAAAGGTCTAATAATGTCCCGAAGTACCATAATGTGGAATAAATTCCTCGGAATATGATGGAAAAGGGGGTGACCCCTTGTTCTCCAAGTAGTAGACCTATGGTGTTCCCAGTGGGTGTGGGGGCACACAAATGACCCCATGGGTCTCCATATGAATCAGAGATGCCTGTAGATCCTTTGCAAGGGCTCGAGTGATGGAATGAATGCTTCCATGACATCGTACACGTCCTGGGAAATCTGCTAAGAGTGCCGGGCTCCTGTGGGGCCTGCTGGACAAAGTTTATTGAGCACATCACCATCATCTCAAAAGTGGATCGCTAGTAGTCCTTGAATATCAATGAGGATCCGTGGAGTGTTATTTGCTGTTGTGGATGCCCATGGCTCTCTATGCCCACACTATATGTGTCAATGTAGCTCTCTGGGGGTTAGGATCTTGTATAAGGAGACCAAACCCAAATGGAAACCATCTGCAATCCTGTATAAAATCCAATGTGCCCCCTAGGCTTCCAGTACAAGAAATCATTAGAATAATCATGTAAAAGAGCTTACAAATCATGGATAACAAAAAGGACACTTCACAATGGCATGCATTTCTGTGGTGAGCTTTCGCATGTGCTAATGTCTCCATATTCCAAAGGGGGATTTATTAAATGGTTTCGACCCTTAAAAGGGATATTAGGCCCAAGGTACATCCTTTGAATGGGGGTGACAAGTGACAAATAAGTGAAATAAAGTAGGGAATGAGAGGGGAAATCCTGGGCCACATATTGGGGCATAGAGGTAGCCAGATAAGGGGAAGCCCACACTAGGGCATATAATGTGTAGGGGTGAGAAATCGTGGTACATGAGGTGTCCCAACCTTGATTTTTCCGCCCTTCTTTATATGCCTTTTGCCTTTTATGAATTTTCTTCGATTGACTGCTCGACACTCAAGGATGAGAGCATGATATGTTAGATATAGCAGTGATTATCTGTTTTAAGGTAGGGTGGTTCATTGCCCTCTAGGGGGTTGGGACAATCATGGGTTACTGTATGACAAATGAGGCTCATCTAGGGCCTATGGAACCAGGGTGATGGCCATGGGTAAGGGGTAGGGCTCATGCATTGGATTTTTCCCATGTGCTAATTATATTTTTGTCCCGACCATCTTTTGCATTTTGTGTTACAATTTCCTATTAAGTGTGGCCAATTATGCTTTTTCTTTTCCTTTTAGTTGCTTCAACCTCCGGGGCATCATTTCAGGCCTGACCCAAGGTGGGGAAAAGGGGATAGGGAGGCTGACCCCATGTGGACCCAAGGGGTCTATGTGGACCTAAGTGGGAAAAATGATGAATGGGAGTATAATGAGTGGAAGGGGAGTAATACGTGCAGATAAAGGAGCGAGACCACACACCCAATGTCGGGGTTTCCCAATGGTCAATAAAGGAGATCCCACAAGGCTAAGATGCAAGGGTAACACCCAAAAGAGATCAAGGGGACATGAGCCCAGATTAAGCCCAGTCTTTCCGTGAATCCCCCCATCAATCCATGCCCATAAGTATCCATGATAAGTAAACCCAATACCCAGTTACCAAATGACAAGACATACCTTTAGCTTCAACCCTATAACCACCCTAGTAGTACCACCCTAAAACCAAATGGTCAATAAAGGAGATCCTAAGGGACTAAGATGCAAGGGTAACACCCAAAAGAGATCAAGGAGACATGAGCCCAGACTAAGCCCACTCTTTCCACCAAATACCCCCATCAATCCATGCCCATAAGTATCCATGATAAGTAAACCCAATACTCAATTACCAAATGAAAATACATACCTTTAGCTTCAAGAGGCCCACCTTTAAACATATGATAAATACAGATGATTGTAGGACCACATGGCTAGCTCAAGTGGCAGAGAAATGGCACAACGAGCTATTAAGAGGCTGTAAGGGGTTGCTGGCTGTCGGCTGAGGTCCATCATGGAGAAATATTTTCTCCTAGGGATATCACCCATGAAGTGGTGGGTAACATTTGGCTCCAACTGGGACATGATCTCTCGAAGAAGCGAACAAGGCTATTCGAACGAGAGGTCACGAGAAATCCAACAATCTCTTGGTCATCGTAGACCTGTTATCTGCACACGTCAAATATCAAAACCACAGGGCAACATGTTTTTCTCGGTGTCTTATGATCACCCATGCCTAATGTTAGCCCATAGAACCAATAAGTAATAAAATATGCAAATTTTAATCTAGTTGCATCTAATCTATCATGAGAAATATCATATGTGGTTAGTTCTAATGCCAAATCATTGTGCAATGCATCCTACCCTAACATGCATTTAATACATCATCAAGTATCAAGGAAAGGAGTGATGCGACTTATTTTAACCGGCTGAGGCCAAAGTTTGTTGTTAAGTTTGGAAATGTAGTAATATTCATCCCCAACTTTCCCATGAATCTTGATGGGAACCAATTCTTTGTCCACTAAGACCAAGTCCCCTAATTTGTATTCCTTCTTTAGTTTCCACCTTTTACTTGGTTTTTGATTTGGCCTTTTAAAGATACAATCCTCTTGTGAAGGGAGAATGGGAGAAGGCTTCTTGATGTTATGAGCTTCATAATAGGGCCCAAGCTTGATCACATGAGATAGGTAGGTGGGTTCTCTATGAAGTATGAAAGGGGTCCCATCAGATTGAGGGATGGTAGCGTATCATAAGTCCATTTAAACATGACCCCGAACAGTGGCTCCCCATTTCCTAGATAGCAACATCCCCCACACATCAGGAATATCAATGACAATAATTTCTATGAGAAGGGATATGTCAAGGTTCCTAGCCAAAGAGACCTTAAGGTCTTTGATGTGACCTTCCAGTTCCACAGGTTTGGAGTTGAATCCACAAAATTTCTTGTACGACCAGGTGATGCTAAGACCCAATTGCTTCATGACAGTTAAAGGCATGATGTTTGCAGAAGCCCCAAGGTCAAGCATACAGTTACAGAGATAAAGGTCATTAACAACTAAGGTGAGCATAAAAGGTTCGTGTCCAGGGTTACAATCAGGAATATGAATGTTTTGCAAGTCTTTAGGTAATTCTTCCTCTTCAAAACCCAAGGACTTCTTAATTTTCTTTTGTTGTTTAGGAAGTTTGGCAATCTCCTTCAAAGGGACAGATATGGTCATCTTCCCAATAGAAGCATCCATGTCAATGTTAAGCCCAACATGTTTCCCTTTTCTTTCTTTTTGGCATTTCCCTCCTTTAGAGGGCCCTTTTTAGGTTCTGATCTAGTTTTGGATTTCTTTTTTGGAGGGCCCTTTGAAAGAGCTTACTCTTTAGGAGGCTCCTTGGAAATGACACTTCTGGGAGGATCTTGTTTGGGAAGAGAGTCTTCTTTTTTAGGTTCCTTGGAGGTTGCGAGGTCTTTGTTGTTTTTTCTTCGTGAATATTGAACCCCTTTGAATCTTCCACTGCGCTCATAAACATTTAGAATATGTTCCTTTTCCTCATGTTTAGTTATGACCTCATTGATGGGAGGATGAGTGTATGAAACTCCAATAAAAATGTTGAATACATCAGCTTCGACAAGATTGGTCTTCTCATTTTCTTCATCATCATCACTCTCACTAGCCCCATCTTCGGAGGATGAACCTTGGTCCACCGCATTGGTAGGAGCCAAGGTATTTGGGACTTGAGATGAGCTAGGATTATCTTCCCCACTTTGCTTTCTTGGAAAAGGCTTCCCTTTCGGAATGTAATTTGATTTTTGGGCCTTCTCCAAAGTAGTGATCTTGTTCATGACAATTCGATCTCGTGAATGGACTTCCTCGGTAAGCCTTTCCATCTTCTTGAGGATAGCAAAAAGGGTTTTCTCATGCTAGTCCTTTGATTTCTCCTTTTTGGTCTCAGATTTGGCTTTAGGGAGGTCATCAACATTCATTTTTGAGATAAAAAGGTTTTCTTCAACTTGCATTGCCATCTCTTTAGCTTCGACCAATGTGGAAGGTTTCTTGTCCCTCAATGCATAGGTCAGGTTACCTCCAACGACTTTGAATAATTTATCAAGGATGTTGCCATTGTAGGGCTTTAGGTGATCGAGGATGTCCTAGATGACCCTATCAAACTTTGAATGAATTCCCAGATGTCTTCCCTTCCCCTTGATACCTGATAAAACTTCTCAATGTTGAAGGCTCCCTTGGAATTGCAAGACAACCTTTTCATGAATAGGTCCTCAAACTCATCGGAGTCACTAATACACCCAAGGGGAAGATTAAGGTACCATTATCTAGCTTGTCCCTCAAATGATAAAGTGAAAAGCATCATGATTCTATCTTCATCAAAGATCATCCTAGGGGACAATTGCCAATAAAATTCTTCAACAAATTCACGGACACTGATAGTGGCATCTCCTTTGAATCTTGGTAACCATTGGTTTTACTTTTCAAGTAATGGTTTGGGGCCATCACTTATCTTCAAAGTAGCAAACGCACTAACCAAATGCCTTTGACTTTTGGTCATCTTATTTTCTCCAATGTCAGAGGTATCCGTCTTTTTTGTGGTGGGATCACTGACCCTTTCAAACTCAAGAAAGAGAGCGGTTCCAACGGGTGATGGTTCCTGCTTCCTTCTTGCAGGAGCCCTAGGTAAAGGAGGAATGTTGTCTCCTTCAAGCAAACTAGGGGATTTAATATAGAATGGAGTCGCTAGAGGAATAATGAGAGTGTCGTCAATAAATCAATTCCTCAATGATTTAATAGGGAGGAAGACCTGCTTCCTCCCCAACAACAACGCCATAAATTTTACCACTCAAACTAGCAGGGGACCTAAAAGGGTTCCTAATAGGGAAACTGCTAGACTAACAACAACGATGGAGGCTTAGCCCACTGTCACCACGACTAAGACTCCCTGCTCTTCACGAACTTTCACCGATGGGAGGAGTCTGAGTAGTGTAGGAATCACTTGTAATGTATATGTAAATGGATAGGTGGAAAGTGACTCTGGAAACGGTTTCCCTATGATGGAGTGAAGAATGGAGTTTGCTTGCTCGTCAAGCAAGGGACTTGGTCCAATAGGGGTAAGGGATGAGGATTGGAGGATTGAGAGAGAAGGAATGGGCTTATAGAAAAGGTTCTCAATCCCTATAATCATTGGGAAACTTGGATTCCCAAATGATCCTTGCTAAAGAGCACACAGGGCCAAGTGGACCCAACCCAGGTTCGGGGATGGAATACAACAACCAATGATGTTCCTATCCTGGACAAGGTGAAAGGAAAGGACCAAACAAAAATATTTACTTTAAAAGGTTGAATTGATTTTGTTGAGGTCTAGCCTTGGGGATACCTGAGAAAAATTTGATCCTATAGCTAGGGCTTAATATTCCCGAATATTCCACCGTTAGAGTTGCCTCAAATTTTGAGGAGAGAGAGGGGACCAACTAGCACAGTAGCCTGTAGTAGTTCGACAGTTTTCCTTGGGTTAATTCTTGGGAAATTGATGCCCTAGGTGACCTTTGAGGACTAGACCAGGAAAAAAGTGGCAAACGATGAAAAATGTCAACGGGATGACTGCCCTTTTAGGGATCAGTACCTAATCCACTTGGGGATATGGACTCAAGGATGATGACGAGTAAGAACTTGGTTTCTTGATCAAGGAGGCCCGAAAAGTTAGCTTCTTCCAATGTTGAGAGAAAGAAAAGAAAAGTGAACTTCAAGCATTTATACTTCAAGGAAAATGATGCAAGCTTATCTAGATAAATAATCTCTAAGACATTTCATTCATATAACATTGTCCCATACATTAAATTAGCTAAAACATGCTTAATTCCACATTTCAATCATGCAACAACTAGCCCTAATTTTAGTAGTATGCAGAATCAAGAATAACAAGGTTAAAATTTATTTACAACGTTATAGAGTATGTCCAACCAAGATTTCGTTTGCAAGACAAAGCTCCAAGACAAGAAAAATAACCCAAATCCATATATTAAAATTCATCCATTTCCAAAAATGTCCAACAAGGGAAAAAATGCAAAGTTCTCTATGATTAGAGTGATCCCAAGTCTAGTGATGATAGAAATAAATGCATCTAACATCAATATATACCCTCCTAAGGAGTTCGAATTAGCCTATGGGCCTACATTAGCCCCTAATGATAAAATAATGTGCAAATAAAACCCCTATTGGTGACAAGCCCACCAAACTAGCTCAAAATGGAAAAAATAAGCCTCATAGGGGGGCAAATAATAATGTATACATGTTGTGGGGCCCTCTAAAGGCCTAATAATTTCCTGAAGTTCCTTAATGAGGAATAAATTCCTCGGAATATGATGGACAAGGGGGTGGCCCCTTGTTCTCCAAGTAGTAGACCTATGGTGCTCCCAGTGGGTGTTGGGGCACACAAATGACCCCATGGGTCTCCATATGAATCAGAGATGCTTGTAGATCCTCTACAAGGGCTTGAGCGATGGAATGAACACTTCCATGACATCGTAGACGTCCCGGGACACCTACTAAGAGTGTGGGGCTCTTGTGGGGCCTACTAAAGATAGTGTACCAAGCACATCGCCATCATCCCAAAAGTGGATCGCTATTAGTCCCTAAACATCAACAAGGATCCATGGAGTGCTATTTATTGCTATGGAGGCCCATGGCTCTATATGCACACCTTATATATGCCAATGTAGCTCTCTGGGAGTTAAGATCCTGTATAGGACGACCAAACCCAAATGGAAACCATATGCAATCCTGTAAAAAATCCAATTTGCCCCCTAGGCTTCTAGTGCAACCAATCTTTAGAATAATCGTGCAAAAGAGCTTACATATCATGGATAACAAAAATGACACTTCACAATGGCATGCCCTTTCGTTGCGGGCTTTGGCATGTGCTAGTGTCTCCATATTCCAAAGGGGGTTAGACATGTACCTTATTAAATGGTTTCAACCCTTAAAGGGGCTAGCAGGCCCAAGGTACATCATTTGAATGAGGGTGGCAAGTGACAAATAAGTGAAACATAGTTGGGAATGAGAGGGGCAATCATGGGACACATATCAGGGCATAGATGCAGCCAAATAAAGGGAAGCCCACACCAAGGCATATAATGTGTAGGAGCGACCAATCGTGGTACATGAGGTGTCCTGACCTTGATTTTTCCACGCTTCTTTATATGCATTTTTCCTTTTATGAATTTTCTTTGATTCTCTGCTTGAAGCTCAAGGTTGAGAGCATGATATGTCAGATATAACAGTGATTACCTCTTTTAAGGTAGGGCGGTTCATTGCCCTCCGGGGGGTTAGGACAATCATGGGTTCCTATATGAAAAAGGAGGCTCATCTAGGGCCTATGGAACCAAGGTGATGGCCATGCGTAAGGGGCATTGATCATGCATTGGATTTTTCCCACGTGCTAATTATATTTTTGTCTCGGCCATTTTTTGCATTTTGTGGTATAGTTCCCTGTTAAGTGTGACCAATTATGCTTTTTCTTTTACTTTTAGCTGCTTCAACCTCCAGGGCATCATTCAAGGCTTGGCACAAGGTGGGGGCAAGGGGATAGGGAGGTTGAGCCCATTTGGACCCATGGGGGCTATGTGGACCCGAGTGGGAAAAATGATGAATGGGAGTATAATGAGTGGAAGGGGACTAATACATGTGGATAAAGGAGCGGGACCACGTACCCAAAGTCAAGGTTTCACAAGTAGTACCACCCTACAACCAAATGGTCAATAAAGGAGATCCCATAGGAATAAGATGCAAGGTGTTATGTGGATTAATCCCTCATGAGGACAAGAGTGATCTCCCTAGTACTCCAGCGAGTAACTAGAAACAAAGATCCATTTGGAAACCTTTTCCTCTATATTAATTGCATTTCAGAATTATTATAATAAAGTAGAGAGGACATGCCCCTACCTTGAAATCGAAATGTTTGATGTAGTCTTTTGTCCTGTCGCTCCATAGTGGTTTCTCTAATAAGTAGAACCTGCAATCAAAGACAAGACAAATGATCAAAGCATATGAAACATATAATAATCAGGAAATACTAATCCAACTTAGTGATCAAGGAGTCTAAGTATTGATGTTATTCCAATAAGCATAGAAACAACTCAATAAGAAAAAGAGATCCATATGTATTATCTTGAATAAAGTGAGTAATCTTACAACCTGATGCCTTGATGTCGTACACATTTCTCCGAGGGTCTTGAACAATCGTTTCTCTTTCAGTTTGATAAACCTTCCTCTCTGAATACCAGCATGGAGTTATAGACACAAGGGTGTGATCATTCTCATGCCAACAACAACTCACTAGTGTAGAAAGTATGCACTCTTATGAATTCTCTTCAACATCTACCATGTGTGTACCCTTCAACCAAAAACTTGAGCTCAATTTATAAGGAAATGGAAGTAGTTTCAATTCCATGAAGAGGGGAATGGATTCCTCTCATGAAGGGATTTGAGCTTCTTGAACCCATGGTAAGCTCCACGAGTGTAGGGATAAAGCTCGAACTGATTGCGACTCTAAAAGCTTCCAGTTAGGAGAATATTCGGCCAACTAGGCTTCTAGAATTTACTTTTTTTTCTTTTCTTTTCGCGGGGGTGCGCAGGTAATAGTGGAAAAAAGTGTAGGAGTTGCCACAGGTTATGGATAGAACACCAACACATGCGCAGGGAAAGGCTAGAAAAACTGCACAGGTATACTTTTAAGGGTTTTACAGAGTTTTTCTCGAATTCCAAAACTTGATTTAGGAACATTGGTGTTTTTGACCTCTAAGGGAACATGATATAGGTGGTGATAGACCCATATGAACAGTCAAATGTCATGGTGACAAAATGACGTGTAACAGATTGCCCCCTAAAGTGCGAAGTCTGAGGTTATGTTGAAGAGTGAAGTGCTTTATCATTTCGAGGATTGGATTGGAGACACCGGTCGAAAAGCTGTAAAAAAATTCAATGAAAACATATATATATATATATATATCATCACTGAGGTAGAAATTTCCATACTCAGATCAAAACTAACTAAATGTTTTGGTACATATATGGTTTCAATATTACATCAAGAGTAGACACAGTATGGGCATAGCCATTTGTCATGAGTAGTCTACTATATCATGAATAATAAATCTCCTCGCAGCCTGGATGGTGGAAAGTAGATCTAGGGTCTTGATTTCCGCTTCCCGAACTAGTACGAATCTATCCATGCGATTGATTGTGTCGAAGTCGAACATGGTAGAAACCACTTGATTACCGGTCAATGATGTGAACCGTCAACAAGTGTGAGAGAAACCACCAATAATGACAATGGCTCTCAAAGTACTCCAGTACAGTCTATGAAGTGTGAATGAATGGTTTGCAGTCGAACACTCATAGAATCATTCGATCGAAGGTCAATGATGCAAACTGTCGTCGAAGGCGAGAAACCTGCCATTAGAGCATACAGATCCCAAGGTACTGAGAGGATTCTAGATCAACTTTCTAGATGATGAGTTGATGTCGATAGAAAGTGATCCGTCACAAGAAAGCCCACGACACGAAACCATTAGATAAAGTTTTGAAGAAATATTTGCAAGGACTGACTCAGGGATGGTCAACGTGAATGGAGACAAATGTTTACAATGAATGGTTTATTTGAACTCTCTCTTGAACACATAATGACACTACAGATGGCTTGGCAGCATTTGACCTAAAGCTAATACCCAGAAACCAGTTGAGGACTTTCATTGTGGTTTGATTAAATTTTAGGCAAAGGATTTCCTAACCCAGGTACAAATATGACAAAGTGTCGTGTTCAAGAGTGGCATGCTGCTTTTTAAACAAGGGTGACAATTGTATTCTTTTTCTCTCTTTTCCCCCTACCATTACTGGAAAGTACCTTTTAATTTTTGTCAAGTTTGAGGAGGATAACATTTTCTTGTTTGTGTAAGCTCATCCTTCGAATGAATCCATCTTAGTATTAAAATCGAACCCTAAGAAGGAGTGGTTCGGTCCTGTTGTAATTGACAGGTCCTTTACTGTTAAATTTTAACGAGTTCAGTATAGGAGAAACTCAACGTTTTTCAATTTTAGGGAGTCTGAAGAAAAAACACAATTAAACTCCATGGTTGTTTTTTTTCATAAATTTAGTCTCCTAGGCCTGAAAAAGGATAAAATAATGCAGGAGAGAACTCTATTGACCATGATTATTCAATGTATACATTTTTCGTAATTATTCCATTTTAGTCCAAAAAAGGGTAAACTTATACAGAAGGGATGACTGTTCATTTACTTTAACGAGTTCGAATAGTCAAATACTCGGCAATCTTTTATTTCGATAGTCTGAAAAGGGCTTAAAAGAAGACTCTAGGGTTTCACTTTTTTGTAATTTTATAGAGCCCAAAAAAGTGATAAAATTATACTCAATGTCAAAATAATTCTTTTCACCAAAGATCCTATATCCTGCACATAAACTCAAAAGATTACACATACCTGTTTTCAAAAAAGAAAAATATTTAAAAATGACTTTTTAAAAGTGAAAAATAAATAAAATAATAATATTTTATTCATTAAAAACTATAAAAAAGGATTAAAACAAGTCAATTTTACCTTTTGTGTTTAGAATAGTGCATAGAGAGCTTTTGGCCAAAAAATTCCGGAGCAGATATCAGGAGAACCGACCATTAATTTTTCGAATCATCAGAACCAGATAATCCACATCATCCTTAGCTACATTTTTATTTGTTTCATGTTTTATTTTGAGCTTTTATTTCATTTTTTGGGAGAAATTTATGTTTTAAAATAAGCCCTTGGGGGTGTGCGGGCAATCCATGTGATATCTACGGAACCCGTTAATTTTTTAAAAGGAAAAACGTCGAGCTGCCGCGGGTTCTACATGGAGCGCATGCGGACGTCCGCACTGTTTGCACATGGAACCTGTGCAGGCATCGTGAACATTTTAAAAACTAAAATTTCTCTTCAAAAATGGTTCAAGTTTTCTTCCAAATGGTTTTAACTGTTAAATTTGTTGATTTGTAGGTTGTTTAACCATGTTGGTGTGGCGAGAACGCGAACACAAGCTCATAGATAATGAGGCCATGGATGACAATGCAACCATGTGTGCATTGAAGAATTGTGGTTTGTACAAATTCTGGGCTATTCAAGGGATGAAGGCACACGTGGAGTTAATGACTTGGCTTGTGAATACGTGGGCCATTCAAGACCAGTGCTTCATAATTGGTGAACACCGGCTCGAGATTGAACTAGAACACATATATTTCCTTACTGGATTATCTCGGAGAGGGAGAAGCATATCGTTATTCAGGACTAGACAGGGAGGTTTTCCCACTGCCTGCTACAAAGAACAATATTTTAGCAATAATGCAGACTTGAAGGATGGCTGCATAGATATCAAAACTATCTTGCGCTTGGAACTTAAGGTCATAGCATTCACAATGACCAGGTTGTGTGGGAGTGCAACTCCTCATGTGGCTACTAAATCACATATGCAAACGACAATCGAGTGTTTCAGAGAAACTATATTTAACTGGTGTGAAGGAGTATTGACCAATATGAAAGGTCAATTGACTAGAGAAAAGAATGCGAAGTTGAAAAACTTCGGATATGACGCCATTCTCATTTCATTTTCTTTAGAGAGAATTCCGCTCCTCGCTCCTCAACTAATTCCAGTAGATCATGGGACTCCTTAGGAACCTCGGATGGTGCGATGGGTAGCACTAATGGCTCACCATGGTGGTGAGGCTTGTTCAGTAGTTTGGTTTACTCTGGCTTATTTCATGTGGCTTAGGATCCAAGTCTTCACCATTGAAGACTTTCCTTATGCATGAATGGATTAAAGGGGTGATCCTGAAACATCTTTGCCTCTAGGGTCACAGTGGGATGAGACAGGTTAGTGAATCATTTTTATTTTTTTAATGTAATTTTTATTTGATTTTTTATCATCCAATACTGACAAAAATATTTTAAATGCAGATGTCGGTCCACAACGACTAGTAATGCTTCATCGCTTTGATAGGTGAGAGGCACAACCTGTAGCACCTCCACAGGATCAGGTAACATAGATCCTAGCAGACATGGAGCACAACCTTGAGAGGTTGACGATTGATATCACTGAGATGGGAACAGATGATATCCCTCTTAGGCTTCAGAGACACGTGACAGGTGTTCCAGGTCCTTTCAGGAGATTTTTGCGCAAGGTGGCGCATGCTATAGTCTATTACCATGATCATCATCATGGATAGTTGATGGTCAATGTAGAGCGACATTTTTGTTTTTTGGTATCAGTATCTATTAGATCATAAGGTGTTTGAACCTATGATCACAGACGATGTAATATTTTTTGAACACAAACTTATCTGTCCTAATGATATTACTACTTTCGTTCTCTGAGTATCTTGTTCAACATGGATCGAATGTTGTTTTGGTTTACATTTTTAATGTTGCAAATGTCTATTTAGAACACGATTAGCTAATGAATTAGCCAATGTGTTTAAATTTCTTGAAATATGTTGATATTCGATATAATAAAATTGTCGTTCCAAGAGACGAACCTTCAAAAATAATCTTAACAACGCTGGATTTCTAATTGCATAAACTCTATTTAAATGTAATACAATGAGTTGTGAACCCAACCTAATGATCAAATGTCGAATACCAAATGAAATGGAATTAGATAATAACTCAATGACTGCGCTATATTTTGCAATATTGTTTGTTTTTTGACCAAGGCATATCCCATGAATAGAAACTAACTCATCGATGGGTGAATAGATAACCCAAGCCGTGGAAGATATATTCCGTGTACTATGACAGATGCCATCAACAAAACCAATGTATGTTTAAAGGGATGTCGACATCTGCAATATCAAGAGTAATAAAGATAAGCAACGATAGTAGTAACTACAAAAATAATCTAGGCACACTTGTCTAATCTAAGGCACACTATTATAAAAAGTAACTAATGTACAAGAGAGATCTTCACATGAAAGTAAAGCATAATATATCTTAAGATAAAGACCATTTCTGGGTTTATCTAAAGAGACTCCGTCATAATCAATTAATTCATAGGATCATTTTTCAAGCACACACTTGACAATATAGGGACCATGCCACTTCGGTTTGAATTTTCCAGTCCCTAGCTTATCGTTAGCTTGATCATATACTAAAATAGGTCACCTTCTGAATGAATGCGAGGATTAACACTTTGATCATATTGAGCTTTTACACATTTCTTGTGAGCTTCGGCAGCCAATGCAGCAGTGCGCCAAGTCTTATCTAATTGTGATAAGTATAGAAAGTGTTTCTCCTCTTCAGAGGTAGCTGGTAACAACACAATGACTAATTTGAGTGAAGGTATTTCGCATTCAATGGGTAGCACAACTTCTAAACCATAGACAAGTTGAAAATGAGTGAATCCTGTATCAGTTTTTGCAGAGGTTCGATATGCCCACAATGCCTAAAAAAACATGGTATGCCAATTCGATTTATGAGTTCCAACAATCCGTTTAATCATGGTGGTTAAAACCTTGTTGACGGCCTCAACTTGACCATTAGCATGTGGGTAATATGGAGTAGAATTATCATGGCATAGGCTAAGTTTATCGGAAAGTTCAGTCATCATAATATTTCGAAAATGACTCCCATGGTCTATGATAATAGCTTGAGGCACGCCGAAATGAGAAATCACATTATTGAATATGAAAGTTGTTGCAGTTTTTTCATCAACCACGAATGTAGGCATTGCCTCGGCCCATTTGGTAAAGTAATCTATGGCGAGAATAATACACTCATGCCCCCTGACCGAGTGATGGTTACATGTAATGAAGTCAATACCCCATTTCTCAAAAGGATCAACAACAATGATTGGGTGAAGAGGAGCTGGAGGTGCACACATCTTTCGATCAAAAATTTGGCAGTTGTGGAATGTTCGAACCACAATGATACAATCTTTGAATAAGGACGACCAAAATAACCAATGCGTAATATCTTATAGGCTATGGTAAACCTAGACATAGGACCACCACACGGTCCATAGTTGCAATAATTTAAAATCTTTTCAGCCTCTTTGTGAGTTATACAACGTCGAAAAACAGAATTCACACCACGATGATAAAGAGTGTCGCCAACAATATTGTATTGTTGGGATTGATATCGGATTCTCCGTTGATCTGAATGTGAAAGCTTTGGGTGAAAGGTTTGGGTTTGAAGATATGTAATGATATCTTCATACCATGAGTTTAAAGTACTTATGAGAAACAAATATTCATCGACGATGGGATTCTCTACCATGGTTTTTGTCTCAGTATTGAGAAATTCACACATAAGTTCCAAAAAAATAATGATTTATTTGACTTGGATTTCTCGAATTCCAAATCAAACTCTTGTAGGATGACAATCCATTTGGAGTATTTTAGCCCGAGTAATTTTTTTGTCAAGATATACATCATCGGGTTGCAATTAGATATCACGATTGTTTTACGTAATAGTATGTAGTGACAGAATGGTTGGACAACTTGAACTGCTGCCAAGGCCAATTTCTCCACATGCGAATATTTAATTTCTATCGGGTTGAGATTCTGGCTCAGGTAATAGATTACATGTTCATTATGAGATTCATCCTCCTGAACCAAGACCATCCCGATGGTGGAATCAGAGGCAGCTAAGTATAAAAAGTAATCCTGGTGGTAATTAGGCAGATGCAATAACGGTGCATGAGTCAACACGTTTTTTAGTGCATCAAAAGATTTTTCAGCAGTCTCATCCCAAATAAAAGGAACACTTTGTTTCAACAACTGAGTAAAACATTTTGTTAACTCATCATAGTTCGGAATAAACCTATGTAAAAAATTTTCTTTCCTCTGCAAACTTTGGAGTTGGAGAAGAGTGGAAGGAGGAGGTAAATTGATGATTGCCTCAACCTTCGAAGGGTCGACACAAATGCCATATTTCGAAACAATGAATCCAAGTAATCGTCCTGATTGTACACAAAAAACACATTTGTGCAGATTCAAATGAATTTTTTAATGCCTACATCTCATGAAAATAGCTCGTAAGTGTGTAGGATGATCTTCTCTGTGTAAAGAATGAGGAGGTAAATCATCCAGATAAGGTTGTACAATATGTTTGATATCATGAAAAACATAAGACATAGCTCTTTGAAAAGTTTCACCAACATTTTTTAGTCCAAATGGTAATTTGCAATAAGCAAATGTCCCCCAAGGACATATAAACGTTGTTTTTGGTTGATCGACAAGGAGTATGTTGATTTGATTATGGCTAGAAAAACCATCCATAAATGAGAATATTTCATTTCCGATACAATCATCAATAATTTGGTTGATATAGGGTGTAGGATAATTTTCTTTTGGACATGCTTTATTAATGTCCCTATAATCTATGCATACTCTTGTAGTCCCTTGTTTCTTCGTAACGGGAACTATGTTAGATACACAATCTGTTAGTGGAATTAGATAAATAAATCCTTCTCGTAATAGATTCTCAACTTTTTCTTTGATAGCTGCAGCTTTCCACAGATGTATTGGACGTAATCTTTGTTTAATAGGCTTAGCATCTGGGTATGTCTTAATTTCATGAATTACAATCTTAGGATCAATTCCTAGCATCTCTTTGTAAGACCACGGAAAAATGTCTCGGAATTCTTGAAATAGGGCTTTGTAAATGTTAATCTCTTCCATCGAACAAGAAGCACCTATATGAATGTTTTCAATAATTCCAGGTTTCACTGATATGTCGATAGGAACTATTGTAGAAATAATTCCCAAATCTGTCTCAGAATCTGAATGTGTAAGCGATATGGGATTTTGTGGTTCCTTGACATAATCATCGTAAAAATAGACAAAAAATTGTTTTCAAATTTATCAAGATCAAGTAAAAATGAAGATCTATGATGTAGATCATCCCAGGGAAATTCGTCTGATGACAAAATTTCTCGAATACTTTCATCAGTGTTAAATACATGTTGAAAGGGATTTGAAAACGATGTCAAGGCTGAGATTGATAGTGAAGATAATTCTTCACTGATCACATTCATTTGATCAGGAGTAGTTGAAGGTGTGTCATAATACGATTGTACTGCTACATATGCATTTTCAAAGGACCCAAAGGCATCTTGCCATTGAAAGAGTCCAATTCTGATTCTGAAGGCACTACCCACATGTCATCAAATGATATAGTGCTTGATGAGATCATATTGATGTTGGAAATTTTTTGCGGTACGTTGGGTGGAGGTATAGAGAAAGTTCCCATGAGAGCAGAATCCATCACTAGTATTACACCAACATCTTCATATGGGATAACCGTTTTTCCGACATGCTGGATGTTGTCTGTAGAAGCAAGCTCTGATGAAAAGTATGACGATCAATTTTCACAATATTTCCTTTGTGAGGAAACATGCTTACGCGAAAGACCGATGAAATGAAAAAAATCATGGCATCAGACCAACTACGACCGAAAAGAAGGTTGTAATCAAGAGGGGCATCAACAACTTCCACCTCTAGATTAATGGTTTTTTCTTCTACTTCTATAGGTAGATCTTGGAGTATTCCGTATGGATGAAAGCCTCTTTCATAAAAGGCTTTAAGGATATTTGGTGATTGATTGAGTGTTGGAGAACCAAGAGTTTTCCAACAGTTTAACGACATTATACACGTAGATGCCCCCCTCATCAATTACAATACGAAAAAATCGTCTTGATCTGACTAATGCTGGATTCTGAAAAGCCATCTGATGAGGGAGTCTTGGTGTAAAATTTTCGAGATCAAAGACCATGAGGTTCGAATCCTGAGGATCAATAGCTCCGATAGCTTATAATAGTAATTTTATTTGTGCTGGACATGATTGTAGCACTTCTAAGGCCGACATTTCTGAAGGGGATATCACCAAATCTTCAACAATGTTGTAATTTTGAGCTGCTCTCGCATGTGGATTGAAAGCTAACTTTAGAAGTACACCTTTAGCAAGCGGTTTAATCACTAAATCAGGATTAGGTTTCTCGATTGAAGTGGTTTAGAAACTGAAGGAGGTATGACTAGTGTTTGACTAGAATTTTCTGTCTCTTTACTAGTTACAGGATTTTTAGTTCCATAGTCTTGAGATCGTGTCGCAACCATGAACTGAGACATCATTAAAATATTTGTCGATGAATTTGAAGAAGATCCTATAATTTTACTCTCTTGAGTGGGAAAATGATCCTTCAATACAACGGGTGTGGGTGAACCTTTGACAAACTTGGAGACCTCTGATCGATGTGGACACTCTTTAGTATAGTGATCTTCGTCACAAATACAACAAGGATAACGAGGTTTCCGTTTTTCATCACCTGGTTTGTTCTTTTCTGTTTTCTCTTTGGGAGATGTATTTTGTCTGTTTTTATTCTTTCCTTTCTTCTTATTGCCAGTTTTAGCTTTAGTTGTGAATGAATCTACAACATAAATGTCGGTGGAAGTTTCAAGGGAAGAATATCCCTTAGGTGAATCTAGTAAAGTTATGATGGGAGAAGTAGGTTTGGATGATTTCTTTGTACTCTTGCTGGTGCTAATTGTACCAATTACATCGTCTACAAAATGAGAACCAGAAGGAGTTGCAGTTATTTGACCTGGATGTGGCAAGTCAGGAGTGTTTTCGTATGAAGTATGAGACTATGTATATACAAGGTCTAAGTACTTTGCTTGAGCGATGACCTGTTCTTCGGTAACAACATCTCCCTTAACTAAATCTTTAGTGATCTTTGGAAGTAATGATTTGATAAACGATTCTTCCAAGATTTGATCTGGAATGAAAACTTTCACTAAACGTCGTCTACGTCTCCATTCATGTATGTAGACATACTTTGTTTTAATGAAGTTAAGAGTTCCATGCCATTGTCGTAATGGACTGTCAACTGAAAGTGTGTCAAGAAATTTGTTGCTAACGTGTTGAAATTGTTGAATGATCCACGTGGTAGTTCAATATACCACTTTGCAGCTAAGCCTATCAATGTTCTTTGAAACAGTCTCAATCGAATGGAACCATCGATTAAAGAGTTGGATGCACACCAAAGGTGGCAAGTCATGACATGATCTGAGGGGCCTTCTCTTGATTTGCCTTCAAACTTAGGAATATCATTGGGCAACTTATTCGGCATTGGCGTCCAAAACGGAAGATAATAAATCGGATCATTTGTGAGGCGCAAAAAATCTGGCAAGTCCGAAGTTGCAATGAATGGTAACCGACGGTTAGGGTCTTGTTGAGAAAACTAATAACCTTGAGGAATGATACCAGTACCCAGAGGAGGATATCCAGGGTAGCCTAGAATAGCCTGTGCGGTTGGAATTGGAATACCTCTGGGATAACCAGGGTTAGCCGTACCAAACTAAGGTTGAGCTGGTATTTGATATGTATAACTAAGGTATGGTTGACTTTGGTAGGCTGGATTTTGTCCTACAGGTCCATATTGAAACTGCCCTTGATATAGTTGATTAACAAACTGACCTGTATAAGGTTGGCTTGTTGGAATTGTAGCTATATTAGGTTGTCCTGCAGAGGTTTGAAATGTAGATTGAACCATAGGTCCAGGTTGATGAACAATGACTTGAGGGATTGGTTTTGATACAATTGATGTCGTTGTTTGAGGGGATATAGCAATAGGGACTTGGGAAACTCCAAGGATAGGTGTACTAGGTTGTTGAACATAAGTTTGTACAACATATTGGACAGGAGTTCTAGGTGTACTCAGACCAGGTTGCTGAATACTACTAGGTACAGATACATGAGGTATAATTTTAAGCGTAGGTTGGACAGGTTGCTGGATTTGGGTATAACAAAATTTGGCTGACCAGGTTGATTATAAGGTACTTGCACAGTAGGTTACAAATTCTATTGGTTCAACGATGGATTCCACACTGTGTTTACTCCAGGATAAGGAGCTCCCATCAAAGGTTGTGGTGCGTAAGGTTGGCCATAACTAGGTTGAGGAATTGGAACGTAAGTTTGATAATTTGCTGGATAATTTCCACTAAAAGGTTGACCTCCTTGAAAGGATTGTTGCTCTTGATAAAACTACTGCCCCAAAGGAGGCTGATGTCCTTGAATAGGTTGTGGCCCTGGCATAGGGTATTGCCCTTGAAGAGGTTGTGGCCCTGGGATAGAGTACTGCCCTTGAAGTGGTCGTGGACCTGGTACAGAGTGCTACCCTTGAGGAGGATACTGCCCCCCAGGGGGTAAATTTCTACCTTGAGGGTCAGGTAAAGGAATATTTCCAAAAATCATGTAGACTTGTTCCATTGTCAAATTTTTGGTATCAGATTCATTGGGACCAGTTTATTGTAGAGGTTTTTCAGAAGAGAGAGATGCTCCTGAGAAAGTAATAGAAAGCGACTAGTATCCTATCGGAACTGATGGACCACCATACAAAAAAATTTCTGGTGATGAAGAAAACATGGATGACTCACCTAACATGTTTGATGAAGGCATGTATCTACCTCTTGGTATGGAGGAAAAAGGAATACAGGGTGGCGAATAATTGGGACCAGAATTATGTAGAAAGTTGGTTAATTGAGAATACTAAGGATCCAGTGTAAAAGGGCTATAATGGTAATTCGATTCACTATGCCTTAGATCTAAATATTATTGACGTGAAGGAAGTACAACTTCTTCTTCTGTGTCAGTAATCTCTTTGATACTAATCAGGCCAGGAGGAAGGTTCTCAATGATGTGAAACTTCACTCGAGGTGAATGAGGACGACTAGGGGTCCGGGCTATGAACTCCGAAGTTGACTCAGATGAAGTAGATTCAGTTTCAGGTTCAGATATCTCAGGTCAAATAAGTTGACTCTCTGAAAATTCACCGATTGTAGAATCAACTGTGATTAATTCCGAAATTTCTGGTTGTTCTTCTGTTTGAGGTTGGTTTACTTCAGAATCAAGATGTATAATTATTGATGTATCCTCTTGTTTATTCGATCCGGTTCCTGATGGTTGACCTCTTTTAGATTTAAGCTTTTCTAATTGAATTGGTGTGTACTCAGGGGGTTTCCCCTACATTCTACGAGAGTGTCTCGGTAATTCAGCCACGGTTAATGTTTAACACACGAAATAAAAAAATATTTCAACAAAATAGACCTAAGGTCGCTAAGGAAACAATCAAATTGAACACACGCTTGCAAAATCTAAGATACAATCCACACACAAACAATATGTTTGCACACTAAAAACACTAGTTGGTGATGAAATCCAACATTGTAGAATTATAATGTGGAAAACTTGGTGGTTGGAACAGTTACCCCGACAACCTTCTTAATGAAACAATTTGGTGAAAGTACCTCCACTTATGCCATCTCTAAGTGAAGAGTACCCTCCAGAAAATCCAAGTGAGTTTAGCTAATGTCTGTTCCAGGGACAATGGGACCTTCCCTCCACCGTCACCTTGGGAAAAATCTTTAAGATTATGGTCACTAAGGCCACCAACGGAAACAAATTTACCTGGGGGGACAATCTACTATTTGATATACATGCAAGGGCAGAGTATCAAGCTCAATCCCCTTGAAGGCTCCTCGATATGGTAAATCCGAGGTTTGCCAACAAGTGACCCCAGGCTCTTTGACAATGGTAATCCGAGGTTTACCGTTTATATTACGTGCACATCTTCTATCTTTTCCAATGAGATAGGTACGATTACCTGACTTGGTCCGACATGATCTCGTGCTTGACTCTTTTAAGAAGAGCACAAATGCAACAATTGGATTTTCTTACCACAAGATTCTACTTGTTTGTTTAAGCTGTTTTGGAATGTTTATTAAAACCTATTCCAAAACACTAGCCTAAGCTATGTTGGTGGAATGAGCCCTAGAAAATGTAAAATATCTAGATTAATTTTATTAACGCATTGTATTAATTTGGTTGTTGCTTAAGACAAAGGGTATGGAGTTGAAACTTTAATGATGTTTGTGACCCGACTCAAAAATACTCTAAATGCATCTAAATGAGAAGTGCAACTCTTTCTTTTCAATGAATCTTATTTAAAGGAAAGTTGATAGATTTATCAATTTTCAAAACACAAATTCTTTTATTCATAAACAAAATTCTTTTGAAAAGAAGACGATTTCATGAAGAACTCAATTTGCAAGAATGATCAATTACTCTTTTGAAATGAAATACCTTGAACAATCAAATTAAAAACCACAATTCAATAAACAATCCATTTCCAAAGGAAAATAATCTCTAAAAAACTCTAAAAACATAAATTTCAAAATCAAAGAAAAATCTAACTTTGAAGTCTATCTAGAATGTTTGAGGATGATTTCTCCTAGTTTGTGATCAGACTAAGAAAAATTTCTACTTATCTAAGCAGAAATGAAAACATCCAAAAAATGCTTTGGTGTTATATCAGGGTTTAGTAAGCTAAAATCTCTTCCAAATTTGCAAGTGAAAAAGGAATCAATTTTCATAAAAGTAAGGTTTGCAGTGATCTTAATGGCTCAAAAAGACAATATCATAAATACATGTAAGCTAAGGAAAATGAAGGTATCTTTATATAGAGCAGTAATAAACTAGGGCAAACTCTCACTTATAAAATGCATATAGGATGATAAATCACACAAACGCAAAATTTGTTGAACATAAATTCTCACACAAGATTTGACAACTAAGATAGATCAGGGCAACCATAAAGAATTAGGTTATCTGGCTCTAAAAAAGAGATTATTTTTTTCAAATTTTTTTTGGGGGTGCGTAGTTTATAGTGGAAAACAGAGCACATGCGCATTGAATTGAACTAAAATTTGCGCAGGTTGCCGCACTGTTTTCTTCTGAAAACTGCGTAGGGAAGGAAAAAACTTGGAAAAAATAAATAATAAGATTTATTTTTTAGGGATTCTTAAAAGTTATCTACCCAACCAGACTCAGAGAAGTCAAAATCAGAAAACTTCAAAATTCAAACTGAAAATAAATAAAGAAAACTAAGCTCTAGTTCCCTAGTATGGTCACCAATTTGTTACATGGATTAATCCCTCTTGCGGAAAAGAGTGATCTCCCTAGTACTCCAGGACAATGTTACCGATGAAATAGGTAACCTGACCTCAAAACGGGAACTTTAGCCAAAAAGACTCAAAAAACATGAAAAAACACCCCAAAAACAAATAGTGTATATTCCAGAACGCACTTGGTTTTTTTTGAAGGTCAAATTTCAACATTTTATAAAATTATGCTAAAAACAAAATTGTTTATTGAAAAAAAATTGAAAAAACACTCTCAAAACAAAACCAGTTGATGCTGGAATAACAAAAAAAAAAAATTGTGTCATATTTTTGACATTTTTAAAAATAGAAGTAACATTTTTAAATTTTTAAAATTCAAACATTAATAAAAACCTAAAATTTAAGAAAAATAAATAAATTAAAAATATAAAAACATTTTAAAGCTTAAAATTTAAAAATATATAGAGATAAAAAAAAAAAAAAAAAAAATAAAATTTTTAATTTAAAAATTAAAAAAAACACTAAAATTTAAGAAAAAAAAAAAAAAAATAAAAATAAAAATATATAGAAAAAAAAATAAAAAAAAATAAATATTAAATTAAAAAAAAACAAGTAAAAAAAAAGAAATTATAAAAAATAAAATATAGAAATTAAATTTAAAAAAGAAAAAGAAAATGTTTATTAAATTAAAAACAAAAAATTAAATTTTAAAATAAAAAATTAAATTTAAAGAAATATATTAAATTTTAATAAATTTAAAACTTTAAAATAAAAATTTAGAAAAAAAAAACATTATTTAAATTAAAAGTAAAAAAATAAAAAATGAATAAAAAATAAAAGATGAAAAATAAAATACAATAAAATAATTAAATTTAAAAAAATATATATATTAAAAAAACAAATAAATTTTAAAAAATAAATTAAATTTAAATTATAAAAATTAATATATATATATATATATATATATATATATATATATATATATATATATATATATGAACTTAAATTATATATATATATATATATATATATATATATATATATATATAAAGTTCATTTTAATTATATATATATATATATATATATATATATATATATATATATATATATAAAAGTTCATATATATATATATATATATATATATATATATATATATATGATTTTATTAAATTTAAAAAAATATGTTAGTATTAAAATAACAAACTAAATTTAAAACAAAAATATTAAATTTTAATAAATAAATGAATAAATAAATAAATTTTGAAATAAAAAATAAATTTTAAATATAAAAGAAAAAAAAAATTCATTGTTAAAATAAAAAGTTAAAAACCTTTAAAAATCAATTAAAAATGGAAAATTGAAAAATACAAATAAAAAAAAATATATTAAATAAAAAAAAATTAATTAATTAAAAAAATTAAGTTTAATTTAAAAAAAATCTAATTTTAAATACACAATTTTAATTGAAATAAAAAAATAAATTTTTTTGTGTAATTAAAAATAATAATAATAAAAAAATAAAAAATTAAAAAAAATATTAAATTCAAATAAATTAAAAAAAATACAAAATTTATTAAATTTTATAAAATTAAATTAAAAATAAACACAAAATTTAATAATAAAGAAAAAATATGAAAAAATTAAAATAAAAAATCAATTAAATAAAAAAAATACAAATTTTAAGCCTGATAAGTCCTCTTCATGGTTCACACAACGAAAACTATCTAATTCCTTTAAGTGATGGAAAGAAATATTCTAAGATGTCTTCTTACCTTCTACCTTCATATAAAGAGATGCTTCTCTAATTCCTTTCTAATCATAGAAGCTCATACCTAACCTTAAGGATTCCTACTGACTAATACCTATTATTCTAACACCTTCTTTTTTCAGAGTCTAAGATTCCTAATACCTATGGAACCTTTATTTATACATTAAAGTAATAAATATCATACCTTAATAAGAATCAACCGAATAAACTGCTGTTTCAACTGCCTCTATCTATGCTTCTCGGTCTGGCTATCAACATGTAACTGGAAGGGAAGCTGTGACAGGAAAGGATGCTAGGCGAGACGGTGCTGCTTCTTCTGGGTCTACTGGGTAAGTTACTGATGGTGGGTATCGATATAAGTATGTAAGGGATACCGCTATACGAACCGTAAGCGATGCATCTGGCTTTGGCTTTGCTTATGGCTACGTTACTTATGCTGTTGGGTATCAATCTTCGACTGGATAAGCTACAGAAGCAACTGCTGCGTATGGATTTCCCTCTACCCCTGCCTTTGCCTTAGGTACTGATGTTGCTGATACTATTGGTGGTGCTACTGGTACGTCGAAAGGATCTGGTACTGGATACACCACTGGATATGTGTATTAATATTCAACCCCCAAGCAGAGATAATACACTTAGAGGATCTCCACTTTACCTGCGCTCACGAACCAGACCATGCAGCACCAACCACAAACAGATGGAATGATGATTATAGACATAAATGATCTATTGATGTATTTTTAGCAGAAGATCTGATTCCGGGAATCGGCCTCCACCGCCACCTAGGCAGGAGGCCGATTCCTCGAATCGGATCTTCTGCTTTGCATTTAATATTCCTGCAACGGTCAAGAAACTATTCAATCTTAAGTCTGGTTTCCTGAACAAGAGAGATGCGTGGGCTGGGACTTTTGAAGGCATCATCCAGAGCCACAACACGCCAAGAACAGATTGCCCAAGTACTCTCCTTCTGCCTATCGTAGCAATTTATTATTATTAAATTTCTTAATTCTTTTTATTAATATATTTAACTTTCCCGACAAATATGAATATGCTTTTTCACACTCCCGCACACATTTATAATTGTTATAAATTTAATTTTGTATATATGTATTATTTCTCATGTATGTATTTTCTTAAAAGTTGTTTTTTTTTTAAATTTTAATTTGTTTTTTATTTAATCATTATTTTTTAAAATATTTCAAGATTCTTCTTTTAAATATTTTACTAAATTATTTTAGTTTACATTCGCAGGAGATTAGAGTTAGTTACCGTTGTACTTTTATAATTAATTTGAAAAATAAATTATAATAAATTTCTTTGGTCAAAAATATATTTTTTTCCATATAATAATATTATTTTTATGTCAAAATTTTTGGAGTTTACAAAATAAAAATTATAATAAATATAATTAGTAATAGCTGTTTTTTAATTATTGGTTTGATCTTATTCTTTTGAACCGTCTCGATATTTTCTCTTAGGAATATATGTTTGGTGAATAATAGTTGTATTGTTATTCAGCTTGGCACGTTGTATCACTATTTGTGTGTTGATGTGATTTATTTTTATTTAATTTTTAATTTTTAATATATATATTTTTTAATTTGATTTGATATATTTTTTTTTTTAATATTTTTTTTTTTAATTTGATTTTTAAATTTATTTTTAAATTTTTATTTATTTATTTATTTATTTTTAAATTTCAAAATATTCAAAATTAAATTTTTTTAATTAAATTTCTTTTATTTTAAATTTTATTTGTTTTAATTTTATTTGTTTTTTTATTTTTTTTTTAATTTTGTTTTTAAATTTTAAATTTTAGATTATTTTTTTTTAAATTTAAAATTTGAAATTTATTTATTAAATTTATTAAATTTTAATTAAATTTAATATATATATTTTTTAATCTTTTAGTTTATTTAGTTTTTCATTTTTAAAATTTATAAATTGTTTCATTAAAAAAAAAACACTAAATTTATGTATATTTGTTTTTTAAATATTTGCACGTGGTTTTTTTATTTTTTTGTTTTTTTAATGATAGTTTTTTTTTTAAATTTTTTATTTTTAAATTTGTATTTTTTTCTTCTTATTATTATTATTTTTAATTTTTTAATTTAAATTTAAATTTTGTAATTTTAATTATTTTTAAATTTTCTATTTTATCTTATTTTTTTTCTTAATTAAATGGTTTTTTTTTAATAACTTAGAAAAAAATGTTTTTGATGTTTTTTTTTTAAATTTTTTTGGTTCAATTTTTGTTTTTTTTCATTAAATTATGTTTTTTTTTATTATTTTAATTATGTGTTTTTTTTTTTCAAAATTTCTCATTTCTTTTTATATAATTTTCAAATATTTTTGTTTTTGTTTTTTTTGTTTTTTCTATTTATTTTTGTTTAAATTTTTTAGTTTTACAAGTTAATTTTTTATTTTTTTTACATTTTTATTGTTTATATATATATATATATATATATATATATATATATATATATATTATCTAAGTTTTGTGTTTTATTACCAACATGAAAATCAACACTCTAAAAAAAAGGTTGATGCTGCATCAATACGTTTAAAAATTAGCATGAAAATCACCGCTCTAAAAAAAAAAAAGTTGATGCTGCATCAATACGTTTCAAAATTAGCATGAAAATCACTAACATTTTAAAACAAATATTCATACTTCATAAATAAAAATATTAGAGTGTCAAAAATGTGCACAAAAAAAAGGGGGTGATTATGCATCACCACTTTTCAAAATCGGGTGCTTTTTATGCTACCAAAAAAAAGTAGGTAACAGTGCGGTTACCTATTTCATCGGTAACAATTAGCAAGTAACTAGAAACAAAGATCCATTTGGAAACCTTTTTCTCTAGATTAATTGCATTTCAGAATTATTATAATAAAGTAGAGAGAACATGCCCCTACCTTGAAATCTAAACGTTTGATGTAGTCTTTTGTCCCGTCACTCCAAAGTGGTTTCTCCAATAAGTAGAACCTGCAATCAAAGACAAGACAAAGGATCAAAGCATTTGCAACATATAATAATCAGGAAATACTAATCCAACTTAGTGCTCAAGGAGTCTAAGTATTGATGTTATTCCAATAAGCATAGAGACAACTAAATGATAAAAATAGATCCATATGTATTATCTTGAATAAAAAGAGTAATCTTACAACCTGATACCTTGATGTCGTACAATTTATCCCAGGGTCCTAAACAATCATTTCTCCTTAAGTTTGATAAGAATTCCTCTCTAAATACTAGCATGGAGGTATAGACAGAAGTGTGTGATCATTCTCATGCCAACAACAACTCACTAATGTAGAAAGTATGCACTCTTATGAATTCTCTTCAAAATATACCATGTGTGTACCCTTCAACCTGGAACTTGAGCTCAATTTATAGGGAAATGGAGGTAGTTTCAGTTCCATGAAGAGGGAAATGGATTCCTTTCTTGAAGGGATTTGAGCTCCATGGACCAAGGGATAAGCTCAATGAGTGGAGGGATAAAGCTCGAACTGATCGTGACTCTAGAAGCTTCCAGTTAGGAGAATATTTGGCCAACTAGGCTTCTAGAATTTAATTTTTCTTTTATTTGCTTTTCGCGGGGGTGCGCATGTAATAGTGGCAAAAAGTGCGGGAGTTGCCGCAATTTATGGAAAGAAGAGCAACACATGTGCAGGGAAAGGCTAGAAAAACCACGCAGGTAGACTTTTAAGGGTTTTACAGAGATTTTCTCCAATTCCAAGACTTGATTTAGGAACATTGGTGTTTTTGACCTCTAAGGGAACATGATATCAGTGGTGATAGACCCATATGAATAGTCAAATGTTATGGTGACAAAATGAAGTGTAACACAAGGGTAATTCCCAAAAGAGATCAAGGTGACATATGAGCACAAACTAAGCCCACACTTTCTGCCAAAACCCCCCATGAATCCACGCCCACAAGTATCCATGATAAGTAAACCCAATACTCAATTACCAAATGATAAGACATACCTTTAGCTTCAGGAGTCCCACCTTCAAACATACTATCAATACAGATGGGTGAGGGACCACATGGCTGGCTCAGGTGGCGAAGAAATGGAACAACGAAGTAGTAAGAGGTTGCAAGGGGTTGTTGGCTGCCGGCTGAGGTCCATCATTGATTTATTTATTTATTTATTTATCTGCTAGGGATATCACCCATGGAGTTGTGGGTAACAAGACCAATACACATATGATGCTATGTGTGTGGACGAGGAGATACAACTATATGACCTTATTGAGCTACCTCTAGTTGCTATGGATGAGGGAGCCTCAAGATGAGAATGATTCCTACGTGGAGAGCATGCTAAATGAAGATCTAAGTGATGTTGATGACATGACTTGAGGAATCCATTGTTCACTATTTTTATTTATCATTTTAAAATTTCCTAGTTCATGTTTGAATATGCCACAAGGCCAATTCTGAATGTAGTATGACAATGTACATATATCATGATTCTTATTAATATCTAAACTCCAATTTGCACTTGATATCAAACTAGAAAATTTGAAATTTCAATGTGAATGTTGAATGTTCAATGATGTGCATGTTTAAATATTTAAAGTTTAAATCATTAATATTTTAGTTTTCTTGTTTAAAGTTGGAAAATATACAAATTCATATATATTATAATTTATAAAATATAATATTTATATATTATATATATAAATTATAATATACCCCAGACGAACCCAAACACCCTGTTTAGAAAAATGACGTAGTCATCCCCGAACCCACATTTCCTAGCAACATAACCTCTAAATTTTTGGTAATTTTCTGTGGTTACACTTTTAACAATTTATTAATGGCAAACAAACCATGCCTTGAGAGGAGGGAAGCCCTACCCATATGAGCATCAAGTCAATGATATGATGCATTACAATATATATAAATAGAAACAAATAAAAAAATATATATGTAGAAACAAATAGCAACACTGTTCTCTTTGGTGGTGAAAGAAGCATAGTTTTACTTGGTCCTTGAGATTCCATTTCTTTGATAAATCATAAAGGATGCCACATTTTTTCCATAAACATTAGAATTTACACAAGCATAGTTTATCACCTTATTAATAAGATTTTCATGTTTTAAAAGAGAATTTATTTTTTTACAAGCTTGAGGTATTTTCCTAAATGTCTAGGAATATGTTACTTCAGTGTATGCACTTTCCTCAAATATTCTTGTAAGTTTTAATTATTGTATTCTAATTTAGATGTGAAATATATCCTAGAAGGCTGAATGATATGCCATAGAGACTTGGCATGAGAATAAATATCTATCATTAAATATTTAAACATGTTTGTAGTTTGAACCAATGTTATCGGAACTGAATTGGTGATTGAACCGAAAAACCTTTTGAACCAGGAACCGGTCGAAACCGGAGCATAACTGGTAAAAAATCTAGACCAAAAGATCGATCATCCAAAAACACATAAAATATTCAAATTTTAAAGAAAAATATACATTCATGTGGATCCATAGGAATCTAAACCATTTATACACAAATAAGAGAAAATTCCCATTTAAATAGCTTTTAAGGGTGCACATACCAAAATAACATCTAGTGAAATCCATCTCCATGTTGAAGAATGTAACTAGGTTACATCTTCAGAATTGTACTTGAGTCATAATGAAATGTATTTATCAAAAGAAAGAAAAAGAAATTTTATTAATAAATAAATTGAGTTACTAAAGCATGATTTTCATGCTTGGGTCAATTGTTTTTAGGTCAAGGTCTCCATTGAAGACCTCTAGGGTTTATGTCAAGTGTCCTTGTCCATGTCATATTGAAAAGAACCCTTCTTGGGAATTATTTGTCAAGAAAGAAAATGATTTTAATGTAAATTAGGTCAATTAGGCCTCCTCCACCAAGTCAGCCTCAAGGAAGGACAACTCGGCCTCAAACAAGGTAATTTTACCTCACAAGAAGCCTATATATTGGAGCAACTGGACCTCATTTGACACACACTCAAGCAAGTTTGATTTGCAGTATCTAGTTGCCGTAAAGGGTACGAATTCCAAGGAATAAAGAAGTAAAGGGATAGCGAAGGAAAAGGTCATTACCTTGCTAAGAAGGTCAATTGTTCTCTCTATTATATCACATGTGCGATGTTTATAGAGTTCTACTAGAAGGATGGAATTCTGCAATTGTTGGGAAGGCCGAAATTATGGAATAGCTAGGCCGAAAATTTTGCTGTTGAATTGAAGTTCAAGATTGTAGCTGCACTTTGAAGGGTTGACATTTACAAGGAATAAGAGATGACTTGGTGGAGGAGGAAGGTCTATTGATCTAGGGTCTTTGTTGTTTCACTGTCATAGGAATCTATCGAAGGAAGAGTTCTTGATTGGGTTTTTTGCTATCTAAGGGTTTTTCCCTGGTTGTGCACCTACATCTGGTGTCTTTGATCTTCATATTATTGTTTTGGTAATTTTTTGATGAACTAAGATAAAAGAACATAAGAACGATAATAATAACTCAAGGAAATCCCAAGTACTTATCAACAAGAGAAAATCTTTTTGCCTTTCTGATTTTCCAACATGGTATCAGAGCTAAGGTAAAGAAGGAAGAAAAAGGCAACCTGAAGATCTACTGAAAGGAGAATAAGGAGAATAAGGAGTCTTAAGAAGTTGAATAAGGGCTATCAAGAAAAGTGATCATATAAAAAAGATAAATTCTACTATCTACAAGAACTATGTCTAACTCAATGAAGGGAGAAAACAAATTAGGAGGAGTCTCCAACTACACGACATGGAAAAAGAGGATAGATCTCATCGTCAAGAAGAATAAAGCTTTGGATCTAGTTCGAGGAAATGTCAGGAAGCCTACAGTTGAGTTGAGTGAAGCAGAGAAAACAAAGTTTAGAGAAACCGAAATATTGACCATGAGCCTAATAGTGGATGGAATAAAGGATAACCTCATTCCATATATATCCAATATAGATTCTGCTCAAGAAATGTATGAGGTTCTATCCAAATTATTCACAATTAAGAACATTGGTCAAATTGCAAGCCTCAAGAATGAATTATGAACTATGAAGATGATGAAAGAAGATATGGTGGCATCCTTCTTTATAAGGATATCTAGAATTAGAGATGAACTCCAGGAAATAGATGAAATTGTACTAGAAAAGAGCTTGTGATTATTTCCCTTCTAGGACTACCAACATCTTTGAGTGCATGTGCATGAGGAATCAAAAGTTGGAAGGATACTCCAAAATTTGAACAAATATGGAATGAAGAGGGAAACATCTCAAATGCATATTTCGCTCATCATAAGAATAAAGAAACCTTCAAGAATTTCAGAGGACCAATGAAAAAAATAGACCTACCTAAGTTTGAATGGGTCATTATAAAAGCCATTGTCTTGAGAATCCAAGGAATAAAAAGAGAGATAGGGATCAAGAAAATATTTCCAATGAAGGTTCAGGAAACAAGGACAAGTTGGAAGAATTTGAAGTCAAAGACTTATTTTCTAGGGACTCTCGGGAACTCTATCCCTTACATATGCTTCTATTTTAAGTTTTGAATTGTTTTCCTTTATGTTTTGATTTGTAGAACTTGTAGGTCTAACATGCCTTGTTAGAACATTTTTGAATTGTTTTGATAAAGTTATAGGTATCCCTCAATATTGGATTACGAGGGAGCCCTCACCATTTTACCAAAGATAAGCTAAGTTGCACAAAACAGGGAAACGAGTACGGGTATGAAACGTGACCCCCCAAATTTTGGAAATGGGGAAACACTATATCGATCTATATATCTATATATATGTGTGTGTGTGTGTGTGTAAATTTTGGATAGATAGAATGTTCTATGCTTAATGAAAATTTACTTCAATCTTCTAGGGCCCAATACAATATAGAAATCACATAAACATGAAAGTAAAATGCTGATAGAACATACCAATAGATCAACAGAATACACGCCAATAAAATAGATTAGATTTACATATCTTCTTGTCCAACAAAGATGTGGAATAGTGTGCGTTACGACAGTCAACAGGATGCTTCAACCATCAAAGTATTTCTCAGGTCAACCGACCTCCAAGTTTCACACACACAACCCTCAAAGGCAGCTCATCAAAAGTCAACATAATTCAACAAAAGAATCCCCGTCCATATTTCCGACATCATCCATATTTCTGGCATACATATTTACGACATCATCCATATTTATGACATTCATTTCTGGAATCATCCTGATTTACAACATCCATTTCTGGCATCATCCAGATTTATGGCATCCATTTTCGACATCATCCAGATTTACGACATCCATTTCTGGCATCATCTAGATTTACGGCATCAAATTTATGACATCCATATTTACAGGTGGGAGAGAGAGAAGCATATTCTAGGATGAACGAACCAATCAGATCATGAGGAATGTGTGTGATGAGATGATAATGAAATGACCTCCAAGTCTCTCCAATTTATATCCATTTGTGAGGGTGTGTGACACATTTATTGGGCTCTCAAGCCTACATTACAAATCTGGCCGACCTTGCACATAAGTGGAATAAATTCAAAATAAAATTTCTGCTCATCCGATCAAGATGATCTTTAGATCAATTTTGCACCTCTCCGAAAGAGGAATCCAATAAAAATATTGGCATCATCATCTGAGCATTACAACATGGAGTTTGGACCTAGTTTCCAAAAATGAACACTCCCTCTCAAGTAGGGATAACTCCATCCTCCAGTGCCATCCAAACATCGTGCATCATCCTGTCGTAACTTGCTTTGCTGGTTTCTTTATTTAAAACGATGATTCACAAAGACATCACTCCCGACTGACCCGAAGTCAGCTCAGAGGTCTGAAACCTCTATAGGACTCAAAGAAGTCTCATACTAACTCGAATTCAGTTGGAGGTTCAAAACCTCTCTTGGATTCAAAAGAGTCATATACTAACCCGAAGTCAGTTGGAGGTCCGAAACCTCACTTGGACTCAAAAGAGTCATATACTAAACCGAAGTTAGTTTAACTGAATCGAATTCAGTTGGAGGTATGAAATCTCACTTGGACTGAAAAGAGTCATATACTAACTCGAAGTTATTTTAACTGACCCGAAGTCAGTTGGAGGTTCGAAACCTCACTTGGACTCAAAAGATTAATTTACTAACCTGAAGTTAGTTTAAGTGTCCCGAAGTCAGTTGGAGGTCCGAAACCTCACTAGAATTGATCCAAGATCAAGTGGTTAGACACATGCCATCCTAGACATAGAAAGTATGACAATCTCCGATGCGTCCATCGGTCTTGCTATTGGTCTCTATCCACATTTCCCACCTCATTGGCCAAGATGAGAGGTACTTCCCATGAGTCCACAACTCCATGGGTAGTGTTATCACTCATAAAGTTGTGAAAAATTTATTAATAGGGTCAATATTGGTCACTCACCAAATGGATATGGTCCCCTAAGCCATTTCAAGGTGGTATAGGAAAAATAGGAAATTTTTTACATTTTTAGCCTATCCTAAGTTTCATGATCACCTTCATTTATGCTATTTCATGTCAAGTCAGTCCTCATATGGTGTCAGTCTTCATTTCCATTGCATTCAAAATCAAAAGGGCGCATCTGTCAGTTTTTCAAATTTTCATAGCGATGTACACAGGAAAACAATAGTTTTCTCTACAAAACTGCCTAATAGTTTCGTAGCGAATTTGTTAGAGGCTTAACTAATTTCGCTATGAAAATCTTTTTTTTTTTAACCTGACTTGTCAAAATTGTATGAGGTGTCATTTCCTAATTATTGCAGCAAGGGTAGAGTTCATTCAAGGTTTTTATGATAAATTCAAATGTACATACCCGTGTTTTGATGTCATCATTACATTTTTTGGCTTGTATGTGTAATGGTTGAAGCTTGAGCTGTCAGTTAAACCATAAAACCTTACCTCAATTAGTGTTTTGTCATATTGTGCTTTATCATTGCATGTGAGTCGATCCCTGGAGATTTGCTTCATCGAGCCAAGCAGGTTGCTGGAAAATTTGAACTTTGCAGGTGTCATCAGCAAGTGAGGTAGTGAAGACTATAAAGCATCCATGGTTGTAAGAAGGAAAACAAATAAGGGTGGCCATTGTCACAGGTATGAGCCCATGGATATCAATTTACTCAATGAAGACCCTATTGTCATGGAGGTTTTAAGAAGAACTGGCTGCTTGCAATTCTGTCAGAGGTTGCAGGGCTTTCATTTACAGGTTTCAAAGGATTTTGACACCAGCTTCACAAGAACAACTTCAAAGGTTGGAATTATGAACCTTACTGTGACACCAAAGAGAATCTCATCAGCTATAGGAATCCCTAAAGGAGGGGAACAATGGTTTAAAGGTATCAAATTTACAATGCAAGATTTCAAAGAGTTCATCAAACAAGAACACAGTGAAATCGATCTAACAAATACTATCCCTAGGAGTTTCATGAAGGAGAATTATGCAAAGCTATTGATGGTCATTTAAAAGTAATTTACCTGTGAAGGAAGGTTTCACATAGTCTACTACTATCATCTTAGACTTCTTCTTCATTTTGTAGGTAAGAGGTCACTTGATTTGCATTTTTATTTATACAAAAATCTAGGGAAAATGTCAGATAAGGTTCAAATCAAGACAGAGGGCAAAGAAACTTCTCTTTTTCATCATGGTCTAATTAAGATGTTAGTGTTAGAGGAATTGAGGAGGTTAGACAAATATTGGACTTCCTTTTTGTTCATGAGGGGTTACTCCTAAGAAAGCCTCCAAATCTAGAACTACTTCATCACCAGCTGTGTCAGAAGAAGTTTAAGAAGAAGATAGATCACCTCCAGCAGAGCCAATGGAGATGAGAACAAAGCCTTTCCAAGAGAGTGATCCCTCAAACAACACCTGAAAAAAAAAAGCAGATAGTCAACAAACAAGGCATCAAGAGAGTCACTAGGAGCCAGCCATTGGCTAAAGGAAATTTGGAGGATATCCTGCATGAAATTGACATTTAAGACTCACCCATTGTGAAAGCTAAAGACATTGAAGATGGAGGAAGAAAGCTGAAGAAAGGTAAGACTGCTAAAAAACTAGATTTTTCAGGTGATGATGCTAGTTTCATTTTTAAACCTAGGAAACCAATGACTAGACATGCAAGGAAGGTCATGGAAAGAAAAGAGACTGAGAAAATCAATGAAGCTACCCAACCAACAAGCATCATAGATTTGTCTTCACCAACAAAGGAGGAACTGGTTATCAAGAAAATAAAGGGTAAAGAGAAAATTATTGAAAAATCAGAAATTGAAACCCTCAAAGAGAAGTTGAAGGAGGCAGGTAAAGAGATATCAGTTTTGAAGAAAGAATCAAAGAAACACAGAGCTAAGAAGGTTCAATTTGAACAAATGAGGAAAATATGGGAGGAACAAGTCACAAGTGTTTCAAAAACCTTGGACAATACATAAAAGTTGATGAAATGGACTCAACCACTAAGAGGGGAGGTTAAACATGTTAGGAAGATGAACTTGCACTTACAATCCAAAAACAGAGCATTGAAAGACCAAGTGGAATATCTTCAAGAGCAACTGGATTTGATTCAAATGGATTTAGAAAAGAAAGGTTTGAAGATGATAGTTGTAGAAGAGCCCATCGACCAATTGATTGTAAATGAAGATGAAACATGACAGGAGTAAAAAATTGAGATGGAATATGTTTGATGAGGTTCATAACATCTAGAGAACCCAAATTTTTTAGCCGGAGAACAATTAATTGAAAACCTCAAACTCAACAAATTCTGGTTTTTTGGACAGTTTCGTAGCGTACCTGAGGCTTGAGACCAGAAATACGGTACGAAAGTTTCTATAGGTGCATTTTTACTTTAAAACACATTTTTGTCAAGTTTTATAAAGGGATATTAATTGTTTGCAAGGTTTCTTGGCATAATAAAGGTGTTGGAACAAAAAATGAGTCAAAGAGATAGATGCAAAAGCCATTTTTCATACGCTACTAAAACTTGCTATGAAACTGCCTAAACTACCCTGTTTCGTAGCAAGGAGATTTTTGAAGAATTTTGACAATCTCAACAGTACATTTTCCAGTTGGAAACCTCTAGAATGTCAGTGGACCATACCAACAGAGTGCCACACAGCTAGATCATCAGTCAAAATAACGTTTAAAGTGAAGGTCATCCATCCCTAAAAAGCAGGATTATGTTCCACAGATCTAGAGGTGTTTTGAAGATGTAAAGTGGTGGTGAATTATGGTGATTTGTCCTTCGAGCATGTGACATTCATTATGTAACCATTATGTAACTATTTCACTGATAGGATAAAAAAATATAATAAATAGGAGATAGAGTCCTATTTGGAGTTTGTTTTTTTTAAAGGATAGTTGTCATTTTTCTATTTCAAGTTAGTGGTTTCAGTTATGATAGTTGTCAGAGTAGAATTCGAAGATCTAGCCAGTTGGGTAGATCATCTAGATTGTAAAGAATGTCTATATATAGACTAAACATCGAAGAGAAATGGGTTGGATAATATTGCACCAAATTGCTGCTTGTATGTTTTATTAATTATCAGTAACACAAAGTGACATTCTACTTCCAGACATGAGATTCTCATGAGGTTTTTGATGTGTTATTGATCCGTATCTTTATTTTTAATCACTTGCAGTATATTTTATCTCTAATTACTCAGAATTCATAATATTATTATCTGACTTCCTTTAGGGGTGAAATTACTGTGTTTTCCTTATGTTATGTGTACGAATTATCTTTGTCAAAAACCTTTATCTGCCTCAGCTTCCATGTGAAAAACCACTGTCACTAAGAGTATTGATGTTGACCCCATAGCCCAATGGTAGCAAGCCTTCATTTTTCAACCTGAAATCATACAAAATCAAGTTACAATTCATAGAGTTAGCCATTTAGTATTATCCTTATTCAAAATCATAAACCCCCTTTGAGAGAGACCTCTCAAACTGAAGAGGCTAATATTCAATTAGAATTGGTTTGAAAGAGTTACATTGAGTTGATTGATGAGCAACCAATCAAGATAAATTTGGTGATAACATTTTGGTGTGTTTGACGGGAGTCTGAAGACATATTTCCTGAAGTTTTTGTGCGAACATTGAAGCTGAAATTTTGGAGGTAGCAGGAGCTCAAAATTTTTTCAAGGCTGCAACTAACTTGGTGACTCCATTTTAAATTTTCATGTTTAAAGGTGGCTTTGAGAAGGAGATATACGAGGACCAATCCAAATCCTAACCCACCTACCATTTTGGATAATCCAAACAAAATTTCCAAAGGCATTCAAGGCAGCTCTTCAAAATGAGGTACTCCATCACACTCAAGAGCTTTGTCCTCTGAAATTGTAAGAAGTCCCGAAGATAATAAATTTGATGATAAAATTCAAGAATTTTTGTTTAGGCCTGAGAATGAAAATGAATTGACTGAGATTGTTATAGACCTGCAAAGAAGAGGCATTGATATCTCAGCCCTAGTGACCAAAAAATAAAGAGAAGAATTCTGTGGGGGAAGTCACATCAGAGTTACTGTTAGAGAGGGAATATTTTGATAAGTTGAAGGAATTAGACCTATTTGAATTATTTCTAAGAAGAAAATCTGGTATTCCTTTACCTGACTGGAGCTCATTTGTAACTGGACTACAAAGACCAACTAAACCACCTCCTAACATCTCATCTTCTACTACTGTTGTGCCTAAAAATACCACAATCCCTGTTATCATGGATGGAAATGTTCCACCTCCACCTCTTGCTACACCTGCTAGATATGCTTCACTTGTTCTCCCAGTTGTCCTTAATGCCCTCCCAAGTAAATACTCTGCTAGAATTAAAACTTGGGGGAGTGATGAAGAAATTATAGCTGAGGAACATGTAGACCAATTCAATGATTTCATAGACAGAGAGGAGGCAGACCATGAAGATGTCAAAATGAGACTATTTGCTCAAAGTTTCACTGGTGAGGTTTGAAAATGGTTTAAAGCCCTAGCTCCAGGAAGCTTGCATAATTGGAATCAGTTTGAGGATAGTGTCTTGAGAAAATGGGGAAATAGAACAAACCCTGTGCATGGCCTTACTAAATATAATACTTTGAAAAGAGATGTAGATGAAACTGTCCAAAATTTCTCCAAGAGATTTAAAAACATTTATGATTTTATACCTGCTCATCTTAAACCTCCACCAGGAGCTGCTCAATTACGCTATGCTGAGGCATTTTATTATGACTTGTCTATCCTGCTTAGAGAAAGAGAACCTCCTTCATTAGCAGAAATGTAGAATGATGTTGTGAAAGTAGAAGTAAATATGATAGCAGCCAAGAAGTATAAGATGGGTAAAAAGAATTAAAAGAAGAATAAAAGCCTTCCACTTCAGATGATAAGTTTGGTTCCATGATGAAGACTATGGAAAAACTCATGGATAGGCTTGCCCTTGGGAATAATTCTGCACCTCTTGCACAACATGAGCCACAATTTAGAAATCCACAGTTTAGAAGGCCTCAAAATCAGCAAAGACAAAGAGAAAATAGAAATCAGCCTAACCCTCAAGTGAGGCCTCCTTTTTAGCAGAATTTGATTGATGAAGAAGAAACTCAGCCTAAAATTCAAGAAGGCTCCATTCAGTTCCTAGATGAAAACATGTCTGGAATGTTTTTGACCAAAGAAGAGCATGATGAGTCTGACCATGATGTAAATAAGGGTGAGGAAAAATCTGACTATCTTAAGGGTTATCAACATGCAATCTTTGAGATGCAGAAGCAATACAATTTTAGAAACATAAATGTTCCCATCATTGCAAATAAAACACAACCAAAGAAGGATGATCCTTAAGTAGCTGAGGCTAGAAAAGATCCACCACTTCCTCCCCTTGTCAAAGAGAGTGTAAAGATTAGTTATTTTTCCAATTTGGAGAATGAGATCTCCAAAATAAAAATCCAAATCCCTAGGAGCTTCAGATATCCTTAATTTACAAGAAGACCATCCTCCCATCTACCTGGGACCAAGATTGGAAGATTAGAAGAATGAAGAAGTACCTCCTTTCTATGTGAGCCTTAGTATCCATGACATGACCTTTCATAATGCCATGTTGGATTCAGGGGCTTCTCATAACCTCATGCCTAAGGTGATTATGGAGAGGATGGGTTTGGAGATCACTAGGCCAAACAAGGATTTGTTTTCTTTTGATTCTAAAAGAGTTCAATGCATAGGTTTGATAAAAGATGTTTTTGTTGGTCTAACACAAGTGCTTTCCAAGACAGTGGTAATGGATTGTGGTGGAAGATATTCCACCGAAGTTTGGCATGCTCTTATCCAGATATTGGGTAGCAAAAATCAAAGGCACCATGCGGATCGACTTGACATATGCCACCATTCCTATTTTTGGTGAGAAAAGAAGACTGTACAAGGAGACTAGGATGGCTTATATGGTAAGCAACAAGGATAAACCTCAGAATTTTCCAATTTATGATGTTGAAACTGAATTAGGATCAAAAATTATTTTCAATGAGCTAATTGATGAAGCAGAAAATGAAAGGAAAACAGAAATTCAAGAAGTTGAAAATCAACAAATCACAGATGAAAAAGCAGAGGGTTGGTGGCTTTTACACTTTTATGGATCTGCTAGAAGAGAGGAGGCTCAAGCAGGCATATGGATCACTACTTTTGATGATGAAAGTAAGTTCTATTCTTTCAAAGTGAACTTTGATTACAAAAATAATATGGCTGAATATGAATCTCTATTTTTGGGTTTGGAAATTTTGAAAAGATTGGGTGCCCAAAAAATTTCAGTTTGTGGAGATTCTGAATTGGTAATGAAACAAGTGGAAGGAACATATAAAACTAAGGATGTAAGGATGAGAGCTTATAGAAATATGATCATGGAAATGTTGGAAAAATTTCAAGAATATTCATTTATTGTGAAAGTTAGGGATCAAAACTCAGTAGCTGATTCCCTAGCTGTTTCTGCAAGTTTGTTTATTATCCCTGCACATTCCACTGGGGAGTATGAGATTGAAGTTTGTCATAGGCCTGCCATCCCATATAACATTATACATTGGCAAGTGTTTGAAGATGACCAACAAGTCAAAAATTTTATATAGTTGAAGGAGGAGTTTGAAAGCATACAAGTAGACCATCAAAACATGCTTGTTGAAACTAAGGGTAATTATGAAGTTTTGCAGCTGAAGAAAAATTGTATACCCAAGGGTCTTATTCCACTTGAAAAGCTTTTGACCAAAATGATGTGTTCAAATATCCTAGAATGCAGGCTAATGATGAAGAGGTAGAGACTTGTAATCTTGATACAGTAGAAGTGCCTAAAATGACAAAGATTTCTAAGTTTCTTTCTGTGGAAATGAAACAAAAATATATTGAGATGATGAAGAATTTCATTGATGTTTTTTCATGGAGTTATGCTGATTTGAAGAAATATGATCCTACTATTATTCAACATACTATTCCTATCAAAGAGAATGAGAAACCTTTCAAATAGAAATTGAGAAGGATTAATCCATTGCTTGTGCCTTTGATTGAGAAGGAAATTAAGAAACTTTTTGATGCAAAAAGTATTGTTCCTATCAGATTCTCAAAATGGCTTGCTAACTTGGTACCAGTCAGAAAGAAGAGTGGAGATATCCGAATCTACATTGATTCCAGAAACTTGAATAAGGCTTCTTTAAAAGACAACTACCCTCTTTCTAAGATGGATCAAATTCTGCAGAATATTGTTGGATCTCAAAGGATGTATATGTTGTTGGTACACCTAGAAGACTGAGATAAAACTGCTTTTACCACACCATGGGGAACATTCATGTATGCAAAGATGCCCTTTGGTTTGATGAATGCAGGAGTGAATTTTCAAAGAGAAATGGACATTGCCTTTGTTGAGGAGAAAGATAAGCTAGTGGTGGTCTATCTGGATGACATAACTGTATTTTCAAGAAGGGAGAAATACCATTTGAAGCATCTGGAGAAAGTTCTGCTGAAGTGTAGAAGATCTGGTATTTCTCTTAATACCACTAAAATTATTTTTTCTCTAACCTCTGGAAATTTGCTTGTTCATATTATATCAAAAGATGGGATAAGGACTGATCCAAATAGAGTCAATACCATTCAGAGGATAGACCTGCGAAGGAACATGAAGGAAATTCAGTCCTTTCTTGGGAGAGTAAACTTTTTTAGAAGGTTCATCCCAAATTTGCTGAGATTGTCAAAGAAATTACCAAGATGCTGAAGAAAGGAGTTGATATTAAATGGACAGTTGAAGCCAAGTAGTCATTTGAAGAAATAAGTAAAGCACTCACTCAGGCCCCAGTATTGATTAGCCTAGATTTTTCAAAAGAATTTCTAGTTTTTACATTTGCATCTGGAAAAACCATAGCTGGAGTCTTACTGCAGAAAGGATAGCAAGGTACAGAGCAGCCCATTTTATTATTTAGTAGAACCCTTGCTAACTCAGAGCTGAAATACAATATTTTAGAAAAAAAGGCATATGCTTTGATCAAATCCATTAAATATTTCAGAATCTATATTCTGTATTCTCATGTCATAGCATTTGTGCCTAACACTGTTGATCTGAAATTGTGAGAACAAAGTATTTCTCATACAGAGATTGACTGTAGGGGCATTCACCGGATATTTCAGCTTTCAAAGAAAGGATGAATCTAGAGGCTATCTGGCCCTTCTACAGACTCTGCCTAAAGAAATAAAATGTAATCACTGAGATCCGATCAATGAAAGTATTTGTTTTATATTCAAAGTATTCATTGATCCAACTTTAATGTGTGAATAGGCAAGTATACATATTCTGCAAATGAAGTATAGTGGTTTGAAGATGAACTAATAAGTTTTGTTCACTGTTTAAACCTGCTTGGGAAAAGTTTGCTTATAAAAATTTACTGTTTAAAGGAGCACAATCTGAAAATATGCAGCAAAATTATACAGTATGACAACAAATAATTGTTTAAGCGGTTCACCCCTCTCTTGGGCTACCTCCGCTGGGTCCAAAAGCCTCTAATTAGGATTTTTCCTCTTTGATTAAATGCTTAAAATGTGAATACAACTGTATAGAAGCCTCAAATGGAAAAATAAACTGCAAATTAAGATTCCGAAGGCTCAAATCAGTATAAAATGACTAAACAAACACCTCCATTGGATGAAGATAGTCCAAAACAACTCTTCTTTCCTTAGGCCCCGGTGGCTCCACGACCAAAAAAGATGGTAAATTCCCTGATAGAGTGCCCCGATGGCTCTGCAAACACTCCCAACAGCTCCAGAATGCTTCCAATACCCAAAATAAAATAAAAAATCGTCCAAAAAGGACTTTCCTAGCCAAAGTTATGGCTCTTTTACTCCAACTGCCAGTTTGGCCTAAAAATCCTCCACTAATTGTGGAGTAACTGCAGATATGGCCACTAAATTAGGAGTGGCGCCAAAATAGGCGGAGGCCGCCAAACTACCCGCCGGAAATGAGGGTTAGCATTAATGTTCAAGCGCGTGGCCACATGTTGAAACAATAACATTAAATGTTATGTTAACCGTCGGAGTTCATTGCGGCTTTAAATAACATTTCGTTGGCACCATATAACAAGTATTAATGTTGTGGTCCGTTGGTTACGCCGCTCCGTTTCCTTCGGCCTGACCCGTGTTCAATTCCTGCCGCGTCCAAGCCCGTGAACTTTTAAAACGCCATTCCGTTTGGTTTACATTCCGCTCCACCACGTGATTTAAACCCACGTGCTTTTGACTTTAAATCATATACGTTAAATGCCTTTGAACCATTCATAACGTGCCCATTAATTTTGGGTTTAACATAGTTTTTTTTTATAATTCGAAATTTGTGTTTAATAGATATATATGGGTTTTAAGTTTTAGTTTTTTAAATAAGGTTTAATTAATTTTTTTTTTAATAATTAATTAAAATAATTAATTATTAATATAATATATGATTTAATAAAAAAACATATAAAATATTAAAACCATATAATTTAATTAATTTATTAAACCTTAATAAAAAAATAAAATTATCCCAACACATATATTAAAAAAAAATTCTTTCAAAATTGAAAGTTATTGGGCAAATTCAAACTGCAACATCTTCTTCATACGGTAACGGATTTGAGTGTCGTTTGCGGCTACAGGATTGTTTTGGCGAGCTCTTTCCAGTCGATCTGGTTCAGACCAAATCTGAGCAACTTCATTTTTGAGCATTTTTCTACAAGGGACTTGATCTCCTGATCACACCTCCCTAATGGGAAGCTTTTGGACCCTCAAAAGCTTTCTGATTATTGAAACTGATGATGTGGAGACTGATTCTCAACTCTTCCACCCTTGAACAACTGAAATCTCCCCGATTTCATCAAATGAATCTTTTGAGAAAATGTTAATCTGTCTCTGGAATCAACTGATTGACCATTACTAAGATTGATGGAGTCATGATGCAAATGATTAAAATTTGCAGAATAACAATTGTAATTTGCAGAAAACAAACTTTTTCTACACTGATCAAACTTCCCAGAAGACTTAAAATAACTGTCACCTTGCAAACTGTTCCCATGGCGAATTCGACCATACTGAAACCAACTTTTTCCCATGCTGAATGACGTGTCCTTCTTGCTTGCACTGCTTTGCTTTAACACTTGATTCACTGCATTGGCTGACCCAAAAGGTAATTTGTGCAACATAACATCATATTTTCTCAAAGACAAACTGTTATCAAACTGAGACAAATCATTAGGAACATCATAATAAGGCGAATGCTCAAAATCTGGTCGTTTCAACATTAACAAAGTTAGACTTTGACTTGCATTAACCAGTCTTTTCAATTGACTTGCATTGAGTAAAGAAGATTCCAGCTTCTTCTTGTGAGCTCTCACAATGTACTCTTTACCATCGTTGAACAAGTGATACTCGTTTTCATGGCGATGAAAGATGGCCCTCCTGTCAAATAAATAAGGACTTCCCAAAACAATACCTGAGATATCAAGCGGCACCACATCAAGTTCCACTGTGTCAATAAAGTGTGCAGTTATTGCAAAGCGTAATATGCACTTCCTTGAGACTTTCAAATTGGCATCCTTACATATCCATCCAAGTGGATAAGGCTTTGGATGTGGAATGGTCTCAAGTTTAAGCTGCTTGACCAAGTCTTCAGATATAAGATTCGCTTGTGACCCACTATCAAACAGTGTGTCAATTTTGGTATGTTTTGAAATTACCCTCACATGGAAAAGCTCTATCCTCCTCTTTTCATCATGAGTATCTTTGTGACAATTCAAAGAGCTAGAACTGGGAATTGTGTCTTGCATCACTTCTTTCCCCTTAGTGTTCTTTAAAACCATGCCTATGCTTTTTGTCTCATCTCCTGAGTCTGACCCTAAGTCTTGCTCAACTGTTGCTACAGTTTTCTCCTTTTCTTTGGTCTTGTTTTTGTTCTTGAATTTTTTTGGTTTCAGTTCAGGATGAAGCTTCCAACAATGATCTTCATCGTGACTTGTCTTTGAACAGTTCTTGCAAAAGAACTTTCCTTTGTCTTTTCTTGAATTTGCAACTCTCTTCTTTCCTTTGTTTTTGAAATCACTATCCTCATCAAAAGTATTCTTTCCTCTAGCTTCTAAATGTGTAGCCTGGACACAGACTTCATCTAAGTTGGTAGGATTGAACATTAGAATAGTATGTTGCAGATAATTGTGCAAACCTCCTATGTATTTCAACAAGGTGTCTTGACTTTGTAAGTCTACTCCAAGTAGAAGTGATCTCCTTCTAAACTCTTGGGTATAATCTTGCACATTTTGACCTTTAAGTTGCCTAAAACTTTGCCAATTCATGATTTCTTTCTGAATATGAGCAAGAGGATAAAATTGTTTCTTAATAGCAATAATAAACTCATTCCAAGTTAGAGTTATCTTACCATGCTTTTTAATTTCCTCCCTGGTCTTGGCTTCCCACCAAACCAAAGCTGCTCCATCCATTCTCAAAGAGGCTAATTGGATTTTTGTGTCATCATCATGCAAATTCTGAATTCTTAGATAGACTTCCAACTGTCTAATCCAGTTATCCAATTTATCTACATTCACATCACATTTAAACATCGGCAACTCAAACTTCACATCAAGCTTTAACAAAGGATTTTTAAGAGATGTTTTTGTTTTGTGTGACTGATTAACAGAAGTAGAAGAGGATGATGTGGAGGATGAGGATGACGATGGAGATGGTGGATCACCATTTCCTCCATTTCCTTTCTTAGAATCATTTTTGTCTTTCTTCCCTCCTGAAGAATATCCTTCTTCTTTTTGGTTTCTAGACCCTTCTCCAACAATCCTATCATTTCTCTCCCGGTATAGGATCCTAACCATCTCAGTCAAGTCCAAGAAAGGTTTTCTAAAGACTCTTTCTTCTTCCTTGGGATCCATTTCCTCATGTACTTCTCCTTCTCTGGAAGACATGCTTGTGGCTAATTCTAAGGCTATTGAGGATGAAATGGAAGGTGGATGTAATGGCCCTCTACCCCTCCTTAGTTGAGGATTAACTTGTTCTCTAACCAATTGACCTTCCCCTCTTTGAAATTTTAGCCTAGTAAGCATCAAATTTTGCAGAATAATACAATTTACTTGCACAAATTTCACAAACTCTTAAGCAAAACCTTGAGCTCTGATACCAACCTGATCTGAAATTGTGAGAACAAAGTATTTCTCATACAGAGATTGACTGTAGGGGCATTCACCGGATATTTCACCTTTCAAAGAAAGGATGAATCCGGAGGCTATCTGGCCCTTCTACAGACTCTGCCTAAAGAAATAAAATGTAATCACTGAGATCCTATCAATGAAAGTATTTGTTTTATATGAAAAGTATTCATTGATCCAACTTTAATGTGTGAATAGGCAAGTACACATATTATGTAAATGAAGTATAGTGGTTTGAAGATGAACTAATAAGTTTTGTTCACTGTTTAAACCTGCTTGGGAAAAGTTTGCTTATAAAAATTTACTGTTTAAAGGAGCAGAATCTGAAAATATGCTGCAAAATTATACAGTATGACAACAAATAATTGTTTAAGCGGTTCACCCCTCTCTTGGGCTACCTCCGCTGGGTCCAAAAGCCTCTAATTAGGCTTTTTCCTCTTTGATTAAATGCTCAAAATGTGAATAAAACTGTATAGAACCCTCAAATGGAAAAATACACTGCAAATTAAGATTCAAAAGGCTCAAATCAGTATAAAATGACTAAACAAACATCTCCATTGGATGAAGATAGTCCAAAAAAGCTCTTCTTTCCTTAGGCCCTGGTGGCTCCACGACCAAAAAAGCTGGTAAATTCTCTAATAGAGTGCCCTGATGGCTCTGCAAACACTCCCAACAGCTCCAGAATGCTTCCAATACCCAAAATAAAATAAAAAATTCGTCCAAAAAGGACTTTCCTAGCCAAAGTTATGGCTCTTTTACTCCAACTGCCAATTTGGCCTAAAAATCCTCCACTAATTGTGGAGTAACTACAGATAAGGCCACTAAATTAGGAGTGGCACCAAAACAGGCGGAGGCCGCCAAAATACCCGCCGGAAATGAGGGTTAGCATTAATGTTCAAGCGCGTGGCCACATGTTGAAACGGTAACATTAAATGTTATGTTAACCGTCGGAGTTCTTTGCGGCTTTAAATAGGATTTTGTTGGCACCATATAACAAGTATTAATGTTGTGGTCTGTTGGTTACACCGCTCCGTTTCCTTCGGCCCGACCCGTGTTCAATTCCTGCCGCGTCCAAGCCCATGAACTTTTAAAACGCCATTCCGTTTGGTTTACATTCCGCTCCACCACGTGATTTAAACCCACGTGCTTTTGAATTTAAATCATATACGTTGAATGCCTTTGAACCATTCATAACGTGCCCATTAATTTTGGGTTTAACATAGTTTTTTTTTATAATTCGAAATTTGTGTTTAATATATATATATATATGGTTTTTAAGGTTTAGTTTTTTAAATAAGGTTTAATTAATTTTTTTTTTAATAATTAAATTTTTTTTTAATAATATATGATTTAATAAAAAACCCATATAAAATATTAAAACTATATAATTTAATTAATTTATTAAACCTTAATAAAAAATAAAATTATCCCAACACATATATTAAAAAAAAATTCTTTCAAAATTGAAAGTTATTGGGCAAATTCAAACTGAAACATCTTCTTCATACGGTAACGGATTTGAGTGCCGTTCGCGGCTACAGGATCGTTTTGGCGAGCTCTTTCCAGTCGATCTAGTTCAGACCAATTCTGAGCAACTTCATTTTTGAACATTTTTCTACAAGGGACTTGATCTCCTGATCAACTGTGGTGAAGGACATATTGACACAAACTGATCCTGATGGCAAGAGAGGGAAGTGGTTAGCTAATATACTGGAGTATAAAATATAAATCAAACCTAAAAAATTGGTGAAAGGACAGGGGTTAGCAAATTTGATGGCACAATCCAATTTTGACTGTCTTGACATGAATTTTATTGCAGAAATTTCAGAGTTATCAGATGAAGATGAAGAGCTGATTCCTATTGAAGAGAAGTAAATTTTATCTGACTGGTACAGAGACATTGATTTTTTCTTGCATAATCATAGAGCTCTTGCAGAATTGACTAAATCAAAAGCAAGGTTTGTGAAACTGAAATCTCTAAGATACTGCATTATAGATAAGAATCTTTACTAGAAAGATACTGGTGGCATTCTTTTGAATTGTTTGTTGGAAGAGGAAGCTGAAAAGGTGATTGAAGAGTTTCATAAAGGAGATTGTGGAGGAAATCACTGCTGGAAGGCCACAATAAACAAAATTCTCAGAGCATGATACTATTGGCCCACCATGTTCAAGGATGTTTACAAGAAGATAGTTTCCTGCCATGAATGTTAGATTTTTGATGGTAAGAAAAAGCTAGTTCCTTTACCCTTGTTGCAAATTTATGTTGAGGTGCCTTTCCAACAGTGGGGGCTAGATTTTATTGGTGAAATACACCCATCATCTTCAGGGTAGCATCGCTGGATCCTGACAAAAACATATTATTTCACCAAGTGGATTGAAGCAATCCCAACAAGGTAGGAAAATGATTCAGTCATCATACAATTCTTAGAGAATAACATTTTGTCCATGTTTGGCTGTCCTATGAAGATTATTACTAACAGTGCACAAGCCTTTAATTCCAAAATGTTGATTATCTTTTTTCGTCAGTATCACATAACACTGACACTCTACTGCTTATTACCCATAGGGTAATGGTCTTGCTGAATCTCCTAATAAAAGCATTGCGAGAATTATCAAGAAGGTACTGCAAGAAAACAAAAGATCATGGCATTTGAAGTTGAAGTATGATCTGTGGGCTGATAGAGTATGTACAAAAAGATCAATTGGTACTTCACCTTATGAATTAGTTTATAGAGCTGAAGCCATTTTTCCCACATCCTTAGGAGTGCCTGTTATGAAATTGTTGCAAGGAATAGAAGAGCAGCCTAATGCTATTCAGAGGAGAATAAACTAGCTTATAGCTCTGCAGGAAAAATGGAGGAGGTATACAACAATCACAAAATAGAATAAAGAAGACATTTGACAGAAAGGTCAAAGAAGAAAATTTTCAGATTCAAGATGTGGTGTTGAAGTGGGAGGTCAGAATTGAAGAAAAGGGGAAACATGGTAAGTTTGAGAACATCTAGAAATGACCATTCATAGTAGCTACATTCCATGGAAACAACACTTATCTACTTCAGGAGATGGATGGACAACCTTGTGCTGGAGGGCCTGTCAATGGCAGGTTTCTAAAGCACTATTCCTCCTAAGTTTTACTAAATTTTCACTCCATTGTATATATTCAATTTTATTATGATTTTATGCTAATAAAGACAGGCTGATCATTAAACTTCAGCTCGAGGTGAAGGCCATTAGAGTTTGAAGAAGGCTTGGCAAATTTCAGAGATTTATTTCTAAAAAAGATGGATGGCACTAGAACTATAGGTTCTTTGGTGTACCAAAAGGGCACACCATCCTAAGTGGAGTCAATGTTATCACTCATAAAGTCGTGAAACATTTCTTAATAGGGTCATATAGGTCACTCACCAAATGGATTAGGTCTCCTAAGCCATTTCAAGGTGGTATAGGAAAAATAGGAATTTTTTTACATTTTTAGCCTATCCTAATTTTAATGATCACCTTCATTTATGCCATTTCATGTCAAATCTATCCTCATATGGTGTCAGTTGGCATTTCCCATGCATTCAAAATCAAAAGGGTGCATCTGTCAGTTTTTCAAATTTTCGTAGCATTTTACATAGGAAAACAACAGTTTTCGCTACGAAACTGCTTAAATAGTTTCATAGCGAATTTGTTAGAGGCTTAACTAATTTTGCTACGAAAATCATTTTTTAACCTGACTTGTCAGAATTGTATGAGGTGTCATTTCCTAATTAGTGCAATAAGGGTAGAGGTCATTCAAGGTTGTTATGATAAATTCAAATGTACATACCCTTGTTTTGATGTCATCATTACCTTTTTTGGCTTGTATGTGTAATGATTGAAGCCTAATTTGTCAGTTGAACCATAAAACCTTACCTCAATTAACCTTTTTTCATATTGTGATTTATCCTTGCATGTGAGTCGATCCTTGGAAAGCTGCTTCATCGAGCCAAGAAGGTTGCTGGAAAATTTGAACTTTGTAGGTGTCATTAGCAAGCGAGGTAGTGAAGACTGTAAAGCACCCATAAAGCATCACTTGATTTTCCTTTTTATTTATACAGAAGTCTAGGGAAAATGTTAGTTTTGGTTCAAATCAAGATAGAGGGCAATGAAACTTCTCTTTTTCATCGTGGTCTAATTAAGCTGTTAGTGTTAGAGGAATTAAGGAGGTTAGACAGAGATTGGAATTCCTTTTTGTTCATGAGTGGTTACTCCTAAGAAAGCCTCCAAATCTAGAACTACTTCATCAACAGCTGTGGCAGAAGAAGTTGAAGAAGAAGATAGATCACCTCCAGTAGAGCCAGTGGAGATGAGAACATAGCATTTCCATGAGAGTGACATCCCTCAAACAACACCTGTAAAACAGAAGCAGATAGTGAGCAAACAAGGCAGTCAGAGAGTCACTAGGAGCCAAACATTGGCTAAAGGAAATTTGGAGGATATCCTGCATGCAATTGACATTGAAGAGTCACCCATTGTGCAAGCTGAAGACATTGAAGATGGAGGAAGAAAGCTGAAGAAAGGTAAGACTACTAAAAAAATGGATTTTGCAGGTGATGATGCTTGTTTCATTTCTCAACCTAGGAAACCAATGACCAGACGTGCAAGGAAGGTCATTGAAAGCAATGAGACTGAGAAAATCAATGAATCTGCCCAGCCAATAAGCATCATAGATTTTTCTTCACCAGCAAAGGATGAATTGGTTATCAAGCAAAGAAAGGGTAAAGAGAAAATTATTGAAAAATATGAAATTGAAACCCTCAAAGAGAGGTTGAAGGAGGCAGGTAAAGAGATATCAGTTTTGAAGCAAGAGGCAAAGAAACACAAAGCTGAGAAAGTTCAATTTGAACAAATGAGGAAAATATGGCAGGAACAAGTCACAATTGTTTCAAAAACCTTGGACAATACAGAAAAGTTGATGAAATGGACTCAGCCACTAAGAAGGGAGGTTAAACATGTTAGGAGGATGAACTTGCACTTACAATCCAAAAACAGAGCATTGAAAGACCAAGTGGAGGATCTTCAGGAGCAATTGGATTTGACTCAAATGGAGTTAGAAAAGAAAGGGCTGAAGATGAAAATGGTAGAAGAGCCCATCAGCCAATTGATTGCAAATGAAGATGAAACACCACAGGTGTAAAAAATTGAGATGGAATATGTTTAATGAGGTTCATAACATGCAAAGAACCCAAATTTTTCAACTGTTTTTGAACAAAACCTTAAACTCAACAAATTTTGATTTTTTTGATAGTTTAGTAGCATACCTCAGGCTTGAGGCCAGAAATACGGTACAAAAATTTCTGTAGGTGCATTTTTACTTTAAAATTTAGTTTTGTCAATTTTTATGAAGGGAGATTGACTATTTGCAAGGTGTGTTGGCATAATAAAGGTGTTAGAACAACAAAGGAGTCAAAGAGATAGATGGAAAAGCCATTTTTCATATACTACTAAAACTCGCTACGAAACTGCCTAAACTGCCCTGTTTCGTAGCGAGGAGGAATTTTTAGCATCTCAACATCACATTTTCCAGTTGGAAAGCTCTATCATGTCAGTGCACCATACCAATAGAGATTCATGGCTTAAAAGGAGTTCCACACTACCAGCTTGTTGGAAATACTGAGAGGGGGGGGGTGAATCAATATTCCATTCAATTAGAGGATTAGTTAATCTTCAATTATTATCAGTGTTTGTACAATGATAGCAGCAAACAAAAGGAACACAAATGCACACAGTTTTTAAGGTGGAAACCCACTCCAGGACAAAAACCACGTACTGCCTTTCTAATAATTCATTAATATTCAACTCCAATTGAAAATAAAGCTCCAACTTCCTAGAATCTAGAAAAGCATTATTCTCCAGCTCCCACTGGATGGATGCCCCAACGCCGGAGATTCTTCAATAGTCAACTGAACAGATGCCCCCACACCCAATGAGCTACAACTCACCCTAGCACCACCCTACCACCCTATAGAAGAATAAAATAAGAATGGACTCCCGTACCAGGGAAAATGGTCCACTTTACAATGATATATAATGATGTAGAAGAAGAAGACACACTAGACCATAACCCCAACTATGACACAACCACCTAATGATAATCCTAGACCCCCCAACACTGCCTCTTCAACTCTTGGCAGATAGACACTAGAACAATTTTTACAATAATGTATTTACAATGACTTAGTACAATGATACCTTTATAGTGAATGTATGCAGTGCTGCCCACTTGAAGACTTCATGTGATGAACTTCTTGCTACTGTTCTGCACCTTGGTTTTTTCTCTTGACATGCTACCCTCTACTGCACCTTGCTTTGCTGTCCTAGAAATTCTAGTCCTTTGTAGCCCTTAACAACACATGATCTAGCTTTTTCTTGCCTTCCAGGAGCTTGATATTGAATCTGGTGTATCTATATTATTTTAGATCCCCAATATCTGATTTTCAGTCCTATAATATTTCTCTGAGTCGTCTTTCCAATGCCACAGGTATGACCAAATTTGGATTCTTCAAGAGAGAGTTATTCCCAATTTCTCACAATGCCCTAATTATGTAATTTTTCAATAGAGTGAACTTGTATGGAATGCCACATGTCACTGTTTCTTCACTCAGCTCTGAAATTGATAGAGAGAAAACTAAGGTCTGTGCACTATCTGCCACTTTTTACAGAATTCCAATCTGATACTCAGAGAGAGAGTTATGACAATTTTCCCAAGGTCACCTCTTTGAGATGAATTTCAGGAGCCTGCAAAAACACTGACTTCCACAGATCATATCTCCGAAAATATTGCGCAACTTGATCTAAAATTTTCACAGGAGCTTCCTCAAGATTTTGGCTTCACCTCATAAAACGTTCAACTTCTGAACCTTCGTAGAAAAAAATTTAGAGCGAAAATTCCATGATGAACTGTTTCAGATGGCGAAATACATTGCATAAGGAGGATATGAGGATCAAAATTTATATAAATGCTTAGGTTGAGAGGGGCTTCAACAAGTGAACGTGGGAGGGATTTTAGGAGCTTAAAAAATATTAATTATGACTTTTAAATGACCCATGCCACAACCCCATGGGGTTTTAGCCCACTAACTGGGGGTACAAACTTCAAACATGAATATCTCTCAAACTGTGAAGAATTACATGGTGTGCCATATATCAACGGAAACATCTCGACAAGTAGAAACCATATAAAACATTATTGACCCAGAATATATTAATTTGGTAGGTCAAAATTCTCATGCAATATTGGGGTAGCCCCTGGTGCTGCTTGGGTTGACATCAATGACAACTGCTGATCAACAAGCTCCCCCTTTGGCATTGATGGCAACACAAGTACTCCCCCTGCGATCATGACACCTCTTCCTACAACATTCTCTTCCCCTTTGACATTAATGGCAAAGGGTAACTCCCCATAACACATAACCATCCTGCGGACCTGTACACACTTCCACTCCCCCTTTATATTCTGAATAAGGAAAATCTAATGAGAACTTGGGAGAATCCCAAGCTTCTGGAAAAGATATTCCAATGCTTCACGAGTACTCTCACAATCATCAACACTTCCTGCCCAATATGCATCTATAAAGGAATGAATGATGAGATTGTTACCCTTGGGATACCACAAGCCATATTCTGTTGTTCCCTTTAGATATCGAAGAATTCTTTTGATGACAATAATATGTGATTCTTTTGGTGCTGCTTGGAATCTTGCTACTTGTCCAACTGCTTGCATAACATCTGGCCGGGAGGCTGTTACATATAGAAGACTACCAATCATAGATCTGTACAACCTTTGATCCACATCCTTAGATGAGTCGTCTATGCTCAATTTGCCATGTGTTACCATTGGAGTAAGGATGGGTTTGCAATCTTCCATTTTAAATTTCTTGAGAATTTTCTTGATGTACTTGGCTTGACATATAAATATTCCTTTCTCTTGCTGATATATTTGAAGCCCTAAGAAGTATGTCAGCTCACCAAGTAAAGACATCTCGAAATCACTTTTCATCTTTGTAGCAAACTTCTTACTTAGTCGATCATCATTGCTACCAAATATTATATCATCCTCTTTAGCTATTAGGCATGCTTTAGTTGCTTCATCCAGAACATATATGTCATTTAGAGCTCGACTTGTTGTAGCTACAATTTCACCATACCTGCCTTTCCTGATTTCAAATTTTGTGGAGTTGAATAGTATTGCGTGTCCTTGATCAAAAATTTTTCCAACACTGAGTAGATTGTGATTCATGTTTTCAACCAATAGAACATTCTTGGCTAGAGCATCTTTGCTTCGGAGAGTGACAGTACCTGATCCTATAACATTTGAGGATCCATCATTTCCGAAGGACACAGTTCCATCCTTCTTATCTTTCAGAGATACAAATTTATTTCTATCTCCAGTCATATGCGTTGAGCAACAGCTATCAACATACCACAAATCTTTGTTGTTTTGAGCCTTGAGAGCGAGAGCACAATTATCAATCTTCTTCTTCTTCCATGTTCGTTCGTTTTGTGGCTTCGAAGATTCTTCTGGAGGATTTTCAAGTCTACAGTCTCTAGCTATGTGTCCAAAGTTTCGACATTTGTAACACTCAATATTATTTCTTAAATGTTCAAACCTATTGATGTTTCGCTGAGCCTTGGGAGGTTGATATTTGACAGATCTCCTGGAATTGTATTTTTTCCTGGGGTACGTGCGACATTCTACAACTTTATGACCAAATTTTCCACATGAATAACAGTGGCCATAAAAAATATGTTGGTACCTGGATGGAAATATTCGTCGAGGAATTGTCTTCCAAGGCTGTTCTTGCGAATCCTGTCCAATGAAGTCTACATGCATGTTAGATCTCACAGGTTCATTGTATTTTGTTGTAGAAGGTCCTGCTTTTTCTTATTTGTAACCGATGCCAGTTCTGTCATTGTAAGGTCGTTGATTGTTGATGAGTTTTTCCAATGCCCTTGAGTTGTTGGCATAGTTTTGGATAGCTTTTCCTTTCTTAACTTCCTTACACAGCGAGACTACTTCGGCTTCTAATTCTTCCTTTTCTTGGTTGCTTTCTTCCAACTTCTTTTGAAGTGACTCTTCAATGCATTTGTGTTCTTCAACTTCAATATTGAGACCTTGAACTTGTTCTTCAAGAGTATTGGAACGGATCTTCTCTACCTTGAGCTCTTTTATAAGTTTGATTTCTTCCTTAGAAAATTCTTCTATGGTCAATCCTTCTTCTTCGTTGTTTGATGCCTCTTGTTTATTGTGCTTGGCGATAAACAATACTCTCTCATTAGCTTCTTCTTCGCTGTCATTGTCTTCATCAGATGATGAGATATCTTCTTTAGAGAGAAAGTTCCTTTTGGATCTTTGCTTGTTGAATTTATAAAAGCCTTTCTTTCCTTTTGAGTTGCCATCACTTATGTTCGGACATTTTGATGCGAAATGCCCAACCTCACCATAGCCGAAACCTCACCATAGCCGAAATGCCCAACCTCACCATATCAATGGAAATTTACCTTTCAATTTTCCCTTACCAATTTTTATTTTTCTCGTAAAGTAAGCATATTCTTCATCTGAAAGACCTTCTTCATCATCTCCCTTTTCTTCACACTTGTAGGTGCATGTATTTTCAATTGAAGGTTGTTTGTCCTTATTGGTTTTCTTAGATGCAACGAACGTAATTTCTACATGCGAAGTACCCTCTTCTTCATCAAGTCTCATTTCATATGCTATGAGAACTCCATGTAATTCCTTTTTGCTGAGTTTGTCCAGATTTACACTGTATTCTAAGATCGATACTTTTGGGTTGAATCTCCCCAGTAACGTTCTAAGAATATTTCGTATAATAGTATTCTCGTCAAATAGCTCTCCCAATCCTTCCAGAGTATTGGTTATTTCATTAACTTATTGGAAGTATGCAACAATGTTGCAATCTTCTTTCATTCTGAGTTGCTCAAATTTTTCTCTATAGATTTGAAGCTTTTTTCTTTGAAATTTGAGTCACTTGCATATATATTCTCAAGCTTGTCCCATACATTTTTGGTGGTTTTACAACCCAACACCTTATGATAAACAGATTCAATAATTCCACTGATAATAATATTCTTTGTTTTTGCATCATTTACCAAATTCTTCTTACCTTGTTCATCTGAGGTTGATGTAAATCCATTTTGAACAGTGTCCCATACTTCGTAACCTTGCGCCAAGAGATAGACCTCCATTCTTCCTTTCCAAAGTGCATAATTATTTTCATTGAACAGAGGTACACCATTCTTGGTATGCTCCATGACATCCTTCTAGTTGTTAAACTGCTATTGAAGGAACCAAGCTCTGATACCAATTGTTGGAAATAATAAGAGGGGGGGGTGAATCAATATTCCTTTCAATTAGAGCATTAGTTAATCTTCAATTATTATCAGTGTTTGTATAATGATAGAAGCAAACAAAAGGAACACAAATGCACACAGTTTTTAAGGTGGAAACCCACTCTGGGACAAAAACCACCTAATGCTTTTCTAATAATTCTTTAATATTCAACTCCAATTGAAAATAAAGCTCCAACTTCCTAGAATATAGAAAATCATTCTTCTCCATCTCCCACTGGATGGATGCTCCAATGCTAGATATTCTTCAGTAGTAAACTAAATGAATGCCTCAACACCCAATGAGCTACAACTTGCCCTAGCACCACCCTACCACCCTATAGAAGAATAAAAGAAGAATGGACTCCCGTACCAGAGAAAATGGTCCACTTTACAATGATATAGAATTATGTAGAAGAAGAAGACACACTAGACCATAACCCCAACTATGACACAACCACCTAATGATGATCCTAGACCTCCCAAAACTGCCTCTTCAACTCTTGGTAGATAGACACTAGAACATTTTTTACAATAATGTATTTACAATGACTTAGTACAATGATACCTTTAAAGTGACTATATGTAGTGCTGCCCACTTGAAGAAATCATGTGATGAACTTCTTGTTGTTGTTCTGCACCTTGGTTGCTGCTCTTGTCATGCTACCCTCTGTTGCACCTTGCTTTGCTTTGGTACCCTATAAAGTTTGGTCCTTTACAGCCCTTGACAACACATGATCTAGCTTTTTCTTTCCTTCTAGGAGCTCGATATTGAATTTGGTTTATCTCTATTATTTCAGATCTGGAATATCTGATTTTCGGTCCTGTAGTGGTCCTCTAAGTCATATTTCCAATGCCACAGGTTTGACCCAATTTGGAATCTTCAAGAGAGTGTTATGCCCAATTTCTCACAATGCCCTAATTATGGACTATTTCAGTAGAACGAACTTGTACGGAGTGCCACGTGTCCCAATTTCTTCATTCGGATTTGAAATTGATAGAAAAAAAACTATAGTCTGTGCACTATCTAACACGTTTTACATAATTCCAATCCAATAATTAGAGAGAGAGTTATGACGATTTTCCCAAGGTCACTTCGTTGAGATGAATTTCAGGAGCCTACAAAAACATTGACTTCCACAGATCATATCTCTGAAAATATTTCTCACCTTGATATGAAATGTTCAGAGGAGCTTCTTCAGGATTTCAGCTTTGCCTCACACTAATTTCAGCTTCTGAACCTTCGTAGAAAAAAATATAGAGAGAAAATTTCATGATGACCTGTTTCAGATGGTGAAATCCCTTGCATAAGGAGGATATGAGGATCACAATTTATATAAATGCTTAGGTTGAGAGGGGCTTCAACAAGTGAACGTGGGAGGGATTTTAGGAGCTTAAAAAATATTAATTATGAATTTTCAATGACCCATGCCACAACCCCATGGGGTTTTAGCCCACTAATTGAGGGTACAAAATTCAAACATGAATATCTCTCAAACCATGAAGAATTACATGGTATGCCATATATCAACAGAAACATCTCGACAAGTAGAAACCATAAAATCAATTCTTGACCCATAATATATTAATTTGGTAGGTCAAAATTCCTATGCAATATTGGGGTATCTCCTGGTGCTGCTTGGGTTGACATCAATGACAACCGCTGATCAAAACAACTCATCAGTCAAAACAACGTTTAAAGTGAAGGTCATCCATCCCTAAAAAGTAGGATTATGTTCCACAGATCTAGGGGTGTTTTGAAGATGTAAAGTGGTGGTGAATTATGGTGGTTTGTCCTTCGAGCATGTGACATTAATTATGTAACCATTATGTAACTGTTTCACTGATAGGATGAACGAATGTAATAAATAGGAGATATAATCCTATTAGGAGTTTGTTTTCTTTAAAGGATAATTGTCATTTTTCTGTTTCAAGTTAGTGGTTTCAGTTATGATATGTGTCAGAGTAGAATTCAAAGATTTAGTGAGTTGGGAAGATCATCTAGATTGTAAAGAATGTCTATTTATAGACTAAACATCGAAGAGCAATGGTTTGGAGAATATTGCACCAAATTGCTGCTTGTATGTTTTATCCATTATCAGTAATAAAAAGTGACATTATACTTCCACACCTGAGATTCTCATGAGGTTTTTGATGTGTTATTGATCTGTATCTTTATGTTTAATTACTTGCAATAGATTTTATCTCTAATTACTTAGAAATCATAATATTATGCTCTGACTTCCTTTAGGGGTGAAATTACTATGTTATCCTTATGTTATGTGTATGAATTATCTCTGTCAAAAACCTCTAACTGCCTTAGCTTCCATTTGAAAAACCATTGTCACTAAGAGTACTGATGTTGACCCCATAGCCCAATGGTAGAAAGCCTTCATTTTTCAACCTGCAATCATACAAAACCAAGTTACAATTCATAGAGTTAGCCATCTAGTATTATCCTCATTCAAAATCATAAACCCCCTTTGAGAGAGCCCTCTCAAACTGAAGAGGCTATTCTTCAGTTAGAAGTGGTTTGAAAGAGTTACATTGAGTTGATTGATGAGAAACCAATCATGATCAATTTTGGTGATAACAAGTAGGATGCATATAGGGCACAGATCAAAGAGAGGTGAACCAAATCAATATCATCATGGTGGGGTGGAAGCACACCAACAAGGTTCAACAAGCCTAGCCCTGTGGTTGCTTATAGCTCCACGAAGCTATCCCCAAAGCCCCCTGGAGCTCCCAGAGCTCATCGTCCAACAGGACCCTCAGAATAGGGTCGTTCCACGATTCCAAGATTCTCACGAAAGGTTAGGAACTTGATCTTCCCCAAGGGCTTAGTGAGAATATCTGCAATCTGCTCATCATTTCCTATATGATGGAGCCTTGCAACGCCTCGCTGTACCATATATTGGATAAAATGGTACCTGATATCAATATGCTTGGATCGATCGTGGAACACGAGATTCTCTAACAAACGAATCCCACTCTGGTTATCACGAAGGATAACGGTGGTATCTAACACATGCCCGAACATCTCACTGAAGAGCTTTCACAACCAAATAGCTTCACAACAGGCCATACTTGTTGCAATGTATTCAACCTCAGTGGTGCTCAAATCCACTGACTTCTGCTTCTTGCTCATCCAAGATATTGACGTAGAACCAAGTGTGAAGTAGCATCCAGATGTGCTCTTGTGATCCACCACACTGCCAGCCCAATCGACATCAGTATATCCATGGAGTCTCAAACTCCTGGCAGTGTATCTTAGCCCATGGTTTATCATGCCCTGAAGATATCTCAAGAGATTCTTGGCACCAACCCAGTGAATGTGATGAGGATTAACCATGTGTTAAGTCAAAGTGTTCACTGCAAAACATATGTTCGGATGGGAGTTCACTAAGAAAATCAATGCTCGTACAAGTTGGCGATAATCGGTAGGATTTCCTAATGCGGGCCCAACAACATTTCCACACAACTTCTTGAAGTTGAGTTCCATCGGTGTCGGCATGGACGTACAGTCCACCATACCAAATCTGTCCAGTAGCTTCACAATATATTTTCCTTGAGAGAGGAAAATCTCGCCAGGTCTTTGCCAGACCTCCAAGCCTAGGAAGTAATGCATCAGTCCTAGGTATTTCATCTCGAACTTGGAAGAGAGCTCCCTCTAACACTGATGAATGAGAGGGTCAGCACCTGTCAAGAAGAGATCATCCACATAGAGAACCAAAATGAGAGGATTTTCTCTATCAACCTTGAAGTAAAGTTTTAGATCAACATTACTTAGAGTGAAGCCTAGCTTCATCAAGTAGCTATCTATCCTCTCATACCAAGCCCTAGGGGCTTGCTTCAGCTCATAAAGGGATTTCTTCAACCTGCATACATGAGAGTCTCTATCCTAGACTTCGAACCCAGAGGTTGCTCCACATACACCTCTTCCTTTATCAAACCATGCATAAAAGCGGTCTTCACATCCATCTAATGGAGACTCCATCCTTTTGTTGCAGCAAGGGAAATAATAGATCAGATGGTGGTATAGTGGGCCACAGGTACAAATGTATCATCGTAATATATGCCTTCCTTTTGGGAGAAGCCTCAAACAACGGATCTTGCCTTGTATTTTTCAGCACTACCATCAGATCCATGCTTGATCTTATAGAGCCATTTCGAGGTGACAAAAAATTTGTCCTTCAGTCTCGGCACCACATCCCAAACATCATTCTTCATAATGGACTCGTACTCTTCGTGCATAGCATCCTTCCAAACTTGATGATTTACGAATTCTTCAAATGATCTAGCCTCAGATTGTATGATAGTACTCATGGCTGCTAGATACTCTTGGTATCTATTCAGCTTTTTGCTTTCACAGAATGTCCCCCTTGGGGCCGTATGTCTTTCGGCATCCTCGAGAGTATCCCTGAGTGATGAGGGTCTTCTCTTCATTGAAGGAGGTGGATCAATAGGGTCCATCGGTCCTTCAACATTAGGCATCATCTCATCCTTCGACTCTTCTTGCTTCCTTGTTCTTTCATCATTGTTGTCCTTGGAGCTAGGAAGGTTTATCACTTTCCTGAGGGAAGCATCTTCATCGAAGGTGACATCATGGAATATCTCCACTTCTCTTTAACCAAAAACATAGATTCTATATGCCTTCGAAGTTTCAATGTCGCCCACAAACATTCCCTTCTTTCCAGAAGCATCTAGCTTGTCTCTCTTCTCTTTCGGCACCTAAAAGTAAACAGGACAACCAAAAAATCTAAAATGAGAAACATCAGGTTTCTTACCAGAGAATACTTCTTCGGGAGTTTTGGAGACTAGATCGGAATGCAAGCATCAATTTTGTACGTACAGAACAGTGTTCACAGCTTCTCCCCATAGAAACTTTGGAAGACCTTGGTCACATAAAATGGCATGGGTAGCTTCCACAATGGTCCAATTTTTTCTTTCAGTAATGCCATTTTTCTCAAGAGTATACATGTTTGTGGTATCCCTCTTAATGCCAGCTCCTCTGCAAAAGTCATTGAACTCATTTGACTCATATTTGGTGCCACTATCGGTCCTCAAAATCTTGATCTTCTTTCTCGTTTGATTTTCCACCAAGGCCTTGAAGGTACACAACCATTTGAATGCTTTGTCCTTCTTCTTCAAGAAATATATCTAGGTCTTGTGAGACAAGTCATCTATAAAATTCATGTATTAAGAAAATCCTTCCAAGGATTTCATGGGCAACATACCAGATAAATCAGAATGTATCAATTGCAAGATATCAGATGCCTTTGTGACACTTGAGGGGAAAGGTCCCCTTGTATGCTTTCCTTTGGCACAACCTTGACATACATCTTCATGATCATTCTTGAATTCAGACATCTCAGACACCACCTTCCTTGCTTTGGGAAGGGCTTTGTAATGAAGGTGTCCAAACCTCCGGTGCCATAACTCAGTTTGACGAGTTGTATCACATGACATAGCCCTTAATGGAATTCCTCCAACCTGGTAGAGTGTATCAACTCTAAAAACAAGTGAGAGCTTCCTTGAAGTTCTTCTTCCAGTCTTGGGGAAGTCCTCCAAGAGTAATGAGGATGAGATCTTGATCAAATAATTATTCTCCTATGGCAAGTAGATCATTCCTGATTTCTGTGAGCCTCATAAAATATGATGGAGGCTGATGAATCTTCCCCTACACATAGTCCATGACATCTTGATCTTCTAATGCCAAATCCAAGGACATCTTCCATGCATGATAATAAAAATTTTTAGTCAACTTATCATCAGATCATTGTTCCTTGACAAGACTTCTTCTTCAGTGATTGCTTTTCACACTATCTTGGGCTTTGTCTTCACCTCAAATTTGATACCATGTAAATTTTGGATAGATAGAATGTTCTATTCTTAATGAAAATTTCAATCTTCTAGGGCCCGATACAATATAGAAATCACATAAACATGAAAGTAAAATGATGATAGCACATACCAATAGATCAACAGAAGGAAAGCCAATAAAATAGATCATTTTTACATATTTTCTTGTCCAGGAAAGATGTAGAATAGTGTGCGTTGCGACAGTCAACAGAATGCTTCAACCAACAGAGTCTTTCTCGGGTCAGCCAACCCTCCAAGTGTCACACACACAGCCCTCAATGACAACTCATCAAAAGTCAACATAATTCAACAAAATAATCCCACATCTAGATTTCCGGCATCATCCAGATTTCTGGCATCCAGATTTACGACATCATCCATATTTATGGCATCTAGATATACGACATTCATTTTCGACATCATCTAGATTTACGACATACATTTTCGGCATCATCTAGATTTATGACATCCATTTCTGGCATCATCTAGATTTACAACATCCAGATTTACGACATCCATTTCCGGCATCATCCAGATTTACGACATCCATTTCTGACATCATCCAAATTTACGGCATCCATATTTACACGTGGGAGAGAGAGAAGCATCTTCTAGGTTGAACAAACCAATCAGATCATGAGGAATGTGCGTGATGAGATGATGATAAAATGACCTCCAAGTCTCTCCAATTTATATCCATCTGTGAGGGTGTGTGACACATTTGTTGGGCTCTTAAGCCTACATTACAAATTTGGCCGACCTTGTACATAAGTGGAATAAATTCAAAATAAATGTTCTGCTCATCCGATCAAGATGATCTTTAGATCAATCTTGCACCTCTCCGAAAGACGAATCCAATAAAAATATTTGCATCGTCATCTGAGCATCACAACATGGATTTTGGACATAGTTGCCCAAAATTAACAATATATATATATATATATATATATATATATATATATATATATATATATATATATATATATATATATATATATATATATTAGGACATTTAAGAAATATGTGCAATTATAAAGCATATATGATACATTAAAATTTATTACATTATGATTAAATTGTCCAATCTCAATGCATAAACTACAAGTCTCTAAATTTACATCACATTTACTTGTGAATGATCACATAATGAAAATAGCAATATCAAAAATCAACCACTAGAAATTTTTAATTTCTTGTCTTGTGATTGATTGGGAGTTTCCTCCTGCATAGTCGAACGATCTTAGTGCTCTTGATTAAATACAAGTTCCATAACCTAGTACCCTGGGTGCTCTTGATTATTGGGAGTCTCCCCTGCATAGAGGGTTTGGTTCTCTTGATTAAATACATGTCCCATACCCTAGTACATGGAAAAATCCAAAGGAAACATTGCAATCCCCCCAATCCTGAAATCCTGAAAAAAATGATAAGTATGCTGGATTTTAAGTGAGATCTAAAATTATACTTTCTCCATATGCAATCCAATGAGGGTGAAACCACTCTCAAACATCCCGAGTCATTTCATGGTAATGTTAAAAATTGAAGTAAAAGGATGAAAATGAAATATAAAGGAGAATGTCACTTTTAATTTAAGAATTAGCATTACCATAAACTGCATATTAACACTAGGGCCATAGGCTTGAACATTATGTTGCCCTACTCAACAAATTTTGTTTCCAATATTCAATAGCTCCCTTTGTCACTCCTAAATTGGCAAGGAGAAAAAACAAAAAAATAAAAATGAAAAAAGCACAATAAAATAATATTAAATGCCAGAAACACGCCCGTATGGCCTGGAAACATGTTTTTTTTTTTTTTTTTTCCGTACAAGGCACGCTTCCTCAACGCTAAACTACCCACTATAGACGGAAACCCATTTTCAGGCCATACAGTACGGGGAAACATGTTCCCGTTTCATTTCTAGGGGGAAACGACCCTTTGCCCAACGTTTCCTGCAACTTAGAGGATACGTATCTTACTCCTTATATTATCTTTTCATGTTTGGTTTTCTCTAATATCAATATGTTTTTGTATTATATGCTAATAACCTTTATTTTTATATTTTCCTTGTTTAGGAAAATCTTTTTGAATGCTCCAGGTTATGGAGGAGACCTCAAAGAATAAAGTTGAAGCATTGTAGAAGTTCTGTTGCAAAGGAAGCTCTTTAAGAATTGATGTTATACAAGGTTTGTAAGTGTTGATTTTTATAGCATCGGAAAGTGTTCCAGGTCTCAATTTTTTGAGGAGAGGCTTGGACAACAATATTCCAGAGAACCCAAAAATTGTTTGAGAAAATTCCACTTAGATTTTTCTTTATTAAAATAATTAATTATTTCAATGTGATCCCTAAGTCTAAACTTACGGAAATTAAATAATTAAAGGGTATTAATAAAGGAGAGTGTGGATATTTGAGAAAACGAATATCAAGTCATCTTTTAATCTGAGCCATTGATTTAATATATAATCTCGGTTCTTGATTCATCAATGAGAAGACTATAGGAGAAGGCTTGAGGGTCATTTGGAAATCAAGCTAGGTACATTCTCAGTACCCGAAGGAAATCAATTCTGAAGTAAGAGAATTTGATTTCAGTGGGTGAGTCTGTAAAGGCGGGGTTGTAGAGACAGAAGGAGGAGGGAGAAGTTAACAGAGACAGAGAAGAATAAATGCAGGACACAGGGAAGGCAGCACTAGCCCACCACGCAGGCTTACGCAATCCAGGTAGGGAATGCGCAGAGGTGCTACATAGATTGACGTAGAGGGTGCAGGAGGTCATCCCATGTGTTGGGAATTCTTCCAGATTGTTCGGAAAATTCACATCAGGTGTATGCTATTTTATTTTTATCGTCAGGAATTATGTAAATGATCTTTTCACTGTTGAAGATAAATACAAACCCTCATTTTCTACATCGATTTTCCCACATTGGGTTTTTTCGGGGACAATTGTCCAAAAATAACTGTGTTCATGTGGTTGTTTCTATTGTGCTATATGTGTTATTTTTATTCTTCTTCTTTTGATTAGATTGAAGTACTGTAATTGTATTTATTTCAAAATTTACTGAAGCATCTGTAAATAACTTATCAAATAAGTAGACGAAATAAATCAATTACTGTAGTAACAATTTTCATAGAGAAAATCTCACATGGTATCAGAGCTAAAGGCAAAAGACAAAAAATGGGGTTCTGCAATGGAACAACTATTTGATAGTAGCACATCTTGGAAGTACTCACGTAGTTTCTCATAGCACATAGAGAAACAAAGGGAGCATGAAACATCTGTTCTAGCATCCAGACTAGAGGAGGATTTTGCTTGTGTGTCAAGCATGACCTCTCCAGGAGTTTGGTACATTGACAGTGGAGCATCTTCTCATATGACGGGAGTTCGAGAATGTTTTTCAAGCTACCAAGAAGAGAAGATTAATTTTCATATGATAATGGGAAACAAGGCCAAGTGTACCCTCGTTAGAAGAGGTACCATAACATTTGAGACAAAAGCTGGAAACAAGATTCAGGCTACAAACGTTCTACATGTGCCGGGTTTGGGGATGAATTTACTCTCAGTGTCTCAGCTCCAGAACAAAGGTTATGACGTATAATTTATTGGAAATAAATTTTATGTCAAACACCCTAGCTGGAAAATAAAGGCACAAATTGGAGTAAGGATCCATAAGTTATATAAGCTTCAGCTTGAGTCCCCAATGGCACTAATCGGTAGTACAGAAGAAAGGGATCTGAATGAATTATGGCACAGAAGGATGGGGAATTTACATCATGGAGCCTTGAATATTCTCAAGAAGACTGTCATAGGAGCTCCAGAGCTCAACACAAGGAGAGATGAGGTCTACAGGGGGTGTGTACTAGGGAAGTATGCCAAGGCAACATTTCCAAGAAGCAGCAGTAGGGCTAAGAGCGTATTGGAGTTGATACACTCAGACATCTGTGGTCCAATTTCCACTAATTTTCTCAGTGATGCAAATTATTTTTCTACCTTCATTGATGTCCATTCCAGGAAAACTTGGATATACTTTCTCAAAATCAAAGATGAAGTCTTTAAGCGTTTCAAAGAATTCAAGGCACTGGTAGAAAATTCAACCGAAAAGAATATCAAGAAGTTGTGATCAGATAATGGTGGGGATTATATTGATAAAGACTTCACCATTTTCTACGCAAAGGAAGGCATCAAGAGAGAATAGACAACTCCATACAATTTAGAGCAGAATGGAGTTGCAGAAAGGAAGAACAAGACCATTGTAGAAGCTGCAAGGGTGATGCTATATGACTAAGGCATGCCCAAAATCTTGTGGGCATAAGCCTGCAATACAACTGTGTATGTGCAGAACAGGGTACCCCATAGAGCTTTGGGGAAGGTAAATCCTAAGAGTGTGTTCACAGGCATCAAGGCTGAGGTGAGCCATATTAGGATATTTGGCAGAATGGTGTATTGCCACGTACCAAATGAGAAGAGGAATAATTTGGATCAGACTATGAGGAAAGGTTATCTTGTGGACTATAGTGAAAATGCGAAGGCATATCACATTTATATTCTGAAAAACAGGAATATTTTAGTAAGGCGGGACACAAAATTCATGGAGGAGAGAGCCATCAAAAGATCCTGGGAAATGGCTACAGATACGTAGATTGAGGAGGATCCACTAGTATAGCCTCAATGGCCTATAGAGGATGGGTCGAGTGCCTCTCCACGAGACAAGGATTCTGAGGAGAGTTCCTCCAAAGAAGAGTAGGCAGGAGAGCAGGTAAGACCACCCACCACCAGTGGAAGACCGAGCAGAGAACTCCAACAAATTATCAGGGATGCAGAGGAATTTTTTGGAGCCCCTAGAGATGGGAAGAGGTTACGGAGGCAACCTGATAGATACCAGGCACTGGTAGCTCAGTTCGGAGAACCCTCTAGCTTTCGGGACAAAGCTCAGGATTAGTTGTGGGTAGATGCCATGGTGGAGGAGTATAGCTCCATCATGACAAACAATGTATGGGAAGTAGTCCCTAGACCATAGGACAAATCAATTGTAAGATCAAGGTGGTGTTAGCCTCTCTCATAAATAATTATAAATCCAAAATAAATTAATAAATTAATACATTAAATATTAAAAGTTAGGAATTTATGCCTAACTCTCTAGATTGTGTTGTTCCTCTAAGTTAGGAGTTATTTTAGGTAGCTCCTATATTGGTGTGTGAATGGTTGAGAAATTGTCTCAACCAAAGTGTCCAAGATAGAATGCACTAACTTGAGATACAGTCTCCTCATCTATTTAATTGTAATATTAAATTCTTTTAATAATGAGAAAATATGTGAGGAAGTCATGAGGCTGAAGCCTTTTCACCATGATTGTGTTTGGGTATAAATCTATGCATTTTTATGTGTTAATGGTGTGTTATTATTCAACATGTGGTATCAGAGCCATGGTGGAGAAACTATAAATTTGTGCAACAATGAAGAGTGACTTGATCAAAACTATCGATCGAGTTTATATATTTATCTGTATGTTTTCTAAAATAAAAGGGGTCGTACTACTCGAATTCAGGGTGTATTGTATTGTTTCCAAGATCCATTTAATATATTGGTAAGAGGAGCCGCATTGCTGAAGGGGTATTGAAGTAATGGAAGTTGAGACAATCTGAGCATATTCCAATCTTAATGCACAACTGGAAAGGACAGATCGCAGAAGTTGAACCAATCCGAGCCGATGTCTCTGACTTGGCACATGATTGTATCTCTAAACCGCTAGAGTTGATTATGAAGCTTCTGGCCTTGGGCTATCTTATCATACACAAAATATGATGAGAGTGGCGCAGACGTGAATTAGTGTGGCGCAGCAGGAACCTGAAGGTGAAATTGGCGGGCTCGATCACTTCTCAGCGATTGCACCTTCATAACCACTGATTGGAGCAGTGAGGCTAAGAGGATTCAGTGGTCACACTTCCTCAGTAGCTGAATGCAAGTATTCACAATCTTTGACAGGTTTCAGATGGTTTATAATGCCTCATACACTGGAGACGTGCTTGACTGTATTGTTGCAAGACGTGCTTCCAGTTATTGTACGATGTATTTTCCAAATGTGCTGATGTGATCTATTCACCCTCCATGCCTTATGTAGTTTTCTTATATTTAGGTTTAAGTTCATATGTTCCTTGGTTTGTACCCCTTTTGTTGTAAAGGCCAAGATCATTCAATATTTCCTTTATGAATTTATGAGGCTGATCAGTTTTCGTCACAAGTTTTTTTTAATGGTCCGTTGGGCTACTATTCAAATATCTTGAAAATAATGTTCTCTAATTCACCACGGTCCATTCTGGTTCTCTTCATTTTTTGGGCCTTAACGGGTGCAGCAGACCCCTTTTTATCCTTGGATAATATTGACAAAAAATCCATCATTCCTTGCATGGGATGGTAGCCTCCACCATCATTATCTATAACCTGCACTTGTCTTGCTTTAAATTTAGATCTGTTTTTCGTTTCTCGGCATAGCCTTCTGTAACCATCAATTTTTTGGGTGTGAGGCTTCATGGTAATACTCTATAAGCAATATCATCCGAAAATTAGAGGCTCTACAATAATCTACAGCAGAGGAGTTATCACCGTGGGTGTCTCCTACTTCTCCACACACATTTTTCCGCCTTTACAAACACAATCAATATACATCCACAAGACCCCATATTTTAGAAATTTGAAAATCTTTGCGTAGTGATTTGTTGCAGTGAAAATCCAATCCCAATTGTTGCATTGATTTGTGTGGGTCTCTGCGTATTTTTACTGGAGTGGTGGCTTGCGTGTCCTAGATCCGCTTGAAATTGAATAAGGGGATCTTAAGTACACAAAAAGTGTGTTGATGATGGTGCATGCTTCATGTTGTTGCTTATGATTTATGTCTAGTTTTGACACATAAATGATCTCATTTAACACACACATAAAGTTCAATACAAGAGAACGAAAACAAGCACATCACCTGTAACGAAGTAGCGCCAAGGAAGGATAATTAAACTTGACACATGCATTTGTGCACCTGCAACAAATAATCATAATTGTCAACATCCACATTCTACCTCAACAAGAAAATTCACTCAATACAATCAAGCTAATGCGTTTCAGCTGACACAGTCTCCTCATCTTCAAGATCAAGTGTGTTGCACACGGTAGCATAGAGAAGTTTAAGGCTAGATTTGTGGCTAAGGGGTATGCATAGAAAGAAGGGATCGACTATGAGGAAACCTTTGCCCCTGTAGCTCAGTACAATTCAATCAGATCCATCATATCTCTAGTAGCGCAAATGGTATGGGAGATTCACGAGATGGATGTTAAGACAATGTTCATGAATCGGGTTATAGAAGAGGAAGTGTACATAGAAAAACCAGAGGGCTTTGAGACACATGAGCATAAGACTCATTTTTGGAGGCTTAAGAAAGCCATGTATGGTCTAAAACAAGCCCCCAGAGCATGGTATGGGCGAATTGATAACTACTTGCAGAATATGGGATTCATCAATAATGACGCAGATACCAACCTCTACTATTTTAGAGTAGGGTATGAGACGCTAATATTGGTATTATATGTAGATGACCTATTCCTTACTGGGTCATCTAATCTCATCAAATACTGCAAGGAAAATTTGGCTACCATATTCGACATGAACGATCTGGGGTAGATGCACTATTTTCTTGGTTTGGAGGTCTGGCAACAAAAGGGAGAAATCTTCCTTGGGAAGGGAAGACATACTACAGAGATCCCAAAGAGGTTTTAAATGGAAGACCTTAGACCCATGGCTATGCCAATGATTATGAAGTAGAATAAGATAGGCACGAAAAAGGATGATGAGGGTGATCCCACCTTGTATAGATAGCTGATCGGATCATTGATGTACCTGGTCAACACTAGACCATACATCTGTTATGCAGTGAATACCCTCAATCAGTTCATGGTGGAACCAAGGAGGGTTCACTGGGCAACAACAAAACATGTTCTCAGATATTTGAAGGGGAAAATCGAGTATGGGTTGATGTACACCAAGGGAAATGAAATCCAGTTGAGTGGGTTTAAAGACACAGATTGGGCTGGAAGCACAGTGGATTGGAAAAGTACCAGTGGGTACTGTATTACTCTCGGATCGGGAATGAATTCCTAGAGCAGTAGGAAACATAATTCCATTGCATTGAGTTCAGTTGAGGTATAGTATAAGGAAGAAAGCACAACTTTGTGTAAGGCCATATGGCTTCGTAAAAAACTCTTGAAATTACTCAAGAATATGATGGTACTGGCCAAAATTATGTGTGATAATTAGAGTTGCATCAAGATCTATGAGAATCCTATGTTTCATGACCGGTCAAAGCACATTGAAATTCAATGCCACTTCATTAGAGACTACGTCCAATGGGGATTTGTGCAGTTGAGGTATGCTCCTACAGGAGAACAAGTGGCAGATATCCTCACCAAGGCTTTGAGTAAGATTAAGTTCACTTATTTAAGAGAAAATATGGTGATGGTCGAGAACCCTTTCCAGTAAAGGAACGAGTGGTCTATATATAGAGGGAGCTGCAGTACGGATGAGGCAGTGGCAGAGTCAGTGTCACATGCAATAGTACAAAGGGTAGCAACACAGAGTTGAGAGGCAATAACCAGGACATCACTAGCGCAACAGATGCTTTAGAATCAAAGCAGTACAGTTGGTACCTTGCTTGAACACTTTCCTCGCTAAGAGGGAGTGTTGATTTATATAGCATCGAAAAGTTTTCTAGTTCAATTTTTTGAGGAGAGGCTTGGACAACAGTATTCCAGAGAACCTAGAAATCGTTTGTGGAAATTCCACTCGGATTTTGATTTATTAAAATAATTAATTATTTTAATGTGATCCCTAAGTCTAAACTTAGGAAAATTAAATAATTAAATGGTATTAATAAATCAGAGTGTGAATCTTCTAGAAAACTAAGATCAAGTCATATTTTAATCTGAGCCATTGATTAAGGATATAATTTGGGTCGTTGATTTATCAGCGAGAAGACTATAAAATAAGGCTTGAGGGTCATTTGGAAATCAAGTTGGGCACATTCTCAATACCTGAAGGAAATCGATTTTGAAGCAAGAGAATTCGATTTCAATGGGTGAGTCTGTAGAGGTGGGGTTGTAGAGACAGAAGGAGGAGGGAGAATTAAGAAAATAAGACGAAGAAGAAAGGCATAAGGATGCAGGGAAGGTAGTGTTGAGCAATGGCACTAGCCCTCCACACAGGCTTACACAGTCCAGGTAGGGACTGCAGAGAGGGGCTAGACAGATTGACGTAGAGGGTGCAGGAGGTCATCCCATGCGTCAGGAATTCTTCTAGATTGTTTGGAAAATTCACATGAGGTGTATGATATTTTATTTTTCTCGTCATGACTTCTGTAAATGATCTTTCACTATTGAAGATAAATACAAACCCTCATCTGCTACACCATTTTTCCCACATTGTCTTTTATTGGGGACAATTGTCCAAAAATAATTTTGTTCATGTGGTTGTTTCTATTGTTTTATATGTGTTATTTTTGTTCTTCTGCTTTTTATTACAGTGAAGTACTGCAACTATATTTATTTCAAAATTTATTGAAGCATTTGTAAATAAATTATCAAATAAGTAGGCGAAATAAATCAATTACTGCAGTAATAATTTTCATAGAAAAAATTTCATAGTAAGGAACAACTCAAAGGTATGTCTTTAGATCATAAGCCTTTTTATAAAATTCTCTTCATATGAAAAAAAGTATGTTCATTTTCTTTTGAAATTACTTTACATTACTAACATTGTTTTCTATAGGGATTTGAACGACAAAGATTCTTGTTAGGGTGATTAATCATTAGATTAAATATACCCTCATTACATTATTATTCTTTTGGAACCCTAAAATGGTTCACTATAAAACCCTAACATAAGGGTATGCCATTATGAAACCCTAGTCTACTTAGGGTTATTGATGAAATCTAGAAAATACCATTTTATGTTGTTGAGGGTTTTGATATTGTTATAATAGAACCCCAAGTACTTTAGGGTTTGTTGTGTTATGTATTGAAGCCCTATATCTTTAAGGTTTGGTAAATTAGGGTTTATGAGAAAAACCCTTATAACATCTATAGTAAGCCCCTATGAATGAAACCCTAGGTTTTCATTTGTCTGTCTGATCGAAACCCTAGCGTGATCAAAATTGTTGTGTGTTTAACTTGAATGAATTGATATTTGTGTCTTGGGTTTGCTTGATAGATGTTGTTATGATATGCTTGTGCATGATTATGAAATCCTATATATGTGTATATGCTAACCTACTTGTTGATGTTCATAATTTTTAAATTCTAGGGTTTGTAACAAAGCCCTAGTAGAAATTTGATGTTCTAGGATAGAATGATATTGTTTCCAATATGATGATAAAGTCTAGGGTTTACAAAAAACCCTAGTAGGAGTCAGACATATTGTTTAAACCTTATATTGTGCTATGATTGGTTTTTATTATTGATATTTAAGGTTCAATGTCTCAAAGATGTAATCTAGGGTTTGCATTAAATCCTAGTAGAGTCTAACATATACATTATGAAAATTGTTGAACCCTTAGATGCATTGTAAAATTATACTTGTTTGAATTAATTTTAGGGTTCACAATATATCATAGTTAAATTTGTCTTTGAGGTCCTAAATAGAATATGATTGATTTCTTGATTAAATTTTTTATGTTGTACTTTAGGATTTGTAACAAAATCCAAGTAAGAGGTTGAAGTTTAAAAGTTTGTATCTCTTGATTATGAACCTAAATAAGTTTAGGATGTCTAAAATATAATATTATATTAATATGATTATGATATAGTTAACTTCATATATGTATTTGGTTGTACTTGATATTAAAGTTTTGCAGGTACACAACCTTCAATATAATGCAGATGACCGTATAAGCATGATGAAGAAATCTGCAATGATGATGATCAAGACGACCTTGATACCATAGGAAGGAAAGAAGCCATGAAAGATTATATGATTTTATAGAAATTAGTTGATATCCCTAAGTTAAGAGGGAGCATAGATAAAAGAAAGGGTATATCTCCCCAATTGGGAGGGGGGGCACATTATGACAGTGGATACTATAGAGGATTGTTCGTGAAAAAGACCTGAGAAGTACAAAGAATGTAAATCTTCTGACTAGTTACAGATGAATAACTTGATATAAGTGGCATCAAGATGATTGAAGACCCTGAAGGTTTGTGTTTACTTATATATATATTTGAAAGTTTATTACTTATTGGGGTTTGTGTTTTTCTCTCCATAAACAGGTGAAAAGCATGCATAGACAAATGGATATATCTAGTTTATTAGGAAGTGTTGAAGAATCTAATGGTGGATTCTTGGGAGGAAATCTACGTGTGCTTGATGTCTAGATCCCAAAGAGGGAGGATGGCGTTGGTCTTAGATCTATGACCTTGGATACACACCTAGATCCCTGGGTTGATGGTTAGTAAGTAAGCTTGATGGTACCTAGACTGGATGAAATCTTTAGTCCATCTTACTCTCCCCCGGATATATTACCCTGGTCAAGAATCGAGTTCATGGCACTGAGTGTGCCATAAATCTTTGTAGTTCATTTTGGAGAGCTTCCATGTATCTCTATAGATATAGGTAATTATGAATACCTCCCTAGTTAAGAGGGAGTGTTGAAGAATGTAACTAGGTTTAGTCTTCATAATTATACTTCAGTCATAATGAAATGTATTTATCAAAAGAAAGAAAATGAATTTTTATTAATAAATAAATTGAATTATTAAAGCATGGGTTTCATGCTTGGGTCAATTTTTTTTAGGTCTAGGTCTCCATTGAAGACCTCTAGGGTTTACGTCAAGTGTCCTTATCCATGTCATATTGAAAAAAACACCTTCTTGGGAATTATTTGTCAAGAAAGAAAATTATCTTAATGTAAATTAGATCAATTAGGCCTCCTCCACCAAGTCGACCTCAAGGAAGGAAAAGTCGGCCTGAAATAGTGTAATTTGACCTCGCAATAAGCCTATATATTGGAGAAACTTGACCTCATTTGACATACATGCTCAAGCAAGTTTGATTTGCAATAAAATTGCATTAGTTCGTGGTAGTAAAGGGTATGAATTCCAAGAAAGAAAGAAGGAAAGGACTAGCTATGGAAAATAAGGTCATTATCTTGTTAAGAAGGACACTATCTTGTTAAGAAGGTCAATATTTTTTTAAGAAGGTCATTTCATCTCTATTATCTCACACGTACGAATTTCTGGAGTTCTATTGGAAGGCTGAAATTCTGCAGTTGCTGGGAAGGCCGAGATTCCAGAATAACTGGGCCGAAAATTCTGTTGCTGAATAAAATTTTAGGATTGTAACTGCACTTTGAAGGGTTAAAATTTACAAGGAAGAAGAGATGATTTAGTGGTGGAGGAAGGTCTGTTGGTCTAGGGTCTTGGTTGTCTTACTGTCATATGAATATACTAAAGGAAGATTTCTTGACTGGGTTTTCCCATATCTAGGGGTTTTGACCTGGATGTGCGCCTACATCTAGTGGCTTTCATATTCATGTTACGGTTTTGGTAATTGCTTGATGAAGTAAGATAAAAGAAGAAAATAAGAAAGATAATAATAACTCAAGAAAATCACAAGTAATTATGACAAGAGAAAATCTTTCTTCCTTTTTGAGTTTCCAACACTCTAAACCAAAAAAAAAATCAACAAACAAGCTCTAGATGGCCTCTAGCATCCAAAAAAATCATGCTACAAAAAATACCTACATATGCTCAAAATCATTGCATATATTGGTATCTTCATCATCAATATCACCCTCTAAGCATTAAAATAAGATAAACAAAACGTAGCATGTCAAGTCAAGATTTTGTTTGAGTGATGGCTACATTTTTATTTGGGTCATGAAGGTGCATAGCGGGCTTCGAATTCTTGATTAAATATGAGTTCCATATCGTCATCCATGACAAAATCCAATGGAAATTTTGCAATCCCTTCAATCCTAAAACCTTGAAAAATTGTTAAGTCTACTAGATTTTGAGTGAGATCTAAAATTCTAGTTTCTCTATATGAAATCCAATTAAGTCGGAACCACCCTCAAACATATTGATTCATTTCATGGTAATGTTAAAAATTTAAGTAAAAGGATGAAAATTAAAGATAAAGGAGAATATCACCTTTACTTTAAAAATTTAACATTACCATGAATTGCATAGAAATATTAGGGTCATAAGCTTTAATATTAGGTTGCCCCAATTGAAAATTTGTATTTAAAAAAAATGTGTTTTGAATGTCTTTGTTAAAACTGTACAAAATCGGTCGGCTCAGTGAAAAATGGTCAGTTCAGTACCGAACCGACCATTTCCGGTTACATACCTTGAACCAGGCTGATTTCACCCCGAAATTGGTTGGACCGACTGGTTCTAGTCCGGTTCTTATAATACTGGTTTGAACTTGTCAAATTTCTTTGAAAGATAAAGCATGAAAAGTTAACTATCCATTAACAATGAAAGAAGGATGCAATGCATATTTTCCCACACTGATGCAACATTGCTGGTCTCAACATTAAATTAATAACAAATAGGTACTTAGTCGACTTGGTGAAAGTAGTGTGTTATTATGACCCCACTAGGTTTCAATTTTCTCAATGACCTATTGTGCTTGTGCTTATTCTTTTGTGCACGTGCTTACAAAAATATATGGGGCTTGATGCAAGTCTTGAGAGACTTTGGAACAATATTTCTCTCCAGATCATGGCTTATTAGTTGAAGAAAACCTTTGTAGCATCATAACACATTTATGTCCCAAGTATTGAATTTAAAATAGAGTACTTGTCACTTGTGTTCATTGAAAGCTTCAATAAAAAAGTATTAAAACAAAATATGATTTTCACACAAAGCATTGTTTGTAAAAATAAGTACTTTAAAGAAAGGACACATTTGCGATATTGAGTTGAAAAATTATTGATTGAAAACATAGTGAAAAGCATTATGATTGGAGTGTGTTATGTCTCCTTTTTTCAATGCACATATAATGTGTAACGACACTGATGGTCATTGTGCAAAGCCATCACTAGTAAAATATCTAGTTTGAAATATGCACGAGCATACACAAAATATATAAAAGATATGAATGGATGGTTACAATTGACAATATTACCTCAGTATATAGGGTTGAAGTGACAAGTCATAGTGAAAGGTTGCGATTCTTAGGGTTCCTTATAAATATAATAGTTAATAATTATTATCTATGTATATCACAAGGCACCCCATCCACACCCTACTAAAATGCTTCATTCTTAATGTAGTTGTTGAAATCCAATGAAAACATGTTGAGTGTTGTACGCAATTTTTTTGTGTTACAAATATTGATCCATTCTAGCTTGATCTTCACTAGGATTATTGGCTAATAGGGTTTTTGAATGACATATGCTATTGTGATTACAAGGGTGATTTTGATATTGAGAACAAGTTGCATTAAAATTGAGATTTTCTAAAATAGTGGGAGATTATATTCATTAGTAAAAACGATGTTGATAAGTTGATCAATTGATGTGACAACTATTGTGATTAGTGTTGGGGTACGTTGCACACATTATTTCATCAATACTTCACATAGGACATAATTTGATTGTGTTCCATATATCATCAGGGGTGCATATGCCCACTTTCCATTCACTACTAGACCAAATCATTTCCTAATTTTATCATATTTTTAGAAAGGATGACACCTATGATGACATGTGATGATAATTGACAATGATTAGGGTATGAAATGGATATTTTCTCTTTGTTATTATTATCCCTAAGTTTTAATATGAATTTATTTTATTATTTTGGAGTAACCTACTTAACCACCTTGTGCACTCACCTACCCACCTTATCTATCAACTTTTAGTCTTATTTTTGGAGTTTGCATGTGAGGGTTATAACATTAGTTCTAATTGATTTTTAACTCTACTTATTTTCAATTAACTCTATCACTAAATATTTTCCTCATTTAAGGTCTCCCACCCTATTTTTGACTTGCTAGCTATTCTAGTAATGTTAGTCAGTTAATTGAGTGCATGCACAAGGCAAACTCAACCTAGCTCAAATTTATTTTCTCTCATGGAGAGGTTATTTATTGTATTCATGTTCAACAATAATATCATATCAGAATTTCATGAGTATTTTGAATTGTCTCTTTGGTTACTTAGTCATTTTTATTAGTGATTTTGTTCTATGCTCTCTTGTTTTTTAGGGAAAAGGTTTTTGGCATTGGAGACCAACCGGGGAAAGAACTTGGCCTCCTTCTCAACTCAAAGGCAAGAGATAGGTTGTTGGTACTTGGTTATCCTATAGTGTATAATCACTTAAGAGTACCACATCGTTACTCTATCTAGAGCTTAAACAAGTCAACTTATGAGATGTGAAATTTGGTGGGGAGGATCACAACATTCTTTCGAATCACCTATGCTAAACACGTTTGAATCTTCTCTCTTGTTTTGTGATACCTAGAGTAATGTTTTTTCACACTTAAATGTATGATTGTGCTTAAAATCCCACATGATATCAAAGCATAAGTGAGTTTATGAAGAAAACTGATATTTTCTTGTAGATTTGACAGGATTATAATAACCCAAAGAGAATGGATCAACTTATTGTGATCCTCACTCATTTCAATTACTTTTGTTGGAAGCTAAGGATCCAATTGTTGTTGTGCAACAAGGGAATTTATAGATCACAATGGGGGCTAAAATTGAGCCTATATTAACTATTGAGAAATCAAAATACTTCAATAGAATGGGTGAAGCTTATGGGATTCTTTGTTTTTCCATCACTGTTAATTTGCTATTTCATGTAGTGTTGTAAAAAACCTTATGAGGTTTGGAACAAATTGGATGGATTTTTTGGGAAACAAGATGAGTTTAGAAGATGTCAGCTAGAGAATGAGTTGATTTCTCTAGATTTCGACCAATTCGAGATCCTATAGGATTTCTTTACAAGATTTAGAATTCTGATGACACATAAAAATTGGTGGGATATATAGGAAATATGAACAACTTATACTTTTGTACTTTCTAACTAAGTCATCATTATGCTTCCTTTGTCTCTTCTTACCATACTACTAAAATATCCATGGGTGAAAATTGGAAGATGCCATCATTGGGTAATTTCATTGAGTCCTTGATGCATGACCAGAATGAGCTCATACACATTGGGGTTCTTAAGCCTTCCAAACCTTGAACACTTACAATGAAGATTGATAACAAGAAAGACAAGAAAAAAAAGAAGAAATTTTATCATATAGATGGAGAAAATGTTAATATGGTAAGGAGACTATGATCCTCAAAGGAGGAAATATAGGAAAAAAACAAGGTCTATCGATTGTAATAGATGATTTAATTTGGAGAGTTCTTGTATGGTGAAGAAAATTGATCTTATGATGAAAATACTTCCAACAATGTAATCTATATGATTTCATCCTAGACAATGTCAAGAAGAAAATTGAAGAGACCAAAGGATCAAGGTATTGGTCATGTTTTAACTAATATTGATTTATTATCTGATAAATGGACTTTAGACTCAAGATCCTCTAATAATATGGCCGCATCAAAGCATTCTTCTTTGGAGTCTTATTATAACAACTTCTCCAACACCTCTTTCCAAGGGAGATCTTTAAGACAATTTTCATACTATTTGTATCAAATTTCTTATGATGGTATAGGATTTTATTTAGAAGTCTATCATCATCGCATTGTAGATCTATATCAAAAGTTACAAAGGGCATATCATACTCTATAAGTAGCTAGTGAGTTAGAGGGAGAAATTTCTGTATCACAGAGAACTAGTTTTTAGTTTTTTCTTGTACTCCATGAACTATCACTACTATAGTTAGAAATCACTACAAGGCTCAACTAGTAGCAAAAGAATTCTGATGTAATGGTTTAAGATAGATCCAAGGATATATTCATGGCGGGGTTAATAAGCATCACCATCCTTTTTAATAACAACTACATAATTGACATAACATGCTTTGTATTTTGTGATGCAAGAAATTTTCATTGATGTCAAAGGGTGAATGGGTTGTTGATAAGATGCACTTGTTCGATGATATATGTGAAAAATGCAATGAATTTGGATGCAATGCTACTCTATATTGGTAGCCCTCGTTGATCCATAATTTTGATGGGATCTACAAATTGATATTGGAAATAAGTCTACAAAATGTGCAATAGTGAAATGGTGCATTAGGGGAATTTTGAGGTCTAAAATGGGCCTCCTAAGGAAATTATAAAATAATAGTGGAAAAAATCAAATAAGATTTGATGACATCATCAAATTTTAGAGGGAAAAATGGAAAAACTACTTTTTCAACTCATATTTTCAACTTATCTCCCAAAGTTTTTACTCAAATTTCGAGCGGGAGTACTCGTTGGATGCGAAATTTAATTCCCCATCCAAGGAGTACCCATGTTGCATACTTTCGATGGGTCCTACTACACGAAAAATGATAAATACATAAAAAAAACGTGATTACAATCACGTTTTTTTATGTATTTCTCATTTTTCGTGTAGTAGAGTTCATTGAAAGTATGCAACATGGGTACTCCTTGGATGAGGAATTAAATTTCGCATCCAACGAGTACTCCCGCTCGAAATTTGAGTAAAAATTTTGGGAGATAAGTTGAAAATACGAGTTGAAAAAGTAGTTTTATTATTTTATTAATTTTTAATATTTTTACCCTTTTATTTAAAAAATGGTGAATCATCCCCCATGGTTGACATCATCATCTTGAATCCTATTGGTTGTTATAAAGTTTATTTTTGTTGTACATTTTTCTTATGAGGCCCATTTTAGACCTCAAAATTCCCCTAATGGGAATCAAATCTGCAGAGGTCAACTTGTTCTAAAAAGGGATAAGCCATTTTCAGCCATGAGGAAGGCGCACTGACTCTCCTCAGATATGCGTGGCATGAAAAGGAAAAAAATGCAAACAATCCATTTTCAGAAATTCTCAAACAACAAGAAAAGAATGAGAGGCAGAGACTGTTTGTGGTAAACGACCAAGCATATTTATTAGATTTCTGTCCCTTTTATTAGCAAAGGGATACCTTATTACCCTAGATACTAATGAAAACCTTGCAGAAATACAATGCGCAGAAGCAGGTATGCCTGTCTGCGTCTTTGACTTAGGAGTTAGGTATGCAGACCTGCACCTATGCCAGTGAAATTAAGGGATAGCAGGCTTGGAATAAAATTAGGTCGTCTACCTTCTCCCAGTTGGCCCAATTTCTCCTTGTTTAGATCTGGAAGCGTCTCGACTTCCATGCAAAGATGAGGATACATACAGTGCAACACTTCGGCATTCATCCACTTTTCTTGAGATGAAGTTTGTCTTTGGTGTGCCACCAGGTAGAAGGTGTACCTCCGGTGTCTGGTAGAGCAAGTCCTGGTGTCCAGTACTGTGTCTTCTGCCAATGGGAGTTGGAAGTCCAAGATATTGTCCACCGGATGAGTAATTTTGACTGGTTCCTCTAAGAGGGGAGGCTCAAATAACTTTAGATGATTGACATTAATGACATTGTGTATTCCAAGCTGAGGGGGAAGGTCTAATTGATAGGAATTCTCCCCAATCTGTTATAAAATGGTATAAGGGCCATATCAGATTGGAAGAAATTTATGATGTTGTCCTTTGAAGCATTTATTATCCAAATGAAACCATACTCTGTCACCTGGCTAAAAGGACATGGAGGTCCTTTGTTTGTCATGCCTTTACTTAGCACGATCTTGGGCTGCTTTGAGTGCTGCTGTTACGACAATGTGTCGTTGTGCAAGTTGTTGAAGAAACTGGTGTGCTGGGTGTTTCTCTTTTTGATGGTGCATCGTACCTTGGGGATCCAAAGTGAGGGGCTGTTGGTTGGAAGCCCAAACATACTTCAAAAGGAGAGAACCCAGTAGAAGAATGTGTGGCCTTGTTGTAGCTATGCTGCAGAATGTGTAAATAGTTGTCTCACTGTTTACTATGCCCAAAATGAGTACGGAGAGCATGGACCAGTACTCGGTTGACCACCTCAGTTTGGCCACCCGTTTGAGGATGGAAGGAAATAGAGAAATTTAGTTGACACCCAAGTAGTGTTCAGATGGTCTTCCAAAAGGTGCCAATGAATAGTGAGTCTCGATCTGAGATGATGTTGCTTGGTAGGCCAAAATTTAGTCAGACATGTTGGAAATATGATTCTGCTATTTGAACAGCTGTAGTTGTCTTTGTTCAGGGAATAAAAAGAGCCATTTTGCTAAAACGACATACTACGACTGAGATTGCATCATGTTTCTTTTGGGTGGTGGGTAGTCCACTTAAGAAATCCATAGAGACTGATTCCTAGGGCCACGAAGGGAGAGAGAGAAGCTGATATAAGCCATGCATTCTATTCGATGGTTTTGATTAAGAACACAATGTGTAGGCTCTGATGAATTTCGCAACTTGAGGTTGCATAGAAGGCCAATAGAAATGGTGTTGGAGGTGCTAGAGAGTCTTTGTGGTACCAAAGTGGCCACCATAGTTTGATGCATGAGCTTATCGAATGAGCAAGAGGCGATCGTTTAAGTATGGGATACAAAGTAAATTGAGTTTGTAGAGCCAACCATCCCGAATGGTGTAATCCAAGAAGGAAGTCTGATTGATAACGGTGGGACTGTGTAAGGCAACCAAAACTTCATGAAATTGCGGATCAATAGCATACTATGCTTTCCATGAATCATAATTAGCACAACATACTTCTAGAATTGGGAGGATTGGCATGGCTGCTCTGCTGAGTAAATCTGCTATTTTGTTCGAAGTGACCTTCTTATATTTGATGACCAAATGAAATTTATGAATGTAGGAGGCCCATTTAAAATGCCTTTGTTCCTGAAGCTTAGACTATGAGTTGATGAAGATCAATGGATGATGGTCTGTGTGGAGAATAGTCTATTTTCCCAAAAAATAGTGGCGCCATTTCTTGAGAGCCTAGACTAGGCTGTAAAATTCTTTCTCATAAGTACTATAGTTCTTCTTGGCTTGGGAAAGAGCTTCTGAGTGATAAGCAATGGGGTTTCCTCCCTATTTAAGTATGGCACCAATAGCATATTGTGAGGCATCTGACTCAACCTCAAATGGTTGAGAGAGGTCGGAAAAACGCAACACTGGAGATGACCATAGTCCATCCTTGAGTTGAACAAAATGGTTGGTAGCCTCGTTAGTCCAAATAAATGTAGAATGACTATGAGAGAGCCGCCGCAAAGGACGAGAAATATGAGAAAAATGAAGAATAAACTTACGGTAAAAATTAATTCCACCTAGGAAACTTTTGAGCTCGTTGGCTAAAGAAAGTTGTGGCCATTGCTGCAAGGCTTGGATGGGAGACAGATATAGTTTAATAACTTCTAAGTTGATCACGAAGCCAAGGCAAGGAATTGAACGCTGGCCAAAATAGGACTTCTTCTCCTTGACTTGTAACTTGTGCTCTCTGAGGATTTGGAGAACTTGACAGACATGCTGCATGTGGGAGTCCCATGTATTACTGAAGATGAGAATTTCATCTAAGTAAATGACAACAATGCGACCTAAATTTCCTCTGAAAATATCATTGATCAGTCACATGAACGTGGCTGGTGCATTAATCAGGCTGAATGGCATGACCTTCCATTCATAAGGACCGAATTTGGTCTTGAAAGCTGTCTTCCACACATCATTAGGGTTCATTTGAACCTGATGATATCCTGATGCCAAATCCAATTTAGTGAACCACTTACCTCCTTGTATGGTTTCAAGTAACTCCTCAATCCGGGGTTGGGGGTAACGTTTCTTTACTGTGGCTTTGTTAAGGGCTCGGTAATCAGTGACAAGACGCATTTCTAAGTTTTCTCATTTTGGGATGACAAAGGCAGCAGAAGCACATGGAGAAGAGGATGGTTGAATGTGGTCAGAGTTAATGAGGTATGTCAATTGCCTCTCCATTTCCTCTAATTATATGGGGGCTGACCTGAAAGTTGGTGCATTAGGTAGAGCCAAGCCTGGAATGAGTTGAATAGAATGGTCGATATGGCAAGATGGAGGAAGGCCCATAGGAGGTTGGAAAACAACAGGGAATTCATGAAGGAGAGGAGTCATTGGTTCGGGAACAGGATGTGTAGTATTGTTTGGTGGTATGCGATGCACCAAACAAAGAGAGACACATTGATTCAAATGGACATGAGGGATTTTATCTGTGGTAGATGTGGGCTTGGCTTGTGTTGTCATTATGATATAGGTACGCCCATCTTTGGTAAGTTCATATTGGCGGGCTTTAGCCATATAATTGGCATCTCTTTGGGCTTGGTAAGGGATGCCTAGAAGCAAGTTAGAACAATCCAATGGCGAGATGTCACAAAGGACAATGTCTTTAAATGGGCCTATGGCAAAGGTGATCAGGAAATGTTGGAAACCAATAGGCGAGGACCATAATTCTTAACCCATCTGAATTGATATGGTTTTGGGTGTGGAGTAGTGACCAGATGAAGGCGGTTAACTAATTCTTGAGATACCAAATTTTTTTGGCTACTGTTGTCCATGATCAGTAAATCCAATGATTTTTTGATTTGGTAGTTGTGTGTGAAGAGGTTTGATGAGTTTATCTCTTCAGTGGTCATTAAGATCAAAGAGAGATCTAGGGAGGTGGGTTTTTCAAGTGAAACGTACTCATTGTCGTCGACCGATTTGGAAGTAGTAGACTCTGTGAGTAAGGTTTTATTGGTTTTCATAGATTTGAGAACTTGACAATCAAAAGTACTGTGGGAAGTAGTCTTGTGTAAGGAACACCAGGGTGTGTTGGTATTGGGATTCAGAGAATGAGGATGTATGAAGTGGGGAAAAGGGGTGGGGGTGGGGCGTTATTGAGGAGAACGACCCCTAGGAGTGAGCTTCCTTCCAATGGCCAGAGCTCTTTGAAAAAGTCTGATTTTCAAACAATTCTACCTCTCTACATAGTTGAACCAATAAGCCAGCCATAAACTTGAGTATTAATACTTATTCCGGATCTGGAATGTGGAGCAATAGGCACAACTTGGAGAAGTAGTCGATGTAGGCTTGCACTCCTTGTGTAGGGAGTTGGCAGAGCTGGTGCCATTGGATCCATAAAGATTGTATGTACCCGGGTGGGTAAAAACGATTTCTCAATGCTTCATAAAGTTGAGCCCAACTTTGGATTGCGGGAGAGGCAGAGGACCCTGGGTGTTCTCCAAGCTTGACCAAGAAGGTGGTCTTTTCTTGCTCTGTATCCCACCATTTTTGGGCAAGGCCTTCGAACTGAAAGGCAACCATCTAAATCTTTTTCTCTTTTGTGAGGCATGGGCAAGTTTTTAAATAGGTGGAAAGGCTACGGATCCACGAATCCAATTTTTTTCCATTGTTTTTCCCATCAAACTTAGGGAGTTTTATTCGAGTATCCAAAAACAAGGGATATGGAGTATTTGGTTGTTGCATTTTGATTAATTCATTAAGAGAAAAGACAAGATCTTGTACAAGATTTGAAGAATTGGAGTCAGTTTCCACTGCCAAGGGATCTCTTTGAGGAGGCATCTTGGAGTGAAAGATCTGTGGAAGGTGGGCTTACATGATCTTTGAGATGATCAAGAGGGAGAGATCTATGGAAAGTAGATATGTGCACCTCCTCTCTTGTGTGGTGGAGGTCTATGTGCTGCTGAGGCTAGGATACCAATTGATCCGTAATTTCGATGGGATTTGCAAATTGATAAGTGGAAATAAGTCTACAAAATGTGCAATAGAGTTTTGTGCAACAATGAAATGGTGGGAATCAAGTCTACAGAGGTCGACTTGTTATAAAAAGGGACAAGCCAGTCATAGCCATGAGGAAGGCGCACTGACTCTCCTTAGATCCACGTGGCATGAAAAGGAACAAAACTCAAAAAATCCATTTTCAGAAATGCTCAAACAACAAGAAAAGAATGAGAGGCAGAGACTGCATTCGGTAAAAAACCATGCATCTTTGTTAGATTGTTGTCCCTTTTATCAGAAAATGGATACCTTATCACCCCAGATGCTAATGAAAACCTTGTAGAAATACGATGTGTAGAAGTAGGTATGTTTGTCTTTGCCTTTGACTTAGGCATTAGGTATGCAGGCCTGCACCTATGCCAGTGAAATTAAGGGATAACCGACATGCAATAAAATTAGGTCATGTGCCTTCTCCTAGTTGGCCCACTCGTCATGCCCTTTCATTTAATAGGTGGTATGACATGGGAGTCCTCTTGGTTGGATAGATATTAAATTTTGAAGTTTGATGCCCCAAATGGGTGGGTGTACATCTAATTAATTCCCCAAGGATCCATGGTCTTAAAGATTCAACATTTCCCTTAGAAGAAGGTGCAAATTGTAAATCAATTTGCTCCAAGTCCATTTGTCTAAATCGGCCTTGAAAGGATCCATCATAGAAGACAAAAATTAATTTTTAAAGAAGCTTAATCCTCCTTCCTTAAGTCATCTTAATATCAATATTTTATGGAAAAACACCTTAATTTTTGCATTGCCAAGTTGACCCCAAATTAAACCTCCTAAACATATAAATAAGACTAGCTCATGGGATTTTGTGGAAAGAAATTCAGTCGATCTAACTCAGACATCTCTGGAGTAGTCCAAAGCAAAAACAAGAAATCTCGGGGCATGAAGAGATGTGATCAAGGTTAAAAAGAAAAGTATTATCTAATCCTTGACACTAGACCAAAATATTTTATGAGTTTGTATTTTGAAGTATGAGTTGGCCTTGGTTTTTTTATTATTCTTCTTGTTGTGATTCACTGGTTGAGATCAAGCCTAATGTGAGGTTCACTTGAGGCTCTGCTTGAGGTAAACCTGGGCCTGCTCTAAGGCCCTTTTCTTAGACATATTTCAACCTCCTTCAAGACTATTCTTGAAGCAATTCGAGGCAGTTGTGAATTCACATTTGAGGTCTAAGGACTTGTTTTTTGTTGGAAAGACATGAACCACAGAGAGAGACTACATCAACCCTATGAGGCCACAATATCTAAGGACTTGTTCTGACTACCAAATAAGGGTCATATTCAGCCCTAGCAGGCTGTAGAAAAGGAGTATAGTTTTGTCTGTTCTTTTGAGTGTGAAAGACAAAGTTAAGGGAGTTTGAAGTCAACATTAAATATATATATATTGATACAAACTTGTACCAATATTTCAATAATAGTTAAAAGGCATATTTTAAGCAGAAGTATGAGCACATTTGAAGCATAACTCATGATGACTAGACTTTCTTCAAATTGATCTAAGGTATGAGCCTTTTATTATTAGTTGTGTACATTGAAAATACCATAGTGAAGGGTTATTCTATAGTATTTTATCTTACATCAACAGGCCTAAAGTTAAAGAGAAGCCAATGGTTGACTATCATTTTAATTGGGTCACTATCCCTAGTACGAGAGCCCAAAAGTTCTTATTCTATCTTTTATTATTAAGGGTGGCAGACTGGTGCTAGGGAAGGATGTTGTAGCTTCCTTTAGGAGGTTGTTGCCTCCTTCCAGTGGATGTTGGTAAACTAGGGCTTGTAGCTCCTCCCGGTAGTGGCTGGTAAAACTATTAGAAAATTTTATATGACAAAGCAATGTGACACATAAAATATGCGGAAACACAAACACAGAAAAAATATAAAACAAGAGAGACACAGATATATGTGATTCACCCAATTTGCGCTACGTCCACCCTGAACCTGTCCTTCCTTTATATTATCCAACAAGATGAAGAGACACAACCTACAACATATCTGCAGTAATATCCTCTACTCTCTCTCTCTCAGACCCCCTTTCTATTTCTCGCTCATAATACACATACAATACACAGCCGCAATACAATACCCTCATACAAAAAAAGGGGTTTCCTTTTAGGGAAAAAAACCCTACATTAAACAAAAATTCTATTGTCAGATCATCCACCTAATGAAAAACCCAGACTGAGTACAAAATTACAATATTTTACATGGAAATTTTACATCTTTTTTTAGCTTCGAGGGTGTTGCCCTCGAAACCCCCTCCGAGGGACCGTTGGCACCCAGACCCCCCAGTTGGGGGATAGGCCCCCCTAGACCACCGTGGTGGGGACAAGTCCCGCCCCGCACCCACCCTGCGTGGAGGGGTGTACAATATTCCTGGGGTATACATCTCACTGAAACAAAGACCTCTGAATCAAGATGAAAATCAGGCTTCATACCCAACAATCTGCCACTTGGAGACTGATTGTAGTAACTCCACTGCTGCTTCATTTTCTGGACAATGACTCCTCTTTGGACCTAGATGTTTCTCTTATTCATAATCATACTTGAATACCAATTGAAACTGAGTATAATCTTAGTTTCTCCCTGGTTACAACTTTTATTAACATATTTGCAGGATTCTGGCTAGTTTGTATCTTTTCCAGCTTCAACTGTCCATATTCCAACACTGATCGTATGAAATGGTACTTGAGTTGTATGTGTTTAGTCATAGAATGAAATGCTTATTTATTTGCAATATGAATGGCACTCTGGCTGCCACTGTATAACCTTCCCAACTCCTGCTTCTTACCCAATTCATCCATAAACCTTTGTAACCAAATAATTTCTTTACTAGCCTATGTAGCAACAACATACTATGCTTCTGTTGTTGAAAATGCAACAACACTTTTCATTTTTGAAACCCAACTGACAGTTGTTCCACCTACAGTAAATACATACCCTGTAGTGCTCCTATGTTATCTCTATCACCTGCCATATCTGCATCAAAATATCCCTATAGAGAAATGTTTGAACCACCAAAGCATAATGCTTTATTTGTGGTACCTCTCAAATATCTGAGAATCCATTTCATTTCCATCCAATGTTCTTTTCTTGGATTGTTCATGTACCTGCTTACAACTCCCACGACATGTGCAATATCAGGTCTTGTGCAGACCATTGCGTACATTAAGCTTCCAACTGCTGATGCATATGGAACTTTAGACATATAATCCATTTATTCTTGGGTCTTGGGGCACATATCCTTAATAAGTTTGAAATGGCTAGCCAAAGGTGTACTAATTGGTTTTGCATTTTGCATATTAAATCTTTCCAACACCTTTTGTATGTACTCATTCTAAGACAATGTTAATTTGCGATTTTTATTGTCTCTAGTTATTATCATACCAAGGGTTTGTTTTCACTTCCCAAATCCTTCATTGCAAATGGATTTACCAATTTTATTTTGATCACATTTATTTCCTGCATGTCAGACCCTGCAACAATCCTGTCATCTACATACAATAACAATATAATATAGTTGCCATCATTTTTCTTTTTCAGAGAAACACAATGATCAGAGTGACACCTAGTATAACCTTGTTCAGACATACACTTGTCAAATTTTAGATACCACTACCTTGGAGCCTGTTTTAAGCCATACAAGCTCTTCTTTAACCTGCACTAATATTTCCTTCCCTTTGACCTCATATCCTTGTGGTTGCTTCATATAGATCTCTTCCTCCAAATCTCCATGGAGAAATGTTGTCTTTACATATAAATTTTCGAGATGCAAATATTTCGCTGCTACAGGACTTAAAATAGTTGTTATTGAAGTCATCTTAACAACAGGAGAAAATGTTTCATCAAAGTCAATGCCTTTCTTCTGTGCAAACCCCTTACCACAAATCTAGCTTTGTACCTTTGTTTTCCTCCATCTTCTTCCTTTAGCCTGTAAACCCATTTATTCTGCAATGTTGTTTTACCTTCAAGCAACCTGGCTAAGTCCCAAGTATGGTTATGTATTAAGGAGTCCATCTCTTCTTTCATGGCTAGCTCCAACTTCTTCCTGGTTTCTACCTGCATTGCTTCTTCATAACATTCGGGTTCACCAAAATCAATCAACAATAAATAATATAATGAAGGAGAGTATCATTCAGGGGGTCTACTTATCTTGGTAGGTCTTCTGACAGCACTTTCAAGTGTTTGAGGTGCTTATTTCTATTGTGGTGTTTGTTGTTGTTGTGGTTGTTGATTATTATTATTTTTAGTCACCTTTACTTTTTCTGTGATCTTATCAAGAACTGTGTATTCTTTGTTTTCTTTTTCCTATTTCTTTTCTTGCATATGATTCTTATACAAGACCTTTTCATTGAATATTACATCTCCGCTTCTAAGGGTTTTGTGATTTTCATAATCATATAAGCGATAACCAAAATCATTAACACCATATCCAATAAAGTTACATTTCTTTGATTTTTCGTCAAGATTTGTTCTATTTTATTTATTAATATGGACAAAGGCCTCAGAACCAAAAGGCTTTAAAAATTAGTAGTTTACCTTTTTACCTTTCCATGCCTCCTCTGGAATACCACCATCCAAGGAAATTGAAGACCCTCTATTTATTATATAAACAACAGAATCTACAGCATCTGCCTAAAATTGTAAAGGAAATCCTGCATGAAATCTCATGCACCTTGCAGGCTCCATGATTTTTCTGTTCATCCTTTCTGACACACCATTTTATTGTGGTGTTCTTGGAATTGTCTTCTCTCTGCGAATTCCATGCTATGAACAATACCTATCAAACTCTTTGTTGCAATATTCACCTCCATTGTCTGATCTCAGACACTTCAACTTATTTCCTGTCTCAATATCAACCAAAGCTTTCCATTTCTTGAAAGTATCAAATACATCAGATTTATTCTGAATACAATAAATCCAATTTTTTCTAGTTGCATCATCAATAAAAGTAACATAATAACGAGAGCCACCGAGAGATGATAAATGAGTAGGTCCTGATACATCTGTATGCACAAGCTCTAATTCTTCGCTCTTATTTTCTTTCCCAACTCTAAGAAATCTGACTCTCTTATATTTTACATAAATACAATTCTCACAGAAATCCAAATCAATATTCTTCAAACCCGACAACAAATTTCTTGAGTGAAGAATCTTCATCCCCTTCTCACTCATGTGTTCGAGCCTATGATGCCATAACGTTGCATCTGATCCTTTGGAAGTTAAAGCATTAACATAGTTAGAAATACCATTGCATAAATACAATGTACCAACCTTTTTTCCCTTTTCTATTACCAGGGCTCCTTTAGTGACCTTCCAAGTTTTATTTGTGAAATTTGTCACACAACCTTCACTGCCTAACTGCCCTTTTGAGATCATATTTTTCTTTAGATCTGTAACATGCCTTACCTCCTTTAATAACCATTTGTTTCCATTATGTTGTTTTACAAGAACTTTACCCATTCCAACGATTTTACATGGTTTATAATCACCCAGATGAACCTGTCCAAAATCTCCTTGAACATAGTCATGCAAATATTTCTTACCAGGTGTGGCATGGAATGAGGCCCCTGAATCTACCACCCATGAATCAGTAACATTTTATAAAGAAAGAATCAAATCATATTGTAACACATCACCTGTCACATTTTCTTCATGATTGTTTTCTTGTTGTGCATCTCCTTCCCTTCCCTTCCGAGATTTACAATCTTTCTTCAGGTGTCCTTTATTTCCGCATTTCCAGCAGACTATCCCCGATTTGGACTTGGATCTGCCTTTCCTTGATTTACTGCGATATGCTGAGCTCTTTCCTCTTTCCATTTTTCTTCCCCTAGTATCTGCACTCAAAGCATTACCCGATGTCTCATTGAAGCTTTTCCGTCGCATTTCCTTGATAAGGATAGCACCGACAACATCATCAAACTTTAAGGTACTAGATCCAGAGACATAGTTAATAATGGCCATAACTAAACCATTCCAACTTTCTGGCAATAAGCAGAGAAATAACAGAACCATAACTTCATCATCAAAGTTTACCCCTACAGTACTTAATTAACTGGTAACTGTATTAAATTCATTTAAATGGTCAATAACAGATCCACCATCTGACGTCTTCATATTAAATAAATGTTTCATAATAAATACCTTACTTGAGGCTGAGGATTTTTCATATAGTTTTTCTAATGCCTTAATTAAACCCTTTGTTGTTGTTTCCTTCAAAATATTGGAGGCTCCCGACACCGTGAGGCACAATCAAATTGTTCCAAGTGCCTTTCTATCGAGAATCTCCCATTCTGCATCTGTCATACTCAACGACTTCTTTTCTTTTCCGCTAATTGGTAGGTACAGATATTTCTGATACAGATAATCTTCCACAACAAGTAGTTTTGGCTATAAATTTCTTGACCCTAAACCTACCATCTTCCACCATTGCTCCCACTCGAGTCAGGAACCCTTCTTTCCTGTGAGTTTAACAACCAAATAGACCTTCGGCTCTGATACTAATTGTTAGAAAATTATATATGACAGAGTAATGGAACACATAAAATATGCGGTAACACAAACACAAAAAACATATAAAACAAGAGAGACACATATATACATGGTTCACCCAATTTGGGCTACGTCCACCTTGAACAACCAGTCCTTCCTTTATTTTATCCAGCAAGATGAAGAGACACAACCTATAGAAGAACTGCTGTAATATAATCTACTCTCTCTCTCAGTCCCCCTTTCTATTTGTCGCTCATAATACACATACAATACACAGGCGCAATACAATACCCTCATACAAAACAAGGGGTTGCCTTCTAGGGAAAAAAACCCTACATTAAACATAACTTCTACCATCATATCATCAACTTAATGAATGAACCAAATTGACTATGAAATTACAATATTTTACAAGGCAATTTTACATTTGTTTTTAGCTTTGGGGGTGTTGGTCTCTCGTGTTTTGATAGTTTGGAAAATCAAAAGACAAGGCAACATCAAACCAATCTTTAGAGTTCCAGGATCTAGTCCCCCTGTTCTCAGAGAGGGATCTCTCAAATTATTTGTTTTTTGCAAAGGTTTATCTTGTGTGCTTTGGGTATTGGTTTTAGACTAGTTATTAAGTGCAAGTGTTTGTTTGTTTGTTTGTTTGGTTGAATTCATACAACAGAATATGAAAGATCTAGGAAAGGTAGGTAGAAAGAAGGAGTCTCTGATTCATTGGGCAATGGATTCAAGAAGAGGTTATAACAAACTAATCAATGGATATGGGATATCAAAGGGAAAATCTAACTTGGCCACAGGATCCTTTGATTTTTGGAATGAGATGGACATTAATGGTTTAGAAAGAGAGTTTGAATTCTCAACAAAGGGAATTTGAAAACATAACTTGAACAATAAAGAGGTATTTGATAGACAGGCCTAACCAAGTTGTACAAACCACACTTTAAGAAAATAATGACTTCAAAACAACTTTTAAAATGAAATCTAAGATTCAGGGAACACCGTATTTCCTCAAAGATTTTATTTTAAATGAATTAGAAAAACATAAAAGATTTACTGATAATTGCAGTCATAGAAGAGGGAACACCTAATACATCTATGATCACAACTATAAAGACCTTTAAGACAACTGTTTAAGCAAGGACAAAGGGCATGATCAAAATATACCTCCTTGGCTCACTATAAACAAAGATACTTCAAAGGGAGACTTCAATAACAACCTTTAAGTGGCAGCAGACAAGCAGGGAGAACCATAAATCACGCTGAAACCAACTATTCGAACTATTAGAGAAATAAACAAGCATGAGGACTAAAGAGAGAGATTAAAGACTCTAAAATACCTCAGCAGAAGAAAACATAAAACAGTGAAGGATAAACAGGTCTAAGGGTTCTTCCAGGAGTCATTTCTTAGCCTAAAAATTTCATCCTACTGTAGTAAGAAATTATGGAACAAAATGAAAATAGGAGAACACATTAAACAGTTCAGAATACTTCACCAACATCCAAGCTCATGGATCCAATGATAGAGCCTTCTCAAGAACAAGCATGCAACAACATCATCAGGGCTTCCAAGACTTCAATTTCTTCTTCAACTTCACCAGACTATGTATTATTTCAGAGAGTTTCATTATTACAACTAGTGATCAACCAACCTGTATCTCATCTTCTTCAGAAGTATTTATAGAAGAAATGAGGAGGTGGAAGAGCTTTAGGTTTGAAATGAAATAAATTTTGCACTAAATGCAGCTCCAAACCTCGAAAACCATGCAAGGCCTAAGGCAGGAGAGCATTGAATTATGATTATGTTTATTTACTCTGTTTCTGTCTTTCTAAATTCAAAGGGAAAAAGTATTGACTTCGAGGCCTATTTCTTATTTTTGTAATAACTCTGCTGACAATTTGAGAATTTGCTCTTTCTTTGGTAATAATTGTTCAGCTATCTTTAGATAAATATCTTCTGTTATGGAAATAACTATGGCCTCCTTTGAATGATTTGAGGCTGCAGGTGGCTTTTGGTAGCTGGAGAGGATTCAATTAGCCTCTGATGTGGCAATGGAGGCTTCTCAGACTGATAGAAATTATTGTTTTTCTTTAAACATTATTAATTTGATTTAGCTCTGTGTGTTAGGCTTAATTAGGCCTAATTTCTATCGTTGTTCTTAAAACTGTGTTTAGTTGAATGGATTAGGATTTAGATAGTTGATTTAGGCCGCAATCCCTCAAAACTGTGTAAACCATCTTCAATTCTCCATCTCTGTTGTGACTGGATCTTTTAACATTGATACTCTCTGTTTGATTTAGCTTTGCTGTGTCTTGTTGATGTGCAGGTGCACAGAGGGTTTTAAAATTGTGTTAGTGCTCTTGAGGCACGGATGAAACATGGCGTTGAACCCTGTAGAATGATATATTTTATGAATAAAGGTCTGGGGGATCGTCATCCTCTGTTAAGTCCCTATATTAATAGTATAGCCCCTTATTATGTTAGTGTAGCCCACCTTATTGTTATTATTGTACCCCTGTAACCCCCATATTGTTATTATTGTGCCCTTAAATTATTATTGTTAGGTCAGCTAGGATTACATTGTGGCCCACTAGGATTACATTATGGCCCCATGGACTCCTATATAGAAAGGAAGGAGTTTTGTAAATGGTATCATCCAAAAATTGTTCATTTATGTAATGTATTGGAGGTTTCCCCCTCGAAGTGGCTTATTTCTAAAGCATTGATATCTCTTTTCTTCTATTTTTGGAACTGGTTACACAACATTTGGTATTAGAGGTTTCGCTTCTAGGGTTTCGCTGCTCCAAACAGGTCATCGTGGCATGTTCGCTATAACTTTTTCTACGAAGTTTAATTTGAAATTTTTTTAGGGTCATGAAAATTTGAAATCGAATATTGTCTAAAAATTTCAGAGCTTGGTTCGCAATATTTTCGGAGATATGATCTGTGGAAGTTAGGTATTTTTTCAAGCTCCTAAATAGGTCATCATGGAATTTGCGCTATACATTATTTTATACTAAGGTTCAGAATCTAAAATTTTTATGGTACGAAGCTGAAATTCTAAGGAAACTCGTCAAAAAATTTCAGAGTTTGGTTCACAATATTTTTGGAGATATGATCTGTGGAAGGTAGTGCGTTTTCAGGCTCCTGAATTGCATCTCAAAGAGGTGATCGTGGGAAAAGTTCAATAACTCTCTCTCTGGGCATCGGATTGGAGTGCCGTAAAATTTTTTCACAAGTACATAGACTCTAGTTTATTGGTTATCAATTTCAGAGACAAAGGATGAAACAATGACACGTGGAAAGTCGTACAAGTTCGCTCGACTGAACTAGTCCATAATTAGGTCATTGTGGGAGATTGGACACAACTGTGTCTTGGAGAATCCAAATCAGGTCAGACCTGTGGCATTCAAAATAAAATTTAGAGGGATACTACAGTGCTGAATTTCAAATATTGAAGATCTGCAATCACAGATATAATACAATTTCAATATCAAGCTCCTCAAAGCAAGAAAAAGGTGTGTATTTTTTTCAAATTGCATAAGTCTTGTTTGAATAATCAAGTTAAATTGATCCCAAGGGCATATTGTAGAATAGATATCAGTATTGGATTCTAAAATGGCCCCTAAAAAGAATTCAACACCCATTAATCCCTAAAGCTATCTTATGACGCATGAAGAGGAAGAATTGCAGTATGAGATATCAAAATTACGGTACGAAGTGCAACAAATTTCAATCTTACGAAGAGAAACCCAAGATGACATTGATGGTTTAAAAGCAGAAATGGAGGCTAAGTTGGATAGTTTGAAGGATCAAATGAAATCTAATATGGATGATAAAGTAAAGGAAGATCACATCGAGCATCAACAACAAGTTCTCCAATTCTCAAAGGATAACCTAACTTTGGTGCAGAATCAAATGAAATAACAGGAATATCAACATCACATCGAAAGAAGTTATGAAGCAGTCACAAAACAAGAACTCAACAAGTACGATCAATTTCAGAGTATCTCAGCAAGTGGAAGAACTTTCATATAGAAGTTTCCACATGGGAGGATGAGAATTTTATACGGAAGCATCAAGAAATAATCAAGCGTTGAGGACAACACTTGTTTGAAGGAGAGGGGCATGTTAAATCCCTATATTAATAGCTATAACCCCTTATTATGTTAGTGTAGCCCACCTTATTGTTATTATTGTACCCACATAACCCCATATTCTTATTATTGTGCCCTTAAATTATTATTGTTAGGTCGGCTAGGATTACATTGTGGCCCACTAGGATTACATTATGGCCCCAGGGACTCCTATATATAGAAAGGAGGTTTTGTAAATGGTATCATCCAAGAATTGTTCATTTATGTAATGTATTGGAGGTTGCCCCCTTGAAGTGGCTCATTTCTAAGTCGTTTATATCTCTTTTCTTCTCTTTTTGGAGCTGGTTACACAACATCCTCGGCCTTCAATTTCCTTTTAAAATAATTGAAAAACTATTAAAACCTGCACAAACAAACGAAATTAGAAAAATCTGCCGGAGTAGGTTTAGCGCCGGATGATTTGGTTGGGCTCATAGCAGCCATTGGATGAAAGCATCCAACGATGAGGATTTCTTTGCGGGGGTCATATGGGAGGTGGTTTGAACAAACGGTGCTAGAGATTAAGTCATATCCGTTGATCCAGAGAGATCAACGGTTGAGATCAATTGTAAACATACAAAGCGGAGGGGTCACTTTATAATGAAATGGTGGAAAATATAAAGGAAAAATGGCTTAAAAAAATTTGGCGGAGGAAATATGGTTAAAACAAAAATTGGGGTTTCAAAAATAACCTGGACCGTCGGATGAGATCGGTCCACAGAGATCAACGGTGGGAGTTGATCGATGAAGGCCCCTTGGAGGAGGGGTGGAGGGAGATGAATCAACGCGAGATTGAATGCGGGCCATTGAAATGCAGAGATCAACGGCGGAGAAAAAACGCGATGGGATGCAATATAAATGGGGTAAAGTGGTTTCGACTATAGAAACCACTAGTTTCGCACTGCAAAATGGAGGAAGGGTGGTTTTAACTTTTCTAACGTGATATATGTTACTGGTCGACACGTGGCCTTTTGAAACCGCCCATTTCACGTAACTTTGGATCATTAATCTTTGGGCTAAAAATCACACGAAACTGCACGTCGGCCGTCAGATTAGGGGTGTTAGATCAGACGACTGTGGAGAGAGCACAATAAATAACAGATGCTCGGGCGATAACAGGTGGGGCAGAGCCAAGGCGGTATTAACCTGGACCGTCAGATCAAGAAATAGACGGCGGAGATTTGATCTGGGAAGGGTAGGACCCAATGGAGTTGGGCCTATCGGGATGATTCTGGACCATTGGATCAGGGAATGAATGGTCCATATTAAATCTCGAGGTTAATGTAATGAAAAATGAGGCAGAGGTTAGGCGGAGAATGAGTTAATGTGAGCCATTGATCTACAGAGATCAACGACGGAGATCCATTTAAAACACTTACGGGTTTATGAATTTTAACAAGGTTGAGGATTGATACGGGCCCGAGTCGGTGGAATGTAATGGACGACCCCGGATACCGTCGGAAGACTATGATCGTGAGGGGACAAAAAAAGAGTAAAGCGATTGAATACAGACCATTGATCTTTGGAGAGATCGATGGCGGAATTTATTTTATAAATGCCAAAGGCATATATGTGGGCTATTGAAAAGGGCGATGTGGGCTGTTGGATCTGGGTCTGGCAGGGAAGATCAATGGCTGGGAAGCCATCGGGAGGTGACCAATCGGAGGGGTAATAACTATTAAAATATGCCAAATGCAAAAAATCCGATGCGATTAGCACTGGGCCATTGATATTTAGAGAGATAAACGGTCGGGAATAGCTCTATGGTTTTTAATGTCGGAGGCTACGGTGGAGGGCCATTCAATGTGGACTGTTAGATCTCTGGAGGAGATCAATGGTGGAAAATGAATCGGGAATCAGCAATCAGAGGGGGGGTAATAAAATATTTAAGCGCATCCAATGGAAAACTCCGATGCGAGATCCCGCAGATTGTTGATTGGTTTAAATCAATAGTTGGAATTCACTCAACTAATGAACCGTCGGGTTTTATGTTAACATAGGAAAAATGGGTTTTTATGAAATACAAAGGAAAATTTGTATTAGGGAGGGGCTTTTATAATGCTTTAGTGCCCGATTGCGGGCTCCAGTTTTTACATAGGAAGCAAGGGATCGGGGGTTATAATAAAGGGGCCAGTCGCATCGAGGGTTTTTAAATAACAAAAGAAATGCGTTCGTCGGAAGTTCCGATTGCGATAAGCGCCTTCGGGCCTTAACGTTTGGTTCCAGCACCAAGTTGCATGGTGGGGAAGTGGTTTAGGGCTTAGCCCAAAGGGGCTTAGGCCTATAATGAAAAAATGGGTTTTTTATGATTTTTCAAGTATTTCAAAGGATCTTGAAATCTTCTGATAAGGTAAAAAAGGAGTTTTTAAACCTTATAAAAGGGGATTTTATGAATGGAAGACAGGAATGAGGAAAATGGAGGGATTTCATGAGGAAAAAGGGGATAAAAATGGAGGTTAATTATGAATGAAAGGAGGAGAAAAATGAAGGGAAAGTGGGTTTTTCAACAGTCTTTTTCTTCAGGAAAATAGCAGAATTTTCAGGTTTAAAAGGGAAACAGTAGTGAAGATTAACTAAATTATTAGTTATCTTCATAAAAAATTCAAGGATGATAGTTTCTCAAAGGGGAATTATCTCTTGGAGTTTTGAAGAACAAAATTATCCACCTTTTGGTATAACAAAATTTATAGGTGGCTAACAGTGGCTCCACTTGGGGAAGACAGCTAGTTCTTTTAGGTGTCTAGAACCTCAACTACAGATCTATGGTTTTCATTCAACCAGTGCCTTATCCATTGGGCAGCAACCTTTGCTTTTGATGATCTTTGCAGCAATTTAAAACAATGGAATTCTATCAAAATAACATGTCTACCTACCCATTCCTAATGATCCTAACATTTTTTCTTCTTTTCAGAGTGCATTTAGACTGGAAAACTCTCTTCAACAATATTTTATTCTTTTGAAAAGCAAAAAACTAATCTAAGTCTACTCTTATTCCTTCATGAACTTAGATTAAGCAGTTGAGTTCATAAGCTTCTCTACCTAACTAATATCTGTTAGGATTAGACTGTCTAACATATTTTTATTCTCTAAATTCTGAAACAAGAAATTTAAAAGCATATAAGTCAGGATTGAACAGTGTAACTTGTTGCTGATCTATGGCATAAAAACAAGATGCACATAGATAATTATTTGTATAAAATTAAATCAAAATGGTGAAGGCTTAAGATCTTAAAGTATAAGAACATCCTTCTCTTTTCTTCAACACTGCTTTTTGACCTTTGTTTGCGCTGTCTTTCTTCCTTTTTCTGGTTCAAGTTTTGAGCATATCAGAACCAATTTATTTATATCCTTATAGGTTTACAATGTGAGCTTGTTTGAACCTTTTTCCTATCCTAATCTACCCTACTGATAAGCCAAGATTAAGTTGTTTGGAAAATCTACTTCATTAACCTATCAGCAGTAAATTAAAAACTAATTAGTCATAATTAGGCTATATGACTAACCAGAAGTGTGTTTCTAGGAGTAGAATTTAAGCTTGCAGAATTTTAGATTTTGTTTCTCTTTTTGGTATGGGGCTGTAACTTTCTTGTTTTACAATCTGCCCTCTTTTCTCTTTTCTTTTGTTTTTGTATTTTTATTTTTCTAAATTTGAATGCAATGCTTAACAATGATATTTATAATGGAAAGTAAAAAAGCTTTAAAACTCAAAAAAAAGACTCTTGTGAAGTAATGGCAACATCTTGCCATTTGACAGGGACCTCCTCTGAATCTTCTCATTTAATTCTTTCAGAAAAATGCATTATGACCTCTTTGACATGAATAATATGATTTTCCCCAAGTTCTCAAACTTGCATACTCCCTCTCTTATCTATGAATCCATTTAAAATAACATTTTAACTTAAAATTGTTTGCATAGTCTATCTTATCAAATAACTTCTTCTCACTTCTGTATTCTTCTCATTTTCTTGACTATTCTACATTTCTTGTAAATGGATTGTTTGGTTAATTATTCTTTGCATATCATTCTCTTCAATTTTCACCTCTTGAAGGAGTTTCATGACTGGAACTCCTAATGAAGTGGGAAAGACTACATCCATGCCATAAACCAGCTGATAAGGGGACATATTTATTGATTTATTTGTAGTCAATCTATCAGCCCATAAGGCATGAACCAGCTTGTTGTGCCATGATTTCTGATTCTGCTCCAACAACTTTTTGATGATATTGATGAGGCTCTTATTGGAGGATTCAGCTAATCCATTTCCTTGGGGATAATAGGCAGTAGAATGGCCCAAGGTAATGTGGTATTTGTGACAAAAATCAACCATTTTCTTAGATTTAAAGGCAGTAGAATTATCTGTTATGATTTTTCTGGGACAACCAAATCTGGATAGGATATTTGTTTCAAGGAACTTAATAATGACAGAGTCATTGGCATTCCTAGAGGGTATAGCTTCTATCCACTTGGTAAAGAAGTCAGTGGCAGTGAGGATCCACTTATGTTGGGCTGATGAAGATGGGTTAATTTCTCCAATGAAGTCCAAGCCCCATTGTTTAAAAGGTGCCTCAACCCTGATAGGATGTAATGGTAAAGGAAGGAGTTTTCTTTTGCCATAAAAAATTTGACACTTATGGCAAGACATGACTAATTTCTGAGTGTCTGGGAAAAGGGTAGGCCAATAGTGACCAGATCTGAGAATTTTTTTTGCTGTGGCCTTCCAGTAGAGGTGTCCTCCACATTCTCCTTCATGCAACTCATGCATGATTTTTCCTGCATCATCTTCAAGTAAACACTTAAGAAAAATTCCAACAACATTTTTCCAATACAATGCTATCTGCAGAAGGCTGAACTCAAGATTTTTGTTTCAAAATCTAGCTTTGAATTTAGACAAAGAAGAGAAGGAGAGTATTTAGATAAAGCTTGTATGAATTCTCTGACTTAAAGAGAGGTAAGAAAATGCTCTTAAAATAGACTGGCGGTAGAATTCTTCTACTATTCCCTTTATCCTACCATCTTTATATCAAGTATAAGAGGCAAACTCAACTCCTCATAATTTTTCCCAATACTACCTTTCCTATTTGGTGAGACGTTTTCTAAGTGTCCAGACAGGTTACATCCATTTCCCTTATAGTCTTCCAGTAGGTATAGGCATGGCTTGACATCAATGAACAAAAGAAATTATGTGAGAGTGTAAAATATAGACCCTAAAGTATTTTAATGCTTTCACTGATGCTAAGGCTTGCTTCTCCATGATGTTATACTTGAGAGAAACATTTATTAAGGCCCTAATAAAGAAGGATATTGGTTGTTCTTGCCCCAAATCATTCTTTTGAAGTAAAACTGCAACTATTGTATGCTCAGATGCAAAAGAAAAGATATAAAAGTCTTTGGTGAAATCTGGACTAATCAAGATTGGTGTTTGAGTAAGAGCTTGTTTAACCAATTCAAATGATTGTTTCGCTTGCGTAGTCCATTTCACACCTACATCTTTCTTGAGAATTTTTGTAATGTTTTTTAATAGCTCAGCAAGGTTGGGGATAAACCTCCTCAAAAAGTTAATCTTTCCAATGAAAGATTGTAATTATTTGAGGCTTCTTGGATGGCTGATTTGCAATATGCCATCTAGTATTGTAGGGTCTATTTTGATTCCCTCTTCTGAAATTATATGGCCAAGAAGTTTACCTTCTTGGAGACCAAAGAGTGTCTTCTTGGGATTCAAAGACAAGCCAAATTTCCTACACTTCTCAAAAACTTTTCTTAAGTGGATTAAATTTTCTTCATTATTTTTTGAGAAAATAGTTATGTCATCTAGGTAAATGATTATGAAATAGCCAATATCTTCAGAGAAGGCTATATCCATGGTCCTTTGGAAGGTGGCCCCTGCATTCATCAATCCGAAAGACATTTTGACATACATAAAGGTGCCCCAAGGTGTAGTAAAAGCAGTCTTGAGTTGATCACTTGGGAGCACTAACACCTGATTATAACCCGAGAAACCATCTAAGAGTGGTATCCTTTTTGACCCAACTACCCTTTGAAGTATATGGTTCATCTTGGGCAAGGGGTAGTTGTCTTTTAGGGAGGCTCTATTTAAATTTCTAAAGTCAATACAGAGCTTGATTTCTCCTGTCTTTTTTCTAACAGAAACTAGGTTCGATACCCACTCTGAATATCTAATTGGTACTATGATCCCAACATCATGCATCTTTTCAATTTCTGCATTAACTAAATGTAATAAAACATGGTTTATTCTTCTTAGTTTTTTTTTAAAAGGCTTTTGATTTTCCTTGAAAAGAATCTTGTGCTGAATGATACTGGTATCATAAGATTTCAGGTCTTTGTATCCCCAAGCAAAAACATCTTTAAACTCTTTGAACAACTCTATATATTGCAATTTTATGTGATCTGGGAGAGTGTTGGATAGTTTAATAAGCTTGGGTTCTACTAGGCTGCCTATGTTGTGTTCTTCTACATCTGTTTCCACAGGCTCCATTCTTGGTTCTTTGGCTACGTCATTAAAGTCGAAAAGGTGTTCTAAAGGTGTGAGACCTTTGGGAATGGTATCACTCTTGCATTGTAGAGCTTCCAAGTCTTCCTGGTCTATATTGTCAATTAATTCCGCTTCAAAAGGATTCTTGCAGTGATTTATATTAGCAGGATGTGTTATTTCAACTTCTGGGATTTGTTCGATATACAAACAGTTTTCTTTATGGCTGGTTTCTGATATTGGTATGGAAAAATCATTTTTTGATTTTAAGAAATCATCTATGTGTTTGTCAGAATCAAACACTTGCCATTGATCTTCGTTATCAGGCACTGCAGGTCTGTGTTTTACCTTTACACTAAGCTACTCATTTATCTCAGGTATTTGGCAGTTGCTGGCATTGAAAGAGAGTTCATTTTCTAGATGATTTAGTGCTCTGGGAATGAAAATAAGTTTGTACTTTTCAAAGGTTTTCAATAAATCAAGGGAAACATTCCGATATTCCCTAAGCCTTGGATTTCTAGCTGAGTATTCTCCTTTGATTTGTCTTATGATAAGTTCAGAATCTCCCAAGATTGATATCTTTTGGGCTTCTAATTGTTTAAGCAATTGTAAGCCTAGGAGAAGTGCTTCATACCCAACAATATTGTTGGTGCATGGGAAATCCAATTTATATGAAAAACTTTGATTTGTATTTTGAATCCACACACCCGCTCTTGCGCTTTTTTTATTACAAGATCCATCAAATTTTATTGTCCAAAGTATATCAACCTTATTTTCATTCTCTTGTTGCTATTGATTTTCAATGTTCTGAATCTAATTTGAGGGAAGCTCTGATTGTTCTAATAAACTGATGGGGTCTACATTTTCCTTATCTTGTTGAGTGATTTCATCTTCGTTGTATAAGATAAAGGAATCTAAACTTGATTGAATAGAATAGATTGGAGAGTTGTTTGGTTTAACTATGTTGCTCACCATGTACTTCATGTGAGATTCCCTGTATAATCTTATGTTTTGGTTAAAAACAGGGATGGTGGCATAAGGCATGTCCATTTGAAGGCTTCCCTGAAGTTTGGCTCCCCATGATCTTGATAAAAGCATGCCATACTTAGGGGGAATGTCAGCTACAACTATGTCCATAACTAGACTCTTAGCAGGGATTTGAGATAAGTTAACACATAAGTCTTTGATTAAACCAAAACATTTGACTCTACTTGAATCAAAGGAATACAGATCTTTACAGGGTTTAGTAATTTCTAAGCCTAAGCTTTCCATTACTACCTTGGGCATAAGATTATGTGAAGCTCCAGAGTCTAACATGGCATTGTGTAAAATTTTCTCATGTATATTCAAACTAACATAGAAAGGAGGAACAACTCCTTCTTGGTATTTCCCTTCAACTTCTGGACCAAACAACAACTCAGGCTTGTCATCTGTCAAGTTTAAGGTATCAGTATCACTTCCTAATTTTAAAGGTTTTAAAACTTGGTTTTTGTACACTTCTTGGGTTACTAGTTTAGCTAGAGGGATGGTAATTTTTATCTTTGCAATCTCTCCCTCAAGGCTGAAAGGAACAATTGACTTGTTCATATTTACATCTGTTTTTTCAATTGAATTCCTTTCAGCAATTTTGATTTGTTAAACTTTGTTTGGACTGGTAATTGGGATAGTTTTGTTAGGACCACTAGCTAAAGTGCTAGGGGTACTCTGTTCAACATTTGGCTGGCTATTTTTCTCTTTGTTTAAATTTGGTTTTTTAGCCAAAATGAAAGGTTTCTCTACTGTCTTCTTAGGCTAACTTTCTGCGTTTTTCTTGATAGTAGTACTTGTGTTTTTATCCTTTGAATTTTCTACGTTCCCTTTGCTCCTAAGATCATATTTTTTGTGTACCTCCATGATTGCATTTTCAAACCCCAATCTATAATCATCAGAATCTTCATAGGTGTTTGTATTTTTATTAGAGAAGAAACCTTGTTCTTCTTCAGTGAGAAAAACATCATCCCCACTGTCTGATCCGATCAAGTTTACATCAGCTTCTCCCAACCTTTCCATCTCCTATCTTCCTCATATTGATCCACATAGTTTTGTTGGAAGGGAGGTCTAACCTGTTGGTCACTTTCCTTTTTCTTATCTTGATTGTTTTCTCTTCTATAATTTTGATTTATATTTCTATTTTGGTTTTTTTGAGGTTCTCTTGGTGGCACTCTGTCATTCAAAATGATCTTTTAAAGAATCCTCTCCATTACCTTCACTAGGTTATCAATTTTAGTGTCAGAAGTTGAGGTTGAGGGTGCAATTTCATCTTTATAAGTTACCCTCTTCTCTGATTTAAACCTATTTCTTTTCTCAATTATGTTTTCTTCTACGCTCACAGCTCCCTTCTGCATGTCTTATAATGTTAAGTAATCTCTCTCCCTTAGCTGATAGGCCATTTCAGCATCAAAACCTTCAGGGTATCTCACTAAGGCCATGCCTTGGGGAGGTTTCATGTGAGGTGGAAGAGCATTGTAAACACTGTTAAACCTAGTGGAGTAGTCATGAACACTCTTTGCTGGATTTCTTTTGAGACTGCTATATTCTGCTAATATTTGAAGAGGGTTCTTTTTGGTTTCCCATTTGTTTATGAATGTTTGATGCAAAGCAGGGAGATCATTGATGCTGTTAGGAGGTAAATTTTTAAACCACTTCTTTGCATCTCCTCCTAAACTTTGGGCAAAGATCCTCATCTTAACTATTTCTTCTTCTATCTCCATGTAATCAAAAGCATTTTCCATCCTATCTACATGATGTTGAGCTGTTGTAGACTCTTTTTCAGTGAAATGAGGATTTTTTGATTGATAATCATTTGGTAAAGGAAGCAAAGGTTGTGGTAACACTAATGGGGCATACCATGTTGCCATGGCTGGAAAGAAGGGTGGGTTTACAAGGGGTGGATTTACAAGAGTGAAAATGGGCTGAACTGGAGTGTTTTGAACAGTGGTAGTATGGATTGGAGTGGAAGAAACACTTGGGCCAGCAAACTGGTTTTGAGCAGATTTGTTATGGAAAAGGCTAAAGTGATGAAGAAGCTGGGAATAAGGAGGAGTGGAAGGTGAGGGTTCTCCACTAAAGCTTTGTTACAAATCTACAATGTCAAGATCAATTTGGTTTAAATCACCTTGAGATCTAGTTCTAAAGGTGTTCTTTGTATGATGTAAATCAAAGTGTAAATCCTCTAAGTCAACAAGGTTTTCAGGGATAGATTTGTTCTTAAGAGGCTCCTATTAGGAGCTGATTTTCCAGATTTAGAAATATGCCACATAATTCTCTCTGGATTGTTAACTATTAAAGGAGGATTTGGGTCTGGATGGGATCTAGTGTTGATCCTATGTGAAGCCAAACTGCTTTTCAAAAATGAGAGAGGTTAAAGTTTTAGGGATTGTTTTTGGAAGTTTTACCTCTCACAATGTCTTATATAGTATAGGGCTAGGCTTCTAAACTTCTTCAAGGCTGGCTAACACAGTCCTAAAGAGATCTGGAGACCTATATGAGTAATAGGCCTACTGGGGCTAGTGGAGTCGCCAGGTGGAAACTTTTTAGCTTCTATGAAGGTAAAATGTTGAATGGTTCCACCACCAAGTTTATTATGAAGCCAAAATGAAATAATTTTGGGTTTTTCTGAGTTTTTTCAGTCCTTTGGGTTATGAGAGTGTCCTAGACCTAATTTTACACTTAGCTAAGGTGTTTAAACATACAGAGTTCACTCTTATGGCTTGGTAACTGATTCCTTCAAGGTTTGATAAGGTTCTATGAGAATCCTAAGGGTTACTTAGTTTGTCACTGATTCAAAAAAGTCTTATCATGATTACCATTTTGTTAGGTAGTTCTTGGAGAAGGCTACTTATGTTATACTGGACAGTGAGTGTTTATTTTTAAGGATTTTACTCAGTGTCCCACCGTGATCGCCATTATGTTGGTCTCCCGTGTTTTGATAGTATGGAAAATCAAAATACAAGGAAACATCAAACCAATCTTTAGAGTTCCAGGATCTAGTCCTCCTATTCTCAGAGAGGGATCTCTCAAATTATTTATTTTTTGCAAAGGTTTATCTTGTGTGCTTTGGGTATTGGTTTTAGACTAGTTATTAAGTGCAAGTGTTTTTTTGTTTATTTGGTTGAATTGATACAACAGAATATGAAAGATCTAGGAAAGGTAGGTAGAAAGAAGGAGTCTCTGATTCATTGGGAAATGGAGTCAAGAAGAGGTTATAACAAACTAATCAATGGATATGGGATATCAAAGGGAAAATCTAACTTGGCCATAGGATCCTTTGTTTTTTGGAATGAGATGGACATTAATGGTTTAGAAAGATAGTTTGAATTCTCAACAAAGGGAATTTGAAAACATAACTTGAAAAATAAAGAGGTATTTGATAGACAGGGCTAACCAAGTTGTACAAACCACACTTTAATAAAATAATGACTTCAAAACAACTTTTAAAATGAAATCTAAGATTTGGGGAACACCCTATTTCCTCAAAGATTTTATTTCAAGTGACTTAGAAAAACATAAAATATTTACTGATAATTGCAGTCATAGAAGAGGGAACACCTAATACATCTATGATCACAACTATAAAAGACCTTTAAGACAATTTTTTAAGCAAGGACAAAGGGCATGATCAAAACAGACCTCCTTGGCTCACTATAAACAAAGATACTTCAAAGGGAGACTTCAATAACAACCTTTAAGTGGCAACAGACAAGCAGGGAGAACCATAAATCATGTTGAAACCAACTATTTGAACTATTAGAGAAATAAACAAGCATGAGGACTAAAGAGAGAGATTAAAGACTCTAAAATACCTCAGCAGAAGAAAACATAAAAAAGTGAAGGATAAATAGGTCTAAGGTGCTTCCAGGAGTCATTTCTTAGCCTAAAAATTTCATCCTACTGTAGTAAGAAATTATGGAACAAAATGAAAACAGGAGAAAAAATTAAACAACTCAGAATACTTCAACAACAGCCAAGCTCATGGATCCAATTATAGAGCCTTCTCAAGAACAAGCATGCGACAACATCATCAGGGCTTCCAAGACTTCAATTTCTTCTTTAACTTCACCATACTATGTATTATTTCAGAGAGTTTCAGTATTACAAATAGTGATCAACCAACCTGTATCTCATCTTCTTCAGAAGTATTTATAGAAGAAATGAGGAGGTGGAAGAGCTTTAGGTTTGAAATGCAATAAATTCTGCACTAAATGTAGCTCCAAACCTTGAAAACCATGCAAGGCCTAAGGTAGGAGACCATTGAATTATGATTCTTTTTATTTACTCTGTTTCTGTCTTTTTAAACTCAAAGGGAAAAAAGATTGACTTCGAGGCCTATTTCTTATCTTTGTAATAACTCTGCTGATATTTTGAGAATTTTCTCTTTCTTTGGTAATAACTGTCAGCTGTATTTAGATAAATATCTTCTGTTATGGAAATAACTATGGCCTCCTTTGAATGTTTTGAGGCTGCAGGTGGCTTTTGGTAGCTGGAGAGGATTCAATTATCCTATGATGTGGCAGTGGAAGCTTCTCGGACTGATAGACATTATTGTTTTTCTTTAAACATTGTTAATTTTCTTTATCTCTGTGTGTTAGGCTTAATTAGGCCTAAGTTATTTCTTTGTTCTTCAAATTGTGTTTAGTTGAATGGATTAGGCTTTAGATAGTTGATTCAGGCCATAATCCCTCAAAACTATGTAAACCATCTTCAATTCTCCATCTCTGCTATGACTGGATCTTTTAACATTGATACTCTCTGTTTGATTTAGCTTTGCTGTGTCTTGTTGATGTGCAGGTGCGCAGAGGGTTTTAAAATGGTGTCAGTTCTCATGAGGCATGGACGAAACATGGCGTTGAACCCTGTAGAATGATATATTTGATGAATAAAGGCCTAGGGGATCGTCATCCCCGGCCTTCAATTTCCTTTTAAAATAACTGAAAAACTATTAAAACCTGCACAAACAAATGAAATTAGAAAAATCCTGCGGGGTAAGGTTTAACTGCTTCATATGATTTAGGTTAGATCGTAGCCATTGGATGAAAGCATCCAATGGCGAGGATTTCTCACGGAGGTTAAAAAACGAAGGCGGTTGGATAAAATGGTGCAAGAGATTAAGTTCGGGATGTTGATGCATATTGATCAACGACCGAGATTAGTCCTGAATATATAATGCGAAGGGGTCACATTTATAATGAAAGGGTAGAAAATACAAAGAAAACAGGTTAAAAACCTTTGGTGGAGGAAATATGGTTAAAACGAAATTCGGGGTTTCTGAAAGGAATCTGGGCCGTCGGATGAGATCGGCCTCAGAGATCAACGACGCAGGTTGATCGATGGAGTCCCTTGGAGGATGGCGAAGGGCGATGAATTGAAAACGAGATTAAATGCGGGCTGTTGATCTGCAGAGATCAACGACGAAGAAAAAACGCGATGGGATGCAATATAAATGGGGTAAAGTGGTTTTGGCTATAGAAACCACTGTTTTCGCGCTGCAAAATGGAGGAAGGGCGGTTTTAAATTTTCGAAAGAGATATGTGTCATTGGCCCACATGTGGCCTTTTGAAACCACCCATATCACGTAACTTTGGATCATTAATCTTCGGGCTAAAAATCACGCGAAAAATGCGCGTCATCTGTCAGATCAAGGGTCTTAGATCGGACGACTATGGAGAGAGCGTGATAAAGAACAGATGCTCGGGTGATAACAAGTGGGGCAGAGCCAAGGCGGTATTAACCTGGACCGTCAGATCAAGAAATAGACGGGGGAGATAAATGGAGTTGGGCCTATCAGGATGATTCTGGACCGTTGGATCAAGGAATGAATGGTCCAGATTAAATCTCAGGGTTAATGTAATGACATACGAGGCAGAGGTAAGCGGAGAAAGGGCCAATGTGGGTTGTTGATCTGCAGAGATCAAAGGCGGAGATCTCATTTAAAACTTTATACAACAGGTTTATGAATTTTAACAAAGGTTGAGGGGATTGATCTGGACCATCGGATGGAATGTAATGGACGGCCCAGATGCAATCGGAATATTGCGATCGGCGGGGGAAAAAAAGAGCAAAGCGCCGATGCGATTGAACGTAGACCATTGATCTGAGGGCAAGATCAACAGTAAGGAATGAATCGGTGGAGGTCACAGGCAGGGGAAAGGGCTTTGGGATGGAGCGATATGGGCCATCGGATCTGAGCCTGGCGGGGGTGATCAACGGCTGAAAAGCCATCGGGAGATCGCCAATCGGGGCGCAATAACTATTGAAATATGCCCAATGCAAAAAATCTGATGCGATTATCGTTGGGCCGTTGATCTTTAGAGAGATCAACGATCGAGAATAGCTTTGTGGTTTTTAATGTCGGAGGCTGGAGTGGAGGGCGATTCAACGTGGACCATTAGATCTCTGAAGGAGATCAACGGTGGAAAATGAATCGGGAATCGACAATCGGAGGGGGGGTAGTAAAATATTTAAGCGCATCCAATGGAAAATTCCGATGCGAGATCCCGTAGATCATTGATTGGTTTAAATCAACGGTTGGAATTCGCTCAACCAATGAACCGTCGGGTTTTATGTTAACATAGGAAAAATGGGTTTTAATGAAATACAAAGGAAAATTTGTATCGGGGAGGGGTTTTTATAATGCTTTAGCGCCCGATTGCGGGCTCCGGTTTTTACAAAGGAAGCAAGGGATCAGGGGTTATAACAAAGGGGCCAATCGCATCATAGGTTTTTAAATAACAAAATAAATGCGTTCGTTGGAAGTTTCGATTGCGATAAGGGCATTCAAGCTTTAACGCTTGGTTCTAGCGCCAAATTGCATGGTGGGGAAGTGGTTTAGGGCTTAGCCCAAAGGGGCTTAGGCCTATAATGAAAAAATCGATTTTTTATGATTTTTCACGGTTTTTTCAAAGGATTTGGAAGCTTTTGGATAAGGTAAAAAAGGGGTTTTAAACCTTATCAAAGGGGTTTTTATGAATGGAAGACAGGAAATGAGGAAAATTGAGGGATTCCATGAGGAAAAAGGGGATAAAAATGGAGGTTAATTATGAATGAATGGAGGAGACAAATGAAGGGAAAGTGGATTTTTCAGCAGTCTTTTTCTTCAGGAAAACAACAGAATTTTTAGGTTTAAAAGGGAAACAGTAGTGAAGATTAACTAAAGTATTAGTTATCTTCATAAAAACTTCAAGGATGATAGGTTTTCAAAGGGGAATTATCTCTTGGAGTTTTTAAGAACAAAATTAGCCACCTCTTGTTATAACAAAATTTATAGGTGGCTAACAGGGGGCGATGCTCTCGAAACCCCTGTTGGGGGAATGCTGGCCCTCAGACCCCCCAGCCGGGGGGGTTTGGCCCCCTTGGACCCAAGCCCCCCACCCCTCGCGTGGAGGGGTGTACAATATTCCTGGGGTATATATCTAGCCGAAACAAATACCTCTAAATCAGGATGAAAATCAGGCTCCATACCCAACAAACGCTGGAAGTTGTAGCTTACTTTATGATATAAATAAAATGATAATATAAATCTTGTGTTCCTTTAATGTGATGTGATTGTTTAATGCTTTGTGATACTAAATTGTTGAAAAAGTGAAATATGGATTCACCCCCCTCTTAGTATTTTCAACGATTTTTATCAGAGGAGGTTACTCTCAAATGATCTAATCATTGGAGGGAAGAACATGATCAAATATGGATAAAATGGAAGGTATATTTTCAAGAACAATTCAAACATTTGATGGAAATGATTATCCACTATGGAGCAGATGCATGGAAAACTACTTGAAGTCTTTAGGAGTGGATGTTTGGCTCTCCTTTCTTAATGACTACAAAGCTCCTAATACTCCTCCAACTGATCCCGATGGGAAGAAGTTATTTAGATGTAATTAAAAGTCTCTTCATCCCATGACAGGTGGATTTTTAGGAACTTTTAAGACCAAAGTGACGACTTGCACCACAACCAAAGAGGTCTAGGATAAACTTAAAGTTCTTTATGAAGGTGATGATAGGGTCAAAAAGGTTAAACTTAAAAAACATAGACCAAAGTTTGAAAATATGAAAATGGATGAAAAAAATATATTACAACCTATTTACTCAGGGTAGATGAAGTTATCAATGCCATCATAGGATTAGGAGAAGATATTAATGATCCCTTGATTTCACAAAAGGTTATGAGATCACTTCCTTTGAGATATGTTGCCGAAGTATATTCTATAGAATAAACCAAGGATTTGACCAAAATGACAATATAAGAATTACATAACACCCTTAAAATGTACGATATGAGAATATATATAGAAGATGGTCATTCAAACAGAGAAGTAACCTTTAAAGCCACGGAGAAAAGAAACAAATAACTCAAGGTAAAAGGAACATTAGGCGATGAATTAGTTGAAGAAGAAGCAAATTTCGTTGGGAAGCTCAACGAGGGAACCAAAAAACACACAGGTGAGTTACCCTTTAAATTTTTCAGTTGTGGCAGAATAGCTCATTATGCTAAGAGATTCCCTTTTGGGGAAAATAAAGACTTCCACAAGAAAAATATTTATTCTAAAGAAGACAACAGTTCTTCAGATGAAGGTGATATTGAAGAAGGGGATGCAAGAGAATTTATTTTCATAACCCAAGAAACCCAAACTAATGATCTTGATAACGAAGAGGTTATTGATTCATATGAAGAAATAGAAGAACCAAACATGAAAATAGATTCTTTTTTAGGACTTAGAAATGATTTAGAAACCAAATAGGAAATGAAGATCTTAAAGAAAAATATAATAAAAATGAAAGGGAAAATTCCAAGCTTAGAAACAAAATTAGAGAATTGAAAAGCCTACTTGAAAAACACTGTAATATTCCTAATTAGCCCAAGCTAATGGGAATATTCAATTTTGTTTTACTTTAATGTTTCATGAATAAATGTGTAAAGGAGGAATATAAAAACTCCTAAATAAGCAAATAAATCAATGCCACATGTGAAAAAAGCTAAATCTAGGCTATTTAAATAAACACCCTTGTATGTGAAAGGGGCTGGGACATTTGACTGGGTCAACCATGACCAAATCAACAACGTTGTCTAGAAGGAGTGAACCTCATTAAGGCACAACGCAGTTTTAGTTGGAGGTGGCACATGTGAAAGAAGCCATTTCATTGGGATAGTTTATCGTTTTGCAAGCTCTCAATCTTATAAAAGGAAGAGGAGGACAACATGAGAAGGGGGTTGATGTGATTACATTTTCATAGTATATTGTTTGTTTAGACATATCTCATTCTCCTTGCTATTTAGCAGAGAATAATGTTATTTAGCACAAGGATCTCCTGTTTAGGAATCCCATCTCTTTCCTTGAGAGGTCTCTTGGAAGAGTCTTGCATTTCTTGTCCACTATCAGGTTGAAGGCAAATCTTCTCCTTCTAACTACAACACAAATATTGTTGAGGGTTTGGTTGTCTTTGTAAGATGCAACAAGTGGAGGCTAGATCTACTCAGATCTAGGCCAATCTAGTGCCTCTTTTCAGTGGGAAAGTCTTCCATCCCATTGGCAAGAGAGTATTGGATCATTGGAGCATCATATCCACATCTTGGTATCAGGCCAAACTGATCTTAAACCCTACAGTGCAGTTTATCTTCCAGATCTGCATTTTCCTGTAGGTGTTGTTGTAGGGAATTTTTACATAACATTTTGGAGGAGTATTTCTTGTGTGTTGGGGATCTGCCCTTCACCTTTGAGATCCATTTCATAGGGTCATTCTATTGTATACATAAGATCAGATCTGAATATTTCTGTAAATATGAAGCTTTCTGTAGATCTGCAGCTTTAGATCTCAGATCTACTCCATGTGCTTCATGTATTGCTGAAAACCCCAAGGGGTATTGAAAGTAGAGACTTTATAGTGTATGGATATGTCATAGATCTTACTGTTCATGCATTATTTTTCTCCATATCTAAGCTTTAATCAACATCTATTGCAGCCTAATAAAAATAACATTGTCAAGGCAGTTTCTGCTCATTTTTCTGGCTGCTGCACCACTTTTTGGGGATTTCTCTTCATTGGAGACTTCTATTTCCTCTTATGCATATTATGGGCTTCATTATACATCTTATTTGCTGTTTTAAATGTTAAATAAGAGTCTCCATATTGGCCTCATACTTTTACTTGGCTGAACTGCGTTATTTTATGTAGTATTGTTTAGCATTGCTGCATGTGTCCCTTTTGGGATATTATAGTGGTATCAGAGAAATCATCTTGGCATAGCCTGTGCTTTTCTTTCTAAGAAGCCAATATGCATTTTCAAGGAAGGGAAAGACAAAATAATTTTGATTACACAAAAGACAAGGGTCAAACCTCTTTATCTGGAAGAATGAAAGGGAAAGAGTTCTCAAAAAATTTGTTCCAAACTATGTATGAGCTGAAAAGTGAAATCATGGAAATGAGGAATGAAAGAATTGCAGATCCTTTGCAGATATTTTCACATGAAGAAATCCCCAATTCTTCACCTTATGTGTGTGATCATTTAGCCACACAACCATATCTACAACGTTGTAGCATGCCTGCATTCCTAGCAAGAGAAGAAGCATAAGGAGAGACACCAAAAGAGGAGACTCTTGGTGATTATATCCAAGAATATGAATCTCAGTCTAAAAGATTCAAAGAGAATCTAAGCTTGTCGGAATTTTTTCAACTCAAAGAAGAATGAAGATCCAGCATATACAAGAGAAGAAGAGGGTACATGCAACCCACTTTGGGTAGGACTTTTATACCTACATTTGATGGATCACCCAAGAGCTCAGCCAAGTCTTGGGTAAAGAAACTAGAAACATATTTCCAGTTGCATCAAGTTTCTAAAAAAGAAGCCATAAGAGTAGCAGCGCTGCACCTCCAAGGTAAGGCTTATGCCTGGTGGTTATTTGAATATTCTTCATTGAAAAATGTAAACATCTCTACTTATGCAAAGTTCACTAGGAGGTTAGTGAAAATATTTGATGTTGAGCCATCTGAAACTTCCTTGGGTAAGAAAACTAAGCCAAAGAGTTCAGAAGCTTTGCATGAGATGGAAGGATCCATGAGGATAACTCCATTCCAGAACATTGTTGAAGGGGTTAAAGATCTGCTACATGATTTGCCAAGGGAAAAGGCCCCACTTTAGCAAGAACATTCTTCTCAAGAGGGAGACATGATTGTTCGTTTTTCAAGGAGAGATAAAGAGAAAGGATCTCTTATTGATGAGGCATGCTCCATTGATGAGGAGAAGAAAAAAGAAGAGTTGGAAAGATCCTCCAGCGCTCTAACAATAGGAGGAGATATATTTTTATTGGGAGATGGAGAGGAAACCATTGCGTCCCCTAAGAGGACTCTTTTATCTTTAAAAGAAGGCCCCAAGGGTCTTACACATGAATAGAATGAGCAGCATGTGTCTATGATGATATACAATGAGACAAGACATTGGAAAGAATGTGTCCCAACATTGCATCCAGTTTTGGGAACACACACTATGGCAGATCAGCCCTTTGTGATCAAGACTCTTGACACCAAGGAGATGATGGGTGTTCATGAGTTAAATACATCTAAAGGGAGCACATTAGACTGTGAGATATTGCAAAAGGTGGGTGAAGGAGAGAAGATTAAGGATCACAACACTAATATGATGGGAGGTGATCCTCTATTACATGGAGAATCAGATGGGGAAATTTCTCCAATCAGAAGCACTCTTGCATCCATAAGAGTGATACACCGTTATCATGATACTTCCACACAGAAATCAGAGATAGATTTGCACAGTGGAAGCAGTCATAAGATGTTCCCATCTGTTTTTCACATGGGAATGAGCCATGAGACATCATTATCTTTTGATATACCACCTGGGAGACCACCTTATTCAGATTTGATGAAATATGCTTCATGCATTGATGCTCCTTTCATAGATGCAAGGAGGAAGGAAGCACTAGACGACCATACTAAAAAGCTGAGAGTATGGGGAAGGCTCAAGGAGAGGGAAAGTATTTTTCCCTTATCACCATTATCCATTCTCTCATATCATATTGTGCTGAGAAAGGATGTTGCAAGGATGAAGAAGGACACCATTATGGGGCAAGGAAGGCAATCCTTGACTATGAAGAATCAGGAGGCAAACTCATTTGGAGAGAACTCTTCCATACATGATTAAAGATGGTGGTCACACATGCATACTTTGGCAAGGCCAAGGAGGTTTTGGATAGATAATAGCCTTCCATGGGAGACTAACTTCCAAGAACTTCCATTTTCTGTTGAGCATGTGCATATGCAAGAGAGGCAACAAGGGAGGAATGACAACCTTCCACCCTATACCTTTGGCATAGGAGATGTCAAGGAGGATAAAAATGGGAGGCATGACCTTCCAACATACACCTTTGACATGAGAAATTTCAAGGAGAAGAGCAGCAACATGGCAGACATTTCAGGTGACATATTGTCAGCGCTGTCATTGTTGGGCAAATTAAATCCATATTGGAAATCCCAACTGCTGGTGGAATATTCCAAGGATCTTTACACTTGCATGGTTCTTTATGACTTGGTACATGATGAAAGCTATTCAATCTTGGATGGAGTCATCTATAATCATGGTAGGATCTTCTTTTCTAGAGCCTCCAAGCTCAAGGAGAAGCTACTACAAAGGGCTTATGAAGAGTTCTATTTCAGCCACACATATTCTATGAAGCTCAACAATATCATCTTGAGGAGCTACTATTGGGAGGGCTTTGAAAAATAACTATATCAGCATTGTCAAAGATGCATGAACCATGTGGAGATGGAGTAGAAACATGACTCTATAAGAGAGTTAAATCATCCCTCTCTTTCTCTCTTTGATGGAGAGGATAGATCTATGCACCACTCCATTGATATGAGGAGGATTGTTGGTGAAGAACATGCTCTTGTTACACATGTTTTATACTATTATTTTATGCATTATTTCACCATGTTTATGTAGGCCATGAATCCAAGGAGGAGTATTATATCTTTTAAGCCTCATGGCCAACATTGGGCCACAAAAATTTCTGAATTTGGCCACTCCCTTGGAAGAAAGAGGGAGATTTTACAACATTATGGGTGCTTCCCCAAGGCACCAAATATATCTCACACTTTCAGCTATGGTGAGATGGTATGGGAAGCAAGTAAGTAGTGGGAAAACCACTTACCACATCTTTATCTAATGCAGGCAGGAGATGCCCTGCGATGGTTCCACATGTGGGACTACGACCCACCTCCATATGCACAAATTTCTATTTGTATGTACATTGTTTTGATCCGCTATATTGATGATGTACTTGTACTTTTTATGGGGATGTATGGAGGAAGGAGGGAAGGTATGCATGTTCCATATGGGATGGATACTCCCCATGTACCTTATGTCTCATATTTCAGGGAGAGCATTGGGCAACCCATGTTTGTTTCATGTGATCTATTGTCTCCTTATGGGATGAGCTACTTGCATCCCATGAGAATTTTGGAGGAGCAAGTCATGGATGGTTGGTTTGGTGAACACTTGGCTTATGGAGGAAGATTAACTCATTTTGGTGTCACCAATGGAGGAGGAGATGAGTTGCAACACTCACCTTATCAGTTGCTTGCGGACAAGCAACATTTTGGAGGGGAGGACTGTAATATTCCTAATTAGCCCAAGCTAATGGGAGTATTCAATTTTGTTTTACTGTATTGTTTCATGAATAAATGTGTAAAGGAGGAATATTAAAACTCCTAAATCATCAAATAAATCAATGCCACATGTGAACAAAGCTAAATCTGGGCTATTTAAATAAACACCCCTGTATGTGAAAAGGGATGAGACATTTGACTGGGTCAACCATGACCAAATCAACAATGATGTCTAGAAGGAGTGAACCTCATTAAGGCACAGTGCAGTTTTAGTTGGAGGTAGCACATGTGAAAGAAGCCATTTCATTGGGATGGTTTAGGGTTTTGCAAGCTCTCGATCTTATAAAAGGAAGAGGAGGACATCATGAGAAAGGGGTTGATGTGATTACATTTTCAGAGTATATTGTCTGTTTAGACATATCTCATTCTCCTTGCTATTTAGCAGAGAATAGTGTTGTTTAGCACAAGGATCTCCTGTTTAGGAATCCCATCTCTTTCCTAGAGAGGTCTCTTGGAAGAGTCTTGCATTTCTTGTCCACTATTAGGCTGAAGGCCAAGCTTCTCCTTCCAACTACAACACAGATCCTGTTGAGGGTTTGGTTGTATTTGTAAGCTACAGCAAGTGGAGGCTATATCTACTCAGGTATAGGCCAATCTAGTGCCTCTTTTCAGTGGGAAATTATTCTATCCCATTGGCAAGAGAGTATTGGATCATTGGAGCATTAGATCCACATCTTGGCATCAGGCCAAACTGATCTTAAACCTTACAGTGCAATTTATCTTCCAAATCTGCGTTTTTCTGTAGGTGCTGTTGCAGGGAATTTTGGCATAAAATTTTGGAGGAGTCTTTCTTGTGTGTTGGGGATCTGCTCTTCACCTTTGAGATCCATTTCAGAGGGTCACTATATTGTATACATAAGATCAGATCTGAATATTATTGTAAATCTAAAGCTTTCTGCAGATCTGCAGCTTTAGATCTCAGATCTACTCCATGTGCTTCATGTATTGCTGAAAACCCCAAGGGGTATTGAAGGTAGAGAATTTATAGTGTATGGATCTGTCATAGATCTGATTGTTCATGCATTATTTTTCTCTAGATCTAAGTTGTAATCAACCGATGTTGCATCCTAATAAAAATAACGTTGTCAAGGCAGTTTCTGCTCATTTGTCTGGTTGCGGCACCTCTTTTTGGGGATTTCTCTTCATTGGAGACTTCTATTTCCTCTTATGCATATTATGGGCTTCATTATACATTTGATTTTTTTTTATAAATGTTAAAGAAGAGTATCCATATTGGCCTCCTACTTTTACTTGGCTGAACTGCGTTATTTTTTGCAGTATTGTTTAGCATTGTTGCATGTGTCCCTTTTGGGATATTACAAACATGATGAAGAAAATATCTCTTTAAAGGTCCATCTTGAAGAAGAAAAAATAGTTGAGGAAGTAATGAAGATCCAGATGAAGAATAAAGAAGATTGTAAGAAGCCTGAAGCTGAAGTTGTGTCATTAAGGGTTGAAGTTGATAATATTAATAAAAAATTCAACAACTCACTAATGTTGGATAAAATTCTCATATGTCAAAGACCACCATGCGATAAAGTAGGTCCTGGCTATATAGGTGTGTCTTCAAGCTCCAAGCCTCCGAAGGAAGAAACTAAAAGGGATTTTAAAAATGTTGTTACTTCAAGAAGTTCCCTTGATATTCTTAAGAACATCCATCATGAAGAAGATCAACAATGGACTAAACCACCTCTATGGAAAAACAATTTCAAAATATCATCATTATACTCTCCCAGGTATGCAAATATTTTTCTTGGTCATTGTTACTCTTGCAGAAATTTTGGGCATAAAGAAATTCATTGTAAAATCAATACAAGATACAACTCTACAATAAGCATGAATTATTATTGGTTTTGAAATAAATGGCCATAGATCAGGAAATATTAATGGACCTACCAACAATAACCACAATCCATTTGAACCACTGATGAATCAGAACATTGTATGCTACATGTGAAATAATATTGGTCATAAGGAATACGATTGCAGGCTTGTGAAAGAAAATGCTCAAATCATAAAGACAGAGAAGCCAACTATGATATGGGAAAAGAAAAGGAAGGAAGATTGTAATATATCATTGATCACCAAAGATAAAGAAAATGAATGGTACATAGATAGTGGATGCTCGACACATATGACGAAGATAAAAGGTGTAGTAAATATTGGAAGTGAACATGTAGAAGCAACAAATCTTTTGTTGGTTGATTATTTCAAGAAAAATCTTCTTAATGTCAGCAAAATGTGTGACCAAGGATATAATATCTTGTTTGATTCTTGGAAATGCAAAATGGGAGAAGAAGACTTAGGAATATTGGTTGCAATAGCTACAAGAAGACCAAAGAACATATATATTCTATACCAAGCAGAGAAAAAGAAAATTTCATCCAAGCAAAATGGCTTCAGGAACAACAAAGAAGGAAAGGACATGAAGAGAAACGTAATGTTGAGTGCCATGTGTTTAGGGGGAGAAACTCTAAAGAAACAAGTAACCCTTTGTCATTGATGTCAAAGGGGGGAAAAGGAAGCAAAGCATGGAGATAGGGGGAGCATGATGATAGACGGAGCATGAGTATTTACATCAATGACAAAGGGGGATATTCTTGGAATAAATTTTCATTGATGTCAAAGGGTGAATAGGTTGTTGATACGAAACACTTGTTCGATGATATGTGTGCAAAAGACAATGAATTTGGATGCACTACCACTCTAGATTGGTAGCCCTCATCATGCCATTTCATTTGATAGATGGTATACCTTATGGGTCCTCTTAGTTGGAGAGATATTAAAGTTTTAGGTTTGATGTTCCAAATGGGTCAGTGTTGATTCAGGTGGATATTGGTGGCCACCCACCTATTCCACTTGGGGCCCCACCATTGTCTCTTTCAATTTTTTTTCACAAATTACTATTTTTAGCATTTTTTCGGGTCCTGAACTTCTGGAGCTGTTTTGAGGACCCAAACGGAGATAGTATGCCAAAGTTACGTCCCCAGGAAGTTGAAACACCAATTTACCCAAACGGGGCCCATATTTTTGGTGCTTCATCTCCTAGGGTTATGTTTTTGGACATTTAGAGTTATCCATTGTTTCTCCATAATAAATAGGCCCTCGAGCCTCATTGTAACACAGTTCAGAGGTCTATAGCCACCACATCTCTTCTTAGAGATTTGCTACCAGCACCCTAGCTATTTTATTTCCATCATGTTTGTAAGCATATTTCTGTGATTTGATATTAATGAAATGAAACCTTATTTCCATTGTATTTCTATGTTTATGTTTATTTCTGTATTTTGTTGTGTTCCTGCATAAATCCGGATCAGTGGTATCAGAGCGGTCTGCTTTTTCTCGATCCTTCTTTGCATGTCCCCAACGAGGTCGGGGTATAAGGAGTTAGGGCTCGATCTGGTGGAACCTTTGCAAGATCAACCTTGCAAACCCCAATGAATGCCCATGGGGATGAAAATAAAGATGAGGGAGCAGGAGATCCTATAAAAATATTGCTTGAGGAGGCCCTCTAAAAACAAAGGAACGAGATGATGGATAACTTTTCCCAGATCCTTCAATGACTGCCCACCAGTGGCGTATCTGCATCCAGCAGCCACTCTGGAGGCGCGAATCCCTTTAAGGTACAAGTAAAATTTGACATTCCCATATTTGAGGTCAAATAGATGCAGATTCCGTAGATAGATGGTTGAATCTATTATAAGGATATTTCTCGGTTCATGACTTTTCCGACCGGGAGAAGATTATTTTTGCAGTCCTCAAAGCTACCCCCCATGTCAAGTACTGGTGGGAAACCTGCTGTGAGAAAAAGGATGAGACAAAACCCTCTTTGTTCTCAGTCGTACCCACTTGGAATTATTTCCGAGATGCCATCAAGGAAAAATACTATCACGTGGGGAGCTATGAGGACAAGTACATACAATGGACCATGCTGCGGCAACAAAGGGATCAATATGTGCATGAGCTAACAAATCTGTTCCATACCCTATGCAAAAAGTTGGGTATCAAAGATTCAAAGAAAAATTTGGTGCTAAAGTATCGCGGTTGTCTACACAGATAAATTCAGGAGGAAATGAAGTTCCTCGACATCTCCTCGCTTGGTACGGCATACTAGTATGCTGCCAAGATTGAGCAAAAATTCAAACAGAAGAAGCGAAACTTTGGATCTGCGAATCAAAAGTAAGGGAAAGGTGCCCCCAAACCAAAGAACAAAGGAAAAATCCAAGGCATGGTGGCCCAAGACAACCTTCTAAAGACACAAGAAAAGAAAAACACCGCAAAGCCAAACAAGGACACGGGAAAGTAGTGTGATTTCCATAAGAGCTCCACTCACAACACAAGTGAGTGTCGGGCCAAGCAGTCGCTAGTGGCCGAGATGAGGGCTTCTGAATCAGATGCATGCTCCGACTCTGAATCAGAACCTGACAAGGGGAATGAAAAAGGGAAGAAGATTATTGATGTGGAGCCCAACGCCATTGTTGCCACTACGAAGATCCAGAAGGAGGAACCAGAAGATCTAGAGGAGGCAGAGCGTCTCTTCCACTCCCAGATGTGTGTAAAGGGTTCCCCACTACAGTTCATTATCGACAATGGGAGCCAAAAGAACCTCATTTCAGCAGATGTCATGAAGCAGTTGGGCTTGCCAACCACAACGCACCCATAACCATACACCATCAGGTGGCTTCACCAAGGATGGGATCTCCGCGTCAACCAACAGTGCCGCCTTCCCTATAGCATCAAGCCCTTCACGGATGAGGTATTGTGTGACATTTCTCCTATTGATGTTTCTGATGTATTATTAGGCCAACCATACTTGTGGAAGTGACATGTTGTGTATGAGTCCCGACCTCGTGTTGTTATTGTTACTTTGGGAAATAAATTGTATAGAATACCAGAGGTACCACAGCCTCCCACTATCTCTTTGGGTACTGCAAAACAATGTAGTAAGCTCATTTCCTAAACCAGGAAATTTTTTTCTTGATGATCTGCCCCCAAGGAAAGAAGACTATGGCCACGATCTCCAGACATGGCTCCTTTGCACGGCAACAACAAATGGACAAGGTTGTGGAGGAGTACGGGGACATCTTCACCTCTCCCACAGGGGTGCCTCTACATTGTTAGGTCAAGCACCCCATTGACCTGACCCCAGGTGCGCCACTACCCATTGGACTAATCTATAGGCGCTTTGTTCTGGAGAATGATGAAATCAAGAGGCAGATTCAGGAGCTGCTGTAGAAAGGTCACATCTGGCCACGTTCATCGCCCTGTGGGAGCCCGATCATGTTGGTACAGAACAAGGATGGGAATTGGAGACTCTGTATTACCTATCGGGCGTTGAACAAGATCACTGTCTAGAATAGGTACCTGATCCCATGGATTGATGACCTTCTGGACCAACTCAAAAGGGGAAAAATATTTCAGCAAGATCGACTTGAAATCTGGGTATCACCAGGTACCAATCGAACCCTTTGATGTGTGGAAGACTGCCTTCAAAGCCAAGGATGGCCTTTTTGAATGGCTCGTCATGCCTTTCAAATTGACAAATTATCCCGCAACCTTCACGAGGTTGATGGATGACATCTTGCTTCCATTCACCAACTCATTTGTAGTGGTATACTTGGATGAATCTGATCTTCAGCCAGATTGGGGAAGAGAACTTCCACCACATCGGAGAATTCCTCCAAACACTGCGACAACACAAGTTGTATGCCAATTTGGAGAAGTCAACTTTTGGCATGACCCAGGTTCAATATCTGGGATACATTATTGATGAAAGGGGGGTGCATGTGGATCTAGCCAAGATCCAAGTCATTGGGGATTGGCCAGCCCCAACCACCTTAATAGAGCTTCGCAGCTTTCTGGGTCTTGCTAATTTCAACTGCAGGTTCGTGTTGGGATTCTCTCATATCACTTGGCCCTTGATTCAAGTCACCAAGGGAGGAGCGAAAGAAAAATTCTGTTGGTTGGAATCTCAACAGAAGGCGTTCGTAGAATTGAAACATCGCCTCTGTTCTGCCCCAGTGCCCACATTACTAGACTTGCAACAACCATTTGAGATCGAGACAGATGCCTCTGACTATGCTATTGGGGTAGTTCTTACTCAACAGGGGCATCCAGTGGCATATCACAGTGAGACATTGTCTGACACAGTTCGAAAGTATCCCACTTATGAAAAAAAAATGTATTCCATTGTGCAGGCTTGTCGATAATAGAAGCATTACATTTTGGGGAAGGAGACAATCATCCACATAGACCACCGACCCCTGCAGTTCATACAGACACAAGGGAAGTTACAGAACGATCGCCATCAGAAGTGGTCCACATATCTGCAACAATTTCATTTGAACATCAAGTATAAGAAGGGTAGCACCAATAATGTTGTATACTACCTCAGCCAACCACCGATCGTGGCCATAACTACCGTTCTCAAATATTGTGGGCATGAGACTTCTAATTGGTTGCTTCTCTCCAAGAGCGATCCAGAATTCAGCAACACATACAAGGCACTCTTGGGGGGTATGCAAGTTCCAAATTTTCACCTCCAAGATGCACTATTATGTCACCTGGGACACCTTTGTGTTCCTTCAAGAGAGCGTGCCAAGATGATATGGGAAGCGCACTACAGTCGAGTCGCTGGGAATTTTGGGGTCAAGAAAACAGTGGCAGCACTACAGAAGTATTTCTATTGGCCGAACCTTCGACAGGATGTCGGGAAGTACATTAGATCCTGCACTGCTTGTGCCATTGCCAAACCGACCATCAAGAAGCAAGGGCTCTATACTCCGCTACCTACCCCTAGTCGACCTTGGGAATCCATCTCCATGGATTACATGTCATGTCTTCCTTCTACTAAGCATGGAAACAACTGTGTTTTCGTGGTCGTCGACAGATTCTCAAAGATGGCCATTATGGCAGCCTACAAGAAGAATATCACAACAGAAGCCACTGCTAAACTCTTCTTTGAACGAGTGTGGGTGCACTTTGGGATCCCACAGTTTATGATATCAGATCACGGCAGTAGGTTCCTCGGCACATTTTGGTCCAGCCTCTGGTCAATGTTGGACACCAAGCTCACCAAGTCCACAATTTTCCATCCCCAAACTGATGGCCAAACAGAGGTCATCAACGGGATGATTGTACACATTCTGCGCATGTACAATTCAAAGAATCCACGCACATGGGATGAGATCCTTCCCTATGTACAACACAGTTATAACCGAGCTCTCCACAGCTCAACCGGGCACAGCCCCTTTCAGGTGGGCTTGGGATTCCAACCACTATGTCCCATTGATGTAGCCATGCCATTTGCAGCTACTCAGGTCGATTCGGCTCATGTCCAGTCTAAAGCTGACAAAGCAAACAACTTCATCAAGCGCATTCAGCACATCTGCCAATAGGTTCATGACATATTGGACAAAGCCAATGCTAAGTACAAGAAATGACATGATCAACATCGGGTGCCACATAACTTCCAGGTGGGTGAAAAAGTGTGGCTACATTTGCATAAGGAGCGCCTCACTGGACCCCACCGCAAGATTCACCCGCTCCGATATGGGTCGTACACCATCACCAAGGCTGTAGGGAACAATGCCTTTGAGCTTAGTATTCCACCATTCCTTGGTCTGCACCCAGTATTCAATGTAGACCATCTTCGTCCCTACTTCCCACCTCTGACATTGCAGAAAAACTCACACGAAAAGAGTTAAACCCAGACTGCATGGAACAGGCCACCACAGACTGTATCATGGACATGAAAATCAAGAACACTCGCCGACAGAAGATCCAACTGTATCGGGTTTTCAAAGTTGGCCAACTCCTGCACCAAGGCAAGTGGTTCACCAGGGACCAAGTTCAATAGAAGTTCCCTCATCTCATGGAGGAAATCAACGCAATGGGGAACATTGCTTCCTAAGGGGGGAGGAATGATCCAGGTGGATATTGGTGGCCACCCACCTATTTCACTTGGAGCCCCACCATTTTCTCTTTCATTTTTTTTTCACAACTTACTATTTTTAGCAGTTTTTTGGGTCCTGAACTTCCGGAGCCATTTTGAGGCCCCAAACAGAGATAGTATGCCGAAGTTACGTCCCCAGGAAGTTGAAACACCAATTTAGCCAAACGGGGCCCATATTTTTGGCGCTTCATCTCCTAGGGTTAGGTTTTTGGACGTTTAGAGTTCTCCATTGTTTCTCCATAATAAATAGGCCCTTGAGCCTCATTGTAACACAGTTCAGAGGTCTGTAGCCGCCACATCTCTTCTCAAATATTCGCTACTAGCACCCTAGCTATTTTATTTCCATCATGTTTGTAAGCATATTTATGTGATTTGATATTAATGAAATGAAGCCTTATTTCCATTGTATTTATATGTTTATGGTTATTTTTGTATTTTTTTGTGTTCCTGCATAAATCCGGATCAGGTGTATACCCAATTCATGCCCCAAGGATCCATGATATCAAATTTTCATCATTACCCATATAAGAAGGTCTAAATTGTAAACCAATTTTCTCCAAGTCCATTTGTCCAAATTGGCCTTGAAAGGAGCCATCATAAGAGAGAAACTATTTTTTAAAGAAGCCTAATCCTCCTGCAAGTCAGCTTGATAAAAGTTTTTTTTGGAAAACACCTTAATTTGTATGTGGGAAATTCGACCCCATATTAGCCCTCCTTCTAAATGTATAAATAAGAGTAGGTTGTGGGATTTTGGTTGATCTAAGTGAGACATATTTGGAGCAGTGTGAAGCAAAAAGAAGGAGAAATCTCAAGGCATGAAGAATTGTGATCAAGGTTAACAAGAAAAGTATTATTTGATCCTTGACAACACACCAAATTTTTGTTGAGTTTTTCTTTTGAAGTAGGATTTGGTCTTGGTTTTGTTTCTTATTCTTCTCATTGTGATTCATTGGTTGAGACTACACCTAATTTGAGGTTTTCTTGAGGGTCTACCTGAGGTAAAATTCGACCTGCTCAAAGCTGGTCCCCTTCTGAGACAGATTTCAACCTCCTTCAAGACTATTGCTGAGGAAATCTGAGGCAGTTGTGAATCTGCATTGAGGTATAAGGAATGGTTTTTTGTGGGTAAGACGTGAACCATAGATAGAGACCATGTTATCCTTGTGAGGTTTTAGTATCTAAGGACATGTTTTGACTGCCAAAGAAGGGTCAAGTTTAGACCTAGTAGGACATAGACAAGTAGTCTAGTTTTTTCTGTTCTGCTGCGTGTGAAAGACATCGTTAAGGTAGTTTGAAATCAACATTGAGTATAGATCCATTAATGAAAACTTGTACCCATATTTGAATAATAGTTCAGAATCCCATTTGAATCAAAAGTATCAACACATTTGGAGTAGAATTCATGATGACCAGACTTCCTTCAAATTGGTCTAAGGAATGAGCCTCTTGTTATTATTTATGTAAATTGAAAATGGCAAAGTAAAGGGTTAGTCTACAGTAGTTCATCTTACATTAGTAGACCTGAAGTTGAAGAGACAACAATGTTCGAATATAATTGTAACTGGGTCACTATCGCTGGTACGGGAGCCCAAAAGTTCTTATTCTATCTGTTATTATTAAGGGTGGTGGTAGGCAAGGAAGTTGTATCTTCCTTTATGATATAAATAATTTGTTAATATAAATATTTTTTTCCTTTAAAGTGATGTGATTGGTTATTTATTTTTGATACTAAATTGTTGAAAAACTGAAATACTAATTCACCCCCCTTTAGTATTTCCAACATTTTTAGGGAGGATTTTCTTCCCATTAGGTTTTAACTCTTTACTTAACTTTTGTCATATTGTGTTTTGCATCATTTATTTCATGGGTATATAATATGATTGACAATTTTTAGGGCTTATTCACTAGCATACTCATCAATTGTGCCTAGGGTGGATGTTGGGGTACATTGCACTCAGGAGTTCATCAAGACATCATTTGGGAAATCATTTTTCACTGTTCCATACATCATTAAGGGCACATATGACTACCTTTTATTCACTACTATACTTTCTCTACCGTTTAGGATTATCACCTATTTTTAACATGTTTTATTTTTAGTAAGTCTATATTTAGCTGGGGCAACAAGTAGGATGACATGTGGCGATGACTGGGTTAAGACATGGAAATTTCCTCTCCATTATTTCACATTTCCTTATACCTAAGGTTCAATAAAAAATTTCTCTTTTGTTTCTAGAGATAACCTACTTAACCACCTTATCCATTCACCTACCTACCTAATATATTGAATTTCAGTCTTAGTTTTGGAGTTTGCATAGGTATCTATTGCATGTGGGGGTTATTACATCAATTCTAATTGATTTTTGACTCAATTTACTTTTAGTTAACCTGATTATTATATATATTTTTTAATTTAGATTTATTCACTCCATTATTGACTTGCTAGCGATTCTAGGAATGCTAACTAGTTAACTATATGCATGAACAAGAGAACCCCAACCTTGTTCGAATTGTTTTTTGTTGAGAATTTGGTAGGGTAGTGTTTAATTCAATTCCCTTGCTTGATAACTGCTTGTGTTATACTTGTTATGCTTCTATTACTTAGATCTTTCTCTTCATTATATTATTATGTTATTCATCAATACAATTATCAAAACATAAGAGACACAAAATTTTGGCTCTTCAATCCACGGCCAAAACCTCTCCCTCTTAGAGAGGAAAACTCGAAAGTAACTCTTCTTCTAGATATTCAATTAACAATTATCATGACCATGACCTAGACCTTTGACCTTAGAATGCCTCCAAGACCTTTTCATTGCTCTATTAGGCTTCTTATGTTGATTTTCTTTTCTACACTGCTCTGCACAATCACTAGGAAAGCTCGGTTCCTATTCTTTAGACAATATAATTCACTGTCCTTTTGTTTGTACCTCTTTATCTCCAAGTTTGAGATCCTTAGCTTTTTATAGTGATATTTACCAAGCACTCTTCTCTCAAAATAATAGAATTTTAGTCCTTCCCTTTCCTTAGTAGAGCACCCTCCAGACTTCACACTAGAACACACCTTTTATGCATTCTTGATCACATAATTGTTTCTCCTTAAAATAACCTTCAGTAGCCTTGAAGTGACCTCGATATATATAGCTCAAGGACAAGATACACCTTCCTTTCCTTCTATTGAGCCCCAATGATGTCCTTTTCTTTCACCAAATTTCACTTCATTTCCTTTTTCCTTTATCAGTTATAGGCTTAAAAGATCAATAGGATTGATTAAAGTCACTTTAAGAATGCATACAATGAATGACTTGCTATATTTTCATGGTTTTGTTGTTGTAGTAATTTTTTACTAGACTTAGTTACAGAATGCAGCCATTCTGTAGCTAGTCACCTATTCCGCAGCTATCTTCATGTTCACACAGGTTACAAGTGTCACTTAAAGGAAAAATGCATATGGTTGAATTCCAAAACTCACCTACATCATTCCTTGCCCTCTACGAAGTCTGAGAAAAAATCTGCAAGTGGTTATGCACGTGGAGGAAACCAAAACTAAGAAGTAGATTCCTACCAGGACAAGGACTCTACAGATGTCTTCAGCAAAGTACGAGGCCTCCACAAGAGTTCTAATTTTATTTTAATTGAAAAATACACTTATCCCTATTTTTTCTCCAGGGAAGTTATGTATTTCTCTTATAAGAATAACTCGGGAAATCGAGATACAGTTAGTTAGTTGATGTTTTATTGTTAAATTGTCCAAGACCGTAATACTATGTTTTGGAAGCGTTTTCCTTTAATGAAAGAAGAACAACTTTAATACATGATCTGAAGAAATCTTGAGGAGATTCGTGTGCTAATATGGTGGTAGAGTGCCCCTATTGCCCGAGAGGCTCTGTGAATATTGTTTAGATAAGTAACTTTAGCTCTGTTTCGTTCCTAATTTAGGCAGTTTTCTGAACTTTATGTTTTATGCTAACTTACATCGAATGTTACAGCCATTCTTGTTCTTATGAATTGTTCCAAAATACCACTAACACTGAATGAGATAGAGCTGTAGTATTTTAGAGATTAATTGCATTTTAGTTCAGCTGTAGTATTTCGGAGGTTAATTTCATATTAGTTCGGTTCTGTTTAAGGTATTTTAAGTTTTATTAGCTAGTTGTATTCTAGTTCTGTTAAATTAGACTTAAAGGCCTTCATTATTTAAAAACTGATCTTGTTCTTAATCTTTGCTAATACATCATTATCATAGGAACAAGAATTGGTAATTTCATTTTGAAGTCTTGACTGTTCTGCAATTTCTCATAATTTTACAAACTGCCTTTTTCCAAAACTATTCCAAAAGATTTCTAACCCTTGAATGAGGCTTAACAGTGACATTTTGAGTTGCAGAATGGATTAATTTTAGTGTCATAAGTTAATCTAGAGTAGGGTTCCTTACTATGTTGCAGATAATATTTTCCAAATGTGTTCCAACAAATTTCTAACCATGGATGAGATTTTCTGTGTGATATTGTAAGTTGTTGTTTACTTAGAAGAACCTCATTGCATTAAACTTTTCCTTTTCTCAAGTTGTTCCAACATACCTCTAATAAAATGAATTGGACTGAGTTCATGTTATGAGTTATTTTTCTTGTCAAGTTTTGCAATCTGTGAATTAGCATTTTCTGTTCTTAGGTGCCATACATAGTTTAGAATAGATTTTGCTCTATTTTAGTGTGACCAATAGCTTCTCTTTGCCAACAACTTAGTTATTTTCCTCTTAGCATAAAAACACAAAACCAAAAACACTAGAAAAACACTAAACACAACGAAGTAAGAAGTAGATACCTAGGCACATATAGTGCACTTCACTTCAATATTTTACTAGCCCTGGTTGACAATTTATGACATTAATTTAGAAACACTAATTTGACTAGACACCTTCGTTGATATTACACCTCTCTTCTCAGAATTGATCCTTGCTAGCTTGTCCTTCTTTTCGTACCCAGAAACTATCCTTTCTTCTCACTACAATATTAGATAATATCCGAACTTATCTTTGCTCGAAAGTCATATTTTCTCACACTGAGTTACAGCTCTTGACTTCGCACTTTTTCTGAGAATTAATCCGAAATTTTTTGTGTAGAAGTGAGGTTGCAGTCCCTCCTTATATAGGGACTATCTCCCTCTTTCATGTCGACATGATCTTGTTGGAAGACTGACTTATAAATTTGTTCGTGGGCCGACTTTGAAAATGATTGCATCCATTGTTTTGAGGTTGTCTTCAAGGAGATAGTGACAAGGTCTTGACACATTCTTTTTACATCAATAATTTCCCTTTGTAAGTGTAACAAAACATCATACATATGACTCTAAATTATATATTTATGGCAAGACAAATTCCTAAAGGCACCAAGAAGAAGTCTTTGACCTATAATAAAAAATTCTTGCTCATGAAACCCATGATTCAAATATTTACAAAATACATTTTATCATCTTTTTCTTCTTCATTACATAAATTTGGAATTACATATTCATTTATGAAGACTGAACCTAGTTACACTTTCCAACGCTCCCTCTTAACTAGGGAGGTATTCATAATGGTACATGGTAAATTTCAATCCAAAGAATCTTATAAATCTATCTGTTATAGTATCATATTATCCAGCATTGTCACAGTGCAAGGCCTTGACTAACATCTCCATCTCTCCAAGAGCTATAATGCTGGTGAGACCAATGATTATAGACACCTTTATCATTATATCCAAGGTACATACTCCACCTAGGTGTTCACTGGGTATGACATTAAAGGACTATTATTATCGGGATAACTATTCCTCAAAGAATATCCATCCTTTCACGACTACTCTTATCGAAACATCTTATCACATTCTCAAAGAGTATCAGATGCTAGATGATTACCCAATCTTGCACTCTATCTTCCAGGTGAAGATCACAATGATGTGTCTATTTCTCCCTCTTAATTAGGGAGGAAATATTCCAAAAAGGAATAAAATTATACAAATAATGTACTTAAGCTTTCTTTTTGGCTTCGGAATTAAAAATTTTCTTCCAAGTAAGAAACTTATTACCAAACTTCTTCTTAATTAGGGAACTGTAGCAACAACGATGAAAACAACTAGTTGCTCATGAAGGACTCCTTCCATTGATGTCATGAATTGAGGAGCCTTCAATTTTGGGATCTCTTCGTAGGGCACATATCATCCATCACCTTCATCCATGATTCATGCCTTTTATTAGAAAGTGATCAATCAGTCTTCTCATCTGATCTAGCTTTATGTTTTGCTGCTTCCCTTTGGACCATATTTATTTCAAGGATTTTTCATCCTGCCATATGGTTATCAATTGTGGAAGGCATATAATTCCATTTGGCATCCCTGCATAAGCTCATCATATATTGATTAATTATAGATATGAACTTTTAAATCAAAAGTTACCTTAGTGATGATCCTTCACCATGACATCTTCTTATAGGCATCAAAATCCTTTGTTTACAGATTGATACATATCTGAAATATATGTATTTTCAAGGGTCTTTATTTTTTCCAGACTTCTATCATAGTCGACATATCTTCCCAGGAGATCTCCTAGTCAACTCTTCTTCCTTGGATTTTGACTGCCTTTTACAATAGTTGCACTTCTCGCGATCTCTTCCTTCCACACAATTTTATTCCCAGGAACTTCCAATCATAGTTCCTTGATAGTTTCCAATCATCTCATACTTCATATGAGAATATATTATGTTTATTTCATCTAGTGTGAACCATGCCTTTTGGCATCCTTTTAGAGGAGGAGATCCCTTTCCTTTGATCATGATTCTCAAGATGGAAGTAGTGATCAATGTTACCTGCAACCATACGACATGAAATTATAATATTAAATACAAGCATACATACCTCATTTACCTTCAGGTCATTTAGTATTCTCAGCATCATCGATCTAGCAGCATAACATTGCATGCACGATACCTCCAAGAGCAATGATCTCACCAGCATAACTCTACTTAACACAAATTCTTTCTCTCTTGTGCATTATGAACAATGCTCTATTTATAAGTAGATGAAGGGTAGTTTGACATAAATGAATCAATGAATGACTTTCCTAAAAATGGATGAAGAGGTTTCCTTGTTCATGGGAATAAGAGGATAAGACTTTTAATGGCTTCATGGTGTCCATATTCAAAGTTATTAGATGAGGTGAAAGCTGGAACAACTTCTAGAAGCCACTAGAGGTTGGGAAGATTAATAGAATCTAATGAAAAATTCGCTCCCAGTTGACCAACGCACTCTAAAGTGGGCCTATATCCTTTGCAATGTAGCCTTGCATGGGAGTAGATGCTTTCCAAAGCAGTTACTACAGTCTAGGGGTGCGTTGATGGCTCTATGGGGCACTTCAATTGTCATCTAAGAAGTGAAACTTTCATGAAGGAAAACCACCAATGGGTTGACTTGCTAGGGAATGTAGCAACTAATTTAGAGTATGATAGACCCTAATGGATATTGATATGTGTTTTGAGATGATGCCCAAATTGACCTGTAACAACTACCCCCATAAAGCATGAAGTCAAAAATGATAATGTTAATTGATTTGCTTTACCATGTGATGAGGAGGATCTGAAGTGGACGTTGACCTGCATAAATTACAATACATTACATCATAATATATTTTCATCTTGGACATGAATTGCTAAGGGAGGCATATCCCATACTCAGCACATAAAATATCATAACATTAGAAATTCGTCTACAGATATAGGATTTTATATAGATATAGACCCATTATAGGATGACCATCTGAGTAATAACCATCGTATGGATGATTTTCTACTACTCTTGAAATCACAACCCGGATGGATGAAACTAGATCTAGGGTCTTCTATCTCGTTCACTCGATCTCTTAAGTACAAGTCTAACCATGCGAATATGTGATCTGAAGTCGAACATGGGAAGACACCGTCTGATTACCAGCCAATGATGTGAGCCGTTTATAGACGTGAGAGAAACCACATTTGATGATAATGGCTCTCAAGGTATTGCAGTACATTCTTCATGGTGTGAATAGATGATTTGATGTAGAACACCATACAAAGTCTCTCGGTCGAAGGTCTGTGATGTCAACCTGTCGCTAGAAGCAAGAAACCTGCCATTGATGTAAGAAAGCTCCATGGTATTGAAAGGTTTTTTCTAAGTCAACTTCCTGGATGATGAGTTGATGTCGACAGGAAATGACTCGTCGTATGAGGGCCTTGATGTTTCCCCCATCAACGAAAAGAAATGGGAGTAATGATTTTATAGACATAATGTGATTTTCAGGGATGGCGGTCATGAAATGAAGGTTTATGAGTATTGCAAAGGATGAGGAATAAATGAGTGAATTATCTTGAACATATCGGCGACACTGAATGAATTGGTAGCATTTGACCCAAAACCGAAGAGATGGATGGTATGATAGACCACAGGTATGATAGACCGTCAAGTAGATTACCCAACCCAAAAATCATGGAGATAAAGTGAATAAGTGTAATGTTCAAGAGCGAATTGCTACCATAAAGTGTTTTATCCCTTTCCAATTCTCCCCAGTCATTGTTGACTAGTACCTCTTTATTTTTTAACAAGCTTGAGGAGGATAACATATGCTTGATGTATAATTCAACCCTTCGGGTGAATCCATCGCTATTTGATGCTTTAACGAGTCTAGAGAAGGTGAAACTCAATCTTGTCATGATGGACAAGTTCGTCACTATTTGATTCTTTGACGAGTCTAACGATAATGAAAAATCGGTCCCTTTTCATGTTTCGAGAGTTTGAAAAAGGGACTAAAAGAAAAATCCACAAGTTCTTTTTGATATAATAGTCCCTCAGATCCGAAAAAATGTAAAATAATACCTGAGAGAACCTCCTAGCCATGTTTGACTAGGGTTTTCCTTTTTCGTAAACACAATTTATCTCAGCCTGAAAAAGGGTTAAACTTATACTGAGTAGATGTCATTTTAATTCCTTTTACGAGTTCGAAAGGACAAGTGATCGACAATATTTCCATGTTTTGGGAGTCTGAAAAGAGTTGAAAGAGAACTCCAGGAGGGTTCCTTTTTCGTTTTTAACAGAGCTAAAAAAAAAGATAAATGTATGCTCTGTGGACGACTTTCAATTTAATTTATAAGAAGGTAAATACAGATAGAACTAGGCATTTTAATGTGTTTTATGATCATGAAAAATAACAAAAGAATCTCGGGATTTTCATGAGTTTTACGAGTCTTGAAAATAATAACCGAAATGGAATCGAGATGGATTTTATTTTTATACAAGCTTGAAACATAGGAAAAATTATGCTTGAAAGTGGTTTCATTTTTACACAAGCTTGAAGCAAAGGAAACTGTGCTTGAGATAGGTTTTTTTCATTTTTACACAAGCTCAAAATAAAGAAAAATTTGCCGGTAGTGACCTGTTTCATTTTTTAATGAGGTTGACACAGTAAAAGAAGTATCCTCATGGAAACCTGATTCATTTTTTAACGAGGTTGACACAGTAAAAGAACTATAATCAATGACCTGATTCGTTTTATAACGAGGTTGACACAGTAAAAGAACTATCCTCGAGACCTGATTCATTTTTTTAACGAGGTTGACATAGTAGAAGAACTATCCTCAATGACCTGATTCATTTTTTAATGAGGTTGACAAAGTAAAAGAACTATCCTCAAGATCTGCTTCATTTTTTTAACAAGGTTGACATAGCAAAACAACTATCTCATCATAGTTTCACCCAGCCTATCTATTTCACAATTATTGGGAATCTTCTTTAAGTCAAATGAAGTGGAAGATATCATATTACAGGTCTCTATATTTGTGATTTCCACCGATGTCACAAGAAACGGTAATGAAAAGGTTCTCATTAGGGAATAATCCTTAAAGAGTACTACACCAATGTTCTGAAGAGTGCGTGCCAGACTGGGTGTAAATCAAATCCAGATACTGCCTTTGGCCACATCCTCGGTGATAGATGGAAATAAGGAATTTATAAACCACTCAGCTAAAATCTAATTAGGAACAAATGTTTTAACCATTCGACGATGACGATGCCACTCATGTATATGATCCAATATATGAGTAGCAGTGGTCTGTTAAAATCTGGTCAAAAGTTTTGTTCCAATTTCATATCTGATGGATAACTAGAAGTGGGTTAATAAATTATTGGCTAAATTTGTAAAGTTATCAAAAGAAGCTCATGGTAATTCAGTGTACCACTTATGTTGGGTATGTGTTATATTATTTCCACGACTAGTCACGCAGGGGGGGTCCATAGGGGGGGAGATAGCCCCCCCTGTACATTGCACCAGGTGCAGTAGGGGGGTCACAAGGGGGGCGGAAGCCCCCCTGTTGGGGTCCGATGTAGGGCCCTAGGAAAAAAAATTTGGTCCTTATTTTTAGTGGACGGACTCACCAATGGTTTTGTGCATGGGTTTGCACATGGTTTTGGGGCATGATGGTTTTCAGCCCCTGGTATTTTGTAGATCCGGTCAAGGGAACTACGGTTATGTTCTAATCTAGGGTTAATGGATTGGGGTTTATGTATGCTTCGGCATGTATATATATGTGTTGTAACACTAAACAGAATATAATGAAAAATCAAGTTGGTCATCCCGATTTGGGATCCAGGGGAAAATATTTGTGTATATCTGTTTTATGTTTTATGCTCTCACTATTGTTTATTTTCAGTTTTTTTAAAGATTCATTTGCAGATAATTTATATAAAGGGTTAAAACCTACAACTTCACATCCGGACCAGTAAGCGTTCGCTGGAAAAGATGCAATCTAACAGAATCACCATTTAAGGAATTAGATGAACACCATAAATGACAAGTCATGACATGCGTAGACATGTCTTCTTCAGAATTTCCATTGAATTTTGGAATTTCCGAGGGTAATTTATGAGGAATCACTGACCACAAAGGTAAATAATGAATAGGATCATTGGTGAGCCAGTTTAAATCAAGTAACTCTAATGTTGCAACAAATGGAAACTAAAAATTAAGGCTAGGTTGAGCATAACTAGGATAAGATGGAATTGTCTTGGCAATAGGCCGTTGTATACCAACAAATGGATTCTATTGTTGGTAACCCAGATAGGGGTAAGCTTGTTGACCAAGACCTGGATAAGCTTGATATTATGGGAATGGTTGTTGTGGCTGCCATGGAATCTAATAAAACGGTTGCCCGCCGGGATAATTCGGACTTGGTTGTGAATATACAGGGCTAGTAGAAGCATGTGACAAAGGTAAACTAGCATGTGGTTGTGAAATTACCCATATAGATGGTTGTTGAATACCATCCTGGGAAGACGGAGTCTGTAGACCCGAAACTTGAGGGTTAGGGGTTGAAGGACCCGCTTAAGCAGACTGAGCAACAACCATTGAAGAAATAACAGATATAGTAGGCACAGATGAAATAGGTTGAACTGGTTGATATTGATACACAACCATTTGTGGCTGAACATGCAAAGTAGGCTACCATTGAAAAATAGGCATTCCATCATATGATTGACCTAAAAATGATGGAGTACTGCCATATGGACCAAACATCTATGACCACCCAACATATGGAGTATAAGGATATTGCACATACTGACTTTCATATGATGGGTATCCAGTAGATACTGGATAAGATAGATGGTAATTCGATGGACCAGCGTGATATTGAGACGATGATGTCAATAAAGGATCAGGTCATTCAGTACTCATAAGAGATGAACTATATATAATTGTAGATGATGACATGGGCAAAGTCCATGAACTAGAGAAGACACCAGACTAGGTTCCATTTGAATTTTGGTAACCCAGTGGGACGAGCGGACCACCATAAATATGAGACTTGGGTGTCATTGAAAACATCAAATATGAAGCAACAGTAGATGTTGTCGCAACTATAATAGATGGTACAATCTTGGATGTTGTCTCTTCCATAGTTAAATAACCCAGAAATTACTCTAACGAATCTACGGGAATTTGAGAGTGAAAAGGATCAACAGGAGCATATTAGGTCAAACGAGGAAAAGATGGATATAAATGAAGCCCCGACCCAAAATGAGTGGGAGTTGAAGGGGTTGTCTCTTCCCGAAGTTCTTCCTCTATAGAAATAAAACCAAGTGGAAGTACTTCACCATCCCAAGATAAATTTCAGGCGATAAACTCTACAGTAAAGAGGAAGACTCGATGGTTACGGATGACTGAGGATCAGACAGTCTCACCAGAACAACTTCTTGTTGTTAAAATTCGGGATCAAGATGTTATGGTAAAAGAAAAATGGGTTCTGGATCAACTTCCAATTGAACAAGCTTAGGTTATGGATTTACCGTTTCACTGGATTGAATTTCAGTGTCCTTAGGTAACTGTGATGGTTCTGTCCTAACAGTAGAAGATAGAATGGGATCGGTTGAAACTACTCAAGATTTGGTACTTAAAAGATCAAATGTCTCTGGTATATCAGATGATGTGACATCAAGAGTTCCAGAGGTACCAGAATCGATAAGACGAGCGGACCTTTGTCTACTAGGTGTAGCTTCTGGTGGTAATGGTGGTTTATTTGCTATCCTATGCGAATGACAGGGAAAGGGTTTTTCTTCTTCCATGATTGTTGATTGATTTTATACAAAAACAAATAAACAAAAAAAGGGTAATGCTAGGCAAAAATGTTACCAAGCAACTGTGAAATGCAATATACCGCCCTTGTAAATGAAGGACTTATGTACATGCAGGCAATATCCTCGAATGATATGTTCAGTATATCATAGGCACAAGGCGGTTGACTTGGTTACCTATGGATGGTAAGCAACCTAAATTTGTCCTCCCAAATATATGATTAGGTACGTGGAGGCCCACTCCATATTAGCGTTGTCTAATATGACACCGCACAGCAAGAGCATCCCCTTATACCTTTCATACTAGAAAACTGCCCGATACACCCGAAAGTACATGGACGAGCTCCGATATACTTACGTACGTGGAAGGAGGTATCACACTTGACATGTATTGCAGAAAATTAACAACAGCTTCTATGTTTAACGACGTTGAAACACGTCTTCTAGCCTAGACCTCTAAATGTTATCGTTAATGTTACAATGATTCCTTAGATAAATTCAGATAAATTTTATGTTGATCTTGTTTATCAGTTTGTCTTTTAGGTTCACCGCAAGATGTATTAAACATTCCTAGAGTGCAATTAGAATGATAGGTGTTCCTTTCGAATTGATTTTTGACAATGAAAAACTAGCTACAAGGGATAGGGAAATCAGATTGTAAGAAATCAACAATGAGCACATCTAAATGAAATTTCCCTAAACTATTCCTATGCAGCACTGAAAATCCCTATATGCAAATGCATGTTTTTCTTTTCAATTTCTTTTAAGTTTATATGAACGAAAAAGAAATTAATGCACAAAAAATCACTCAAAACTTTCAAGAGAAACGAAGGTTGAAATGACAATTCCTCTTTTATAAAATAATGAATTGATCAAATGTAAAATTTAACTTTGGAACTATTCGACAATGACAAAGAAAATAAAAAGAAACATTGATTAAACAAATCCAAAGTGAGGCAATAAGAGTAGAGGCAATATGGTCTTTAGAGGTAATCAAACACTTAAAACTTCAGTAAGCAAGACATTGAAATGAATTTTCAAAAGAAAAAATATGATAAATTTTGGTTTGTCATAGGGGCAACACACCCCTGAGTGGGAGACAGTGCGTTGCAAAGCACTGTCCCTAAGCCATCAGTGCTATGTAGAGCACTGTGTCAAGAGCAACAGTGTGTTGGTTCCAAAGGACTCTCTAAAAAATCAATCAAACACATTACTTTTGCTAAAACACATTCAAATGAATGAATTAAGCAAGTAAATTCTACTAGATGTTGATGGACAAGGACAAAACCACCAGGGATGATCCATCGTTCCCCAGTATGGTCGCCAATTTTTTTATGGAAATCAAACCTACAGATAAGTATGCTTTCTCTAAGTGTGATGGTGCACTTAGAACAACATAAATAAAGATATCTGACCTTTTCCTTAAAATGAATAGATAAAGGGAGGAAAACCTACTTGTAATCTATTCGCTTTTCCTCACCTCCCTTCATCGTTTCCGTCGCTCTCAATCTAACTAAACTCACTTGATTGACACCTGCAATGGAAAAAAAAAGAGAAAAAACAACATAAATGCAATATGATCTATTCAAGTTAAACAAATTGAATCGATTAAATTCATAAATACACATATAACATCATTGACACACTCATTAGGAGAGGAAAAAATGTCTTTATTATGAAGTAGAACGATTGAATCGATTGAATTCGTAAATACACATATAACATCATTGCCACATGCATTAGGAAAGGAAAAAATGTCTTTATTATGAAGTGGAAAGAAAAGTACAACTAGTTGATCAATTCACTGTCACTCCTATAACTTTAGTCCTATCCTCATCAAACCCGACATCATCAATCCAACAGCATAATAGTACATGCATGATACCTCCAAGAGTTGTGATCTCACCAGCATAACTCTACTTAACACCAATCGACCAATGCTCTCTAAAGTGGGCCTAGATCCTCTGCAATGTTGCCTTGCATGGGATTAGATTCTTTGCAAAGTAGTTACTGCAGTCTAGGGGTGCGTTGAAGGCTCAATGGGGCACTTCAACTGGCATCTAAGCAGTGAAACTTTTATGAAGGAAAAATACCAATGGGATGAATTGTTTAGGGCATGTAGCAACTAATTTAGAGTATGATAGACCCTAATGGATATTGATCTGTGTTTTGGGACGATGCCCAAATTGACCTGTAACACCAAGAATGATTGAATCTCTCATGTATCTTCTTCGTCATGAATTATCTCACCTAATGCACCAAGGGAAGGAATATTGTGCATCTCAACAATAAATTCCAATATTTCATGCAAGGCTTTATACGATGCAATTAATTTGTCCAAGTTCTTGGTCAATTTTTCATGTGAATACATCTTGACACGGAAAACAACCTTGTCATTTTCTGTTATTATCTAGTTCCTCCTTGGAATTTCCTTCATGCATTAGGATACTAGTTAGACCATTATTATATGTGATCAATTGTTGCAGTAACTACTTTGATCATCATTCCCCTTTCTTTCAAATCCTTGTGCATGCTTGGGAAAGGAGCCAAAACTTGATGTAATTTCATCATTTTGTTATAAATCAAGTCTGTTGACTCTTATAGTATCTTTAATATTTCATCCAAAATAGATGCTTGTAAGTCCTTGCATTGGGAGAGGGAGGCAAGCAAATCTTGGTTCCCACTCCGTAATTGTATAACATTTTAATCATAGGTAAATAAATTTTCCTTCAAATCTTCATTTTCCTTGTTCAACCGATTTATATTCAACTTTGTAGTTGTTACCAAAGTAGTTCCAGAATAAGCTATCATGTCAGGGTTCATCGTGGTGTTGATGACAATTTCCTTTTTGGTGACAACTGATATAATATTTTTTGGGTTCTTGGCATAACACCTATGCCTTTCTTGCATGATTTTAAATTGGACTTGATCAAATATGATCCCATAAATTTCCAATTTCTTCATGTTCCTCCTCTGGAATTCCCAATTCCTACATATGGAAGTGCCTGTGAGTCATGGGAGTGGATGGAAGAATATTAAAGGTGGGAAACTCCAATTGCATCTCTAAACTCTTCAACTGGTGATCTTCTACTGATTTTTTCTTCTTCTTGCTTCTTAATTTTCTCCTCCACTGCTTGATTAATATTTTGTTTATTTTACTTTTATTTATTGGTTTCCTAACCATTATTTCTCTTGAGAATGGTTTCCCTTGCTTCAAGACTCGTGCTTTATTGTGTATCATTATCTCATTTTTCTACCTCCTTTTCTTGTTGCACAGATGATTATACTACCCTAGTTGTGTTATAAAAGTTTTTGATATTTTATTCTTATTCATCAGTGAAGTAAGCATAAGCCTAGCTAAATCCAATTTATTTGGAATGTGCTAATGCAATACCCCTTAGTTCATATTTACAAAACCTCAAATCAATCAAATGTAAAATTTTTAGATATTCAGCTTTGGTTTCTGCTTCCTTAAATTCCCGGATAGTATATACTCATATTCCTAGATGAAAGACAAGCTATGGTCCCTTATTACCTTTTACTAAGGTCTTAGACAATTATTAGGTCCCTATAATACTAGTGTAACCCCTTATTATTGTTAGTGTAGCCCTCTTATTGTTATTTTTGTGCCCATTTAGTCTCGATATTGTTATTGTGCCCCATAGAAGCCCATTATTGTTATTGTTGTGCCCTTACATTAATATTTTTATGTCGGCTAGGATTATATTATGAGCCTTTGGAATCCTATATATAGAAAGGAGGTTTTTTCATTTGAATCATCCAAGAATTGTTCATTTATGTAATGTAAAGGAGGTTTCCCCCTCGAAGAGGCTTACTTCTAAGTCGTTGATATATCTTTTCTTCTATTTTGTGAGCTGGGGTCATAACATTTTGTATTAGAGCTTTGGATTCTAGGGTTTCGCAACTGCAAACAATTCATCATGTAATTTTTGCTATAATTTTGTTTATACAAAGCTTCAGAAGATGAAGACAAAACCCATGTGAGCTGAAATCCTAATGTACCTTGTGTCCAAATTTCATACCTTGGTTCGCAATATTTTTGGAGATATGATCTGTGGAATTTAGGGTTTTTGCAGGCTCTGAAATTTCATCTCAAATAGGTGACTGAGGGAAAATCATCATAACTTTCGTTTCAGGCATTAGATTCAAATTTTGTAAAAATTGGATGGAATTTCATGGATTGTAGTTTATTTTGTATCGATATCAGAGTCAAAGGATGAAACAATGACATGTGGCATGTCGTAAAAGTTCACTCTACAGAACCAATCCATAATTAAGTCATTGTGGGATATTGGGCATAAATTTGTCTTGAAGAATCTGAATCAGGTTTTGACCTATGGAATTCGAAAGAAGACTCAAAGGGCTGCTACAAGACCCAAATTTCAGATCTTGGATATCCTAAATTACAGAGTCACAACTATTTCAATATCAATCTCCTAAAAGCATGAAAAATGTGTGTATTGATTTAAAAACATTTGCATAACTTTTGTTTGAAAAATCAGTTTGAAGTGATTCCAAGGGCATATTGAAGCATAGATATCAGTATTGAGTTATGAAATGCCTCCAAAAATTTATTCTACAACCATTAAGGCCTCAGAAAACTCTACTATGACGCATGAAGAGGAAAAATTGCAGCATGATATATCAAAATTACGAGACCTAGTGCAACAAATTTCGCTCACATAGAACAAACAAAAGTGAACTAAAAGGTGACATAGCTGGTTTAAATGCAGACATGGAAGCTAATATGGATGGGTTGAAGTTTGACATGAAAGGCATGGAGGATATTATATATGGTATAGAAGATACATAGAAGATTTGAAGAAAGACATTTAAGGTTTGAAGGAAGGTTTGGCAAAGTTGCTACAAGAAAAGCTTCCTAATGGCGAAAAGGTAGTAGAGAAAACTCATGATGAGAACAAACGAAATGTTAAGCATTATTTCATAGAATCTAATATTGGATTTAAGACCCACCATATTACAAATATAGATATGAGGAATTTTGATGGCAAGGATCCGATAACATGGATACTACAAATGGAGCAATAATTTGAGCTCCATAATGTGAAAAACACACACAAGGTACGCATTACAACTTTCTATTTAGAACAAAATCAGTTTGTTTGGTATCAATGGCTTTATTCTCGTAAATCACTGGTCACTTGGTCAATTCTTACAGAGGAAATGATAACACATTATGAGGATAGAAAGAGAGACACCTTCTTTAGCCAATTGATAAATATCAAACAAAAGGGTTCAATGATCGAGCACATTGAGGAATTCCAAAAATTGAATATAAGGGTAAATAATATTCGAGAGGAACATATGATTTATTTCTTCATAGGGACTCTAAAGGATAACATCCAACATGATTTTCGCCTTTGGGAACCTGATACATTGGAGAAGGCATTCAGGTTGGCAATAAAATTTGAAAGAAAAATAATGGTGACAATGAAGCCTACCACTCAAAAATATAAAGATGGAAGTGTTGCTACTCCTAGACTTCCACAACCTTCATGTTTGACAACAAAACAATTGGAAGAAAAAATATCAAAAGGGATTTTATATAGTTGTGATATAAAATAAACTAAAGGTCATAAGTGTGATGAGAAAAAATTATTTTACATAGATTGTGAAGAGGAGGAAGAAAATGAACATGAAAATTAAAAATAATAGGATATACACCAGGAACCAACCCTAGAGGAAGAAGAAATGAATCTGAACATATCTTGTAATGCATTGGAAGGAATTATAACTCCTCAAATTCTCAACATATAAGGAAATATCAAGAAGAAAAATGTAATAGTGCTTATTGATTCAGGTAGTACCCATAATTTTATTCATTTCAAGGTAGCCAAGGAATTGAATTGCTTCCTATACCCAACACCAGAGTGTCAAGTGATGGTTTCAAATTGGGGAACTATAAATTTCTTTAGAAAGTGCCATAATATCAAGCTAAACATGGGGTAATATGTATTGAATAGTCCAATTCTCTCCATTCCAATGGGTGGTGCTGATGTTGTACTAGGAGTACAATGGTCACAATCTTTGGGGACGATAGCTTTTAATTTTCAAGAACTTTTCTTTAATTTTTTTTCAGAAGGAAAGGAAGTTAAATTATGGAGTATTGCAGGGAAGCCGAGAAAGATAATCAACTATAATGTCATGACAAAGCTTCTAAATAAATAACAACGAGGCGTAATTGCACAATTATGCTCACTAAAGTTTCAAACATCAAAATAATCTATTTATCCATATCTCCAATATGTATTGGAAAATCATTCCAAGGTGTTTGAGACTCCCAAATGACTCCCACCTATTCATGATCTTGATCATGATATTCATTTGATTCCATGATTTTTTCCTCGAAACATAAGGCCTTACATAAATCCTTATGCTCTAGAGAGTGAGATTGAATGTATGGTTGTAGAAATGCTAGAGTTTGGTATAATTCAACCTAGTCAAATGTATTTCTCTACTCCAGTAGTATTGGTGCACAAGAAGGATGGATCATGGCATATGTGTCCAGATTATAGGGAGCTCAACAAGCTCACTATTAAACATAAATTTCCCATCCCCTTCATTGATGAATTATTGGAGGAATTACATGGATAAATTTACTTCACCAAGCTAGATCTTCGTTCTGGATATCATTAAATTAGAATGAATGTTGAAGGCATTTCGAAAACATCATTCAGAACTCATGAGGGTCATTACGAATTTTTGGTCATGCCTTTGCGCCTTACTAATGCACCTTCCACATTTCAAGGTTTGATGAATTCCATTTTCAAACCCTTCCTTAGAAAATTTTTGTTAGTATTTTTTGATGATATACTAATCTACAACAAGTCTTAGAAGGATCATGTTCAACATCTTGACAGGGTGCTCAAACTATTGGAGGAGAAACAATTGTATGAAAAAACCTCCAAATGTTTCTTTGAACTACAGGAGGTGGAATATTTGGGTCATATTTTTTCTCATGAGGGTGTTGAGGTATACCCTAACAAAATTAAATCCATTAAGGAATGGAAAATCCCCACAACCATAAAGCATCTTCGAGGATTTATGGGGTTAATAGGGTATTATCGTAAGTTTGTTAAGAATTATGGGAGAATATCAAAAGCTCTAACATCATTAATGAAGAAATATTCATTTTCTTGGACTCCAGAACCAACTAAGGCCTTTGAACATCTTAAAGAGGCAATGTGCCAAGCACCGGTCTTAGCTATGCTAGACTTTAAATTTTTTATCTATTTTGGAATGTGATGCCTCGGGAAATGGAATCGGTGTGGTTTTAATGCAAGAAGGAAGACCCATTGCTTTTGAAAGTCATCCAATCAAAGGAAAGTATGTACATAAACCTACTTATGAGAAGGAAATGTTGGCAATACTACATGCACTAAAGAAATGATGACCTTACCTAATGGGAAGACACTTCAAGGTAAAAAAAAATCATGTTAATCTTAAATACTTGTTGGAACAAAGATTATCTTTAGAAAAACAACAAAAATGGGTCACAAAGATGTTGGGTTATGAATTTGAAATCATCTACAATAAAGGGAAGAAAAATGTTGTTGCAGATGCACTATCAAGAAAGGATGAGGATGTGGAAGCATTGTTTTGTTCCATTTCTATTATCCAACCTGAGTGGATAACCGAAGAAAGGGATGAATGGAATAATTATGAAGAGGTGTGGACACTCATTCAAAATTTGTAGCAAGATCCCAATACATCTGAAAGATTTAGCTGGAAAAATGATTCATTATGGTATAGAGATCACTTATATCTTTGTAAGAATTCCCAACTCAAACAAAAGATTCTTTGGAACTGTACACCTATCCCTTAGGAGGGCACGCACTATTTTTAAAAACTTACCACAAGGCCAAGAAGGAATTTTTTTTTATGGCTTAAATTTGATATTCAAAATTTTGTGGCAGAATGTTTGGTTTGACAAAAAAATTATGTTGAGAAAATTAAGATCCTAGGTCCGTTACAACCTTTGTCAATTCCAAGTCAACTTTGGGAGGAGGTTTCAATGGCTTTTATCACGGGTTTAGCAAATCCGAAGGAAAGACTGCCATCATGGGGGTAGTTGATAGACTTACCAAGTATTCACACTTTAGTGTATTTTCACATCCATTTAAAGCCAGTATAATTGCTACTGCATTTATGGAAACAATTCAAAAGATACATGGAAACCCAATGATTATTGTAAGTGACAACGATCCCATTTTTACAAGAAATTTTTGGACGAAATTATTTTCTTGTCTGGGTACTCAATTAGCTCATAACTCATCATATCATCCTCAATATGATGGTAAAACTGAAATAGTGGAAATTTTTTTGGAAGGATATATTCGTTGCTTTGTATCTGATAAACAACCACAATGGGTCAAGTGGTTACATCTAGCTGAATGGTGGTATAACACTTCCTTCCATACTATATAAAAAATGACCCCATTTATGGTACTTTATCGATATCATCCACCATCCATCACATCATCTTTAAGAGACAATTCTAAGGTTCAAGCATTGGAATATCACATCGAACATCAACATCAATTTCTCCAACTCTTAAATGATAACCTCACTTTGGTGCATAATCGAATGAAAAACCGGGCAAATCAACATCGCATCAAAATAATTTTTGATGTAGACGACTGCGTATTTTAATGGCTACAACCATACAAACAAATGTTCCTCAAGCAAGCAAAGAAGTATAATAAATTATCGCCAAATTATTATGGTCCTTACAAGGTGTTGCAAAATATTGGTACTATGGCATACAAATTGGAGCTTCCTGCATCTTCTTGAGTGCACCTAGTTTTCTATGTTTCATGCTTAAATAAGGTTATATGTGACAAGCTCCCAGTTCAAACAATATTTCCAGAACTTGATGAGGAAAGAAAAATCATATTGGAACCTGAAGCAGTCATGGAAACAAGAACTCGACAACTATGAAATCGATCAATTTCAGAATATCTCATCAAGTGGAAGAACTTACCTGTTGAATATTCAACATGGGAGGATGATAATTTTATACAGAAGCATCCAGAACTACTCAAGTGTTGAGGAGAACACTTATTTGAAGGAGAGGGGCATGTTAGGTCCCCATAATACTAGTGTAGCCCCTTATTATTGTTAGTGTAGCCCCCTTATTGTTATTGTTGTGCCCATGTAGTCCCTATATTGTTATTTTGCCCCATAGAAGCCCACTATTGTTATTATTGTGTCATTACATTATTATTTTTATGTCGGCTAAGATTATATTATGACCCCTTGGACTCCTATATATAGAAAGGAGGTTTTTTCATTGGAATCATCCAAGAATTGTTCATTTATGTAATGTAAAGGATGTCCCCCCCTCGAAGATGCTTATTTCTAAGTCGTTGATATATCTTTTCTTCTATTTTGTGAGATGGGGTCATAACAACAACCCAATAGTCAATTGGTAGGCCAGCTCTCGTAAAACCACTTTGTTTGTTACCAATGTAGGGAGAGCATGAGGATGTTTATAGGCACCAAAAACCCTGATATAAGTTTCCTCTCCAATTGGGAACTAAATTTTAGTATCATGGAGGTATTTCTTGTCCCTCTTTGACATGAATGTAGCCTCTCCTCGAAATAGTATGATATAGAAAGGAGAAATGAAATATTATACAATCCTTTCGTACATGCCCATATAAGCTGTGTTCCAAAATCTCTTGTAATAAACATGCACATGTTCCTGGTCTTTTATGGTTTATTTCAAACCTAAGCCTTCGAAATCACATTTTTTCAAAGATTTCATCCAAGTGATATGAAGCAATATAGAACTCTAATTGTTCACCTTCTTCCAGGTTCTTTGCTGCATTGACATTTGACTTGAGAGAAGTTGCAAGTATGCTCACCCAATTGAAATTTTTTCCTTTTCTAGCCACTATGTGCATCATAGGGACCCATGTTCCTAGAAATGTGTTTATGTTCACCTTCCCATAGAGTCTATTCATCAATGCAGTCATCAGTTGGTACATCTTCCATGAGAGATTTTGTTTTTTAGACTCCATTTTCATTGAGCCTGAATTTAGTTGACTCTTGCCATTGTGATTTCAATTTGTTCATGGTGGGTTCATTGAAGGTGAATAACCATCTAGTATTGAAGGTTTCTTCATGTTTAGGAAGCGTATAATAACTTATAATAACGACAATAGTGAAGTATGCTATAAGCTCTCCATTATGTCCCCTAATTTCCAAGTGATCTTAATATGTGTGATGCAAGATCCATTAAATTGTTTCCACACATGGGATGATCGGTGGGTGTGTTTCCACTTTGTGCAACCAAGATTTTTTGACATTGATATATACTTGAAAATATTCCTAATCCTTTGGTATATCCTTCTTTTCAAACTCTAAGTAAATTTCTCCCCAAGTGATTTTTTTTTCCTTGTCAATATGACAGGAAGTATATTCACAATAGATAGGAATCTTTGGAGGACTATCCATGACCCCTTCTATGATGCCTTAAACTCTACCAAAACTCTTTCCATAACCTCTGATCATGCGTGGAACCGTCTTTATGAAGGAAAATGAGATTCTAAGATAGCTAATGTTGATGATGCCTGACATTTCAAAGATGTTGTATAACGACATAAATGTTAGCACAAACAATGATAATCACCAGTTTGGTGAGAAAATAATAATGTCACTGATGTTTCAGGATGTTAGAGTTTTAAGTGATCAAGATTTGGTGTGAAAAGGGTCTTTGTGTACATAGAAAATTTAATTAGCAGGATAGGTCATAGATTATGGATATAGGGTGGGTCGCACTTTAGTTCATCAATGAAGTTCGCAAGTTTGAAAGGTAGCTCGAGTCACAATGGTTCTGATTGCATTTTTGCGGAATGAAAATGTGCTTGGAAACCTCAAGTAGTACTAGTATGACCAAGTCGCAAACCTATTCCTCAAGGCATGTTTCACTTTAACATCCTATTGTAGATCACATAATTGGGAGCTAGTCGTTGGATGCTACGCATGTGAATTTCAACCTTATATTATTTGCAACTCATAATATCATTGTAGGTCGCATTTCATAGCAAATATTACACTGAGTACTGACATTATGATTTGTGACATATAAGATAGGAAAATACTGAATCACGATTTTTTTAATAGTGTAAATAATACTTATGGATCAAAATGGATATACAATGAGTGGCCTCTTGGGATTCAAGTTTGAGGTGAGTTCTTTGCTATGGGGCTGTCGAGTTTAATTGTCGAAAATGCTCCAAGTCCAAAAGGAAAAAGGATCATTTAGATCGCAAGGATGGTGCAAGGGTTTGTACAATAGTTATCATATGAATCACACCAAGAATGAATAAAAACACCAAATCAATCTAGTAAATACTTATAGAGGCAATAACTAACAACAAGAAACCTTGTGTATTCCAATTCAATACACATTTTGATAGAAAAAATTGGGTCATGGGCTTAAGTCGAGAGCCTTATTTTGCAACTGCAACTAAATTTTAAAATTCTCAGCACATACCAAAGAGGGGAATAAATGTAAACCAAGAAATACAATAAGGTATGAGAGCATGGAAACATAAACGTCATGTTTAGATGTCAAGAGGTGAATCGATGCTGAGTGATGGCTAGGTGAGAATACGTTGAAATAATTGGAGGATTTGAACTCTAGGGATAAGCATTCACAAGGTTAGGGATTCGAAAGATTATACACATATTAATGGAAAAAAGAAGCAATGATTGTAGATGAGTTATGTCTCACTCACCAAGGGTCGCACTTTTTTTTTTCGTTGGAGAGGGATTTGTGTGTTAAATTGCTTGAAGGCAAAGTGATATGGTTATGACAACAGTGAATATGTTTTATAAAGTGGAAGCACATGTGAAGAAGGTTACACATAGGAGTTGCACAATGATTTTATTAGTTGGGATGGGCTTAGTAGGGGAGGTCTCACATAAGAGTTGCATGGTGGTTTTATTGCATGCAACAAGGAAAGGGAGGTGAAAATTTTCATATGTATATCACAGTGAGATGCCACTGTGATTTCATATTATGGTTTTTGAATTAATGTATAAAGTTCCTAGAGATAGTCACGGGTTAGAATATTAGTGCTCAGTGAGGTTGTGTTTTTAATTTAAAGGTGTGACTAGTGTTGAAAAGTGTAACTAGGTCGGTCTTCATGTTGACTATGTAATTATGTATATATGTAAAGAAGAAGTCAAAGATAATCAAATATATTTGGTATACTTTCTACATGGATTTCATGAGAAATATTTTTATGTAGATAGATTTCTTCTTGATGTCTACTAGGATCAGGCCTTTTAGGCATATAATATAATTATGTGTTATGTATATATATGAAGGAATATGTCTTCAGTATATGCTCCATATCTTGTAAAAGCCTTGTATTACATCCAAGAAGTTTATGGAAGAAAACTTCCTCAAACCGACTCTCTCAAATGATAGAAGAAGAAGTTGTTGTAGTCGGCCTACAAGACTACATATAGGTCGGCCTAAAAAGTTGAGTCATCACATATATATATTCCTATGTGCATGCAAATAATAGACATCAAATCAATGTGGATTACTCTGATAATTGCAGATATATCTGAACCAGAATTACAGGAAGAGTCTGTGGATATATATTACAAGAAGCATTTACAGAACCTACAACAGTGATCGTTTGTGGACACCACAATAGATACATTGTAGAAATTATATACATTAAGCATGCAATGTATGTCCTAGATTCCCCTACTCTCACAATATTTAACTTCTTGAAAAATACAGAATCATTCCATTGTTAATCTTTTGCGGAAAATTAATTGCAAACACATGTGAAGCATAAATAAAAACAATTTCACATAACACAGTTGTTTAACGGGAAATCCTGAAGTTGAAAACCCCAACTATCATATATTATGTATCATGGAGATCATGTAACAGTCTCATACAAAACTTAGTACATCAAGCTCTCAGTACAATCAATTGTCACAAACTGACAAGATGAAATCTGCAAATCCATGCACTGATTGCTGCCCTCCTTATAGCCTGCCTCCACTACGCAATCCCTATTGAAGAATTACACTTGCCTTGACTGTGCAATCCTCATTGGAAACTCCAATGTGTGTGTGGTGCAATCAATGCATCACTATAGTCACAAGGCATAGTCCATCTTTCCCTTTCACCTACCTCTCCACTGGGTCTCCACTGGAACTGACATGCACTGTAGTTAACTGCTATATTTGTTCAGTTTATTAGTGAGTTATTGTTTGTGAATTAATTAACTAAAATTCACTCCACTCTCACTAGTGTATCATTCAGTTAGACTAGATACAACTAGCTCAACTAAGTTTAACTCCAATAAATGAGTTAAACTGAATAACAACTCCATGAACTACTCTTCCAACTCTGTCATAACTTTTCCACTTTAGTTCTAACTGATTCCTCCATGCATGAACCACCAATAAACCCTAGGAATTGTGTAATTCCTTCAGCCCACTGATTTTCCAAATCTGTTCATTGAAATAAAGTGCTCCAAGAGAATAAGTTGTTGTTTATTGTAAGATTATTATTAAGAGATAATAATAACCAACATGCATCTATTTTTAGATCGATGATATATAAATAGACTTCGCCCAATATTCTAAAAATAGAATTTCATCTATTTTTCCAACTAGACCAACCATCCACAAATAGCATCCTGCAACTTCTGAAATATGATCACCATGTCTAAAAATAGACTTGCGCCAAAAATAACCTGTGGGCCCACATAGTGAAGGAGACTCTTTTCACTAAGCTCATCATCTTGTTGAATCTCAACACTCCCTCTCAACAATATAGGGATTATCCTTCACCCTGATCTCGCCTCTATGGTATTTGAATTTTCTCCTAGTGAGTGCCTTTGTCAGAATATCTGCATCTTGATCTTATGTAGGAATGTATTGAAGCAACATGATCTTCTGCTGCACACAATCTATGATATAATGATACCAGATATCAATATGTTTATATCTATCATGAAACACAGGATTAATTGAGAGTTTAATGCAACTCTGATTATCATAATGTATCACTGTAGGATCTAAATGTGAACCGAACAAACCGACCAGGATCTTCCTCATCCAGATAGCCTCACATGCAGCTTGACTTGCTGCCATGTATTCTGCTTTCGCTGAACTAAGTGCCACGGATATTTGTTTCCTGCTGTACCAAGAAATTGTTGTAGACCCGATACTGAAAATCCCTCCTGATGTGCTCTTTCTATCCGTTGGGCTGCCTGCCCAATCTGCATCAGTGAAGCCATGCAACTTCACCTCATCCGTCTGTTTGTACCATAATCCATACTCAGATGTGCCCCTGAGATACCTCAGGACATGCTTGCCTGCTTTCCAAAAGAGCTTGGTAGGCTTAACCATCACTTGTGAAAGCTAGTTCACCGCATAGCATATGTTTGGTCTTGTATTAACTAAATACATGAGCGGACCCACCAAATGTCGATAAACAGTGGCATCCACTACCTCTGCCGATGTAGCATCCTCTTTCCTTCAATTTATTGGAAGAGGAGTGTCGATAGGCTTGCAGCCTTGCATGTGAAACTTCTCTAGTATCTCCCGGGCATAATTGCCTCAAGACACAAAAAGTTCACCTTCCCACTGCCATATTTCCAATCCAAGGAAATAATGAAGGAGGCCCAAATCCTTCATCTTGAACTCCTTTGCAAGATTTGCCTTGCATGAGTGTATCAACTTCTCATCACCCGTTAGTATTAAATCATCAACATAAAGAACAATGATTAAAAGCTTACCCTCCACCACAATTTGGTACAGGTTTACATCCACCTCACTCTTGGTGAAACCAAGTCCAGTGAAATAGTTTTTGATCCATGTGTACCAAGCATGACGTGCTTGCTTCAGCCCATACAATGCTATTTTGAGCCTGCACACATGCGACTCACTGCTGTAGATCTCAAATCCTTCAGGCTACTCAATCTGCACATCTTCCTCAATGATCCCATTAAGGAACGCAGTCTTCACATCCATTTGATGAATGTGCTAACCCATATATGCTGAGAGAGCAAGGATGGTCTGTATCGAAGAATAACATGTGACAGGTGCAAAGGTTTCTTCATAGTCAATCCCCTCGATCTATGAGAAGCCCCGGGCAACAAATCTTGCCTTATACTTCTCAACGCTCCCATCAGTAGCTTGCTTTACCTTGTAGATCCATCTTGATCCTACAACTGATACCAACTGGCCTTGGAACAATCTCCCAAGCACTATTTCTAACAATGGATTCATACTCCTCCACCATGGCATCTACCCATGTGGGCTCCTGCACTGCTTCTTCAAAAGAAGATGGCTCTTTCATGATACACTTGCTCATAAGAGCCATGTATCCAGTATAATGGTTAGGTGACTGTCTCTGTCTGTGCTATGATGTAGGGACTTCTACATTCTATGCCACATCAACCTTAAGTCTCTTAGCTTCTGTGTTACGCTTTCTGCCTTGTCTGATGTTTGGTTCTGCATGAGTGGACTCCTCCACTCCATGAATCTCCTCTTTTGGTTGATCCACATCCGGAGGCTCATCTTTCGGAACAAGAAGTTCCTTCACTGCATGCAATTCTTTCTCCCTCTCAAGCATAGCTTGTGCAGCACCCACAATCGTTCTGTTCTTCCTCTCCATGACCCCATTCTTCTATGGGTTATGAGGCACTATGAGTTCTCTTCGAATTCCTTCTTTTCTATAGAAGTCTTTGAATTCGCCCGAGATATATTCACCACCATTATCGCTCTGTAGAGCTTTCACTTGCTTCCCCGACTCCTTCTCCACCAATGCTTTAAACTCACAAAACTTTGAGAATGTTTCACTCTTCTTCTGCATGAAGAATATCCAGCATCTACGAGAATAGTCTAAAAAAAATAACATAATACCTGTGTTTTGCTGTTGAAGCAACCGAGAAAGGTCCACACACATTTGTGTGAATTCTTTCGAGGATCACCGAATCATGGTTCTCCTTCTCATGAAAGGTGGTCTTCAAAAACTTACCCATAATACACCCCTTGCACTGATCTGATTGCGCAAGAGTACCCTTGGGGAAGTCCAGTAGAAATCTGCTGCAAAATATTCAAAGCGCCATGGTAAAGATGGCCTAATCTCCTATGCCATAATTCGCCCTCCTCCCGACTCACCACTTCTTTTTCTTTTCCCATCATTGCAGCGCAGCCATCTATCTTCAGCTTGTAGAGATTCTTAATTTGAACCCCTATCTTCTTGGTTTGACCCATTTTTTTATGTCTAAGGAAGGCTTTTCAATCACTAAAAAAAACAGCATAACCTTTTTCTTCCAGCATTGCAACTGAGACCAAGTTCTTCTTTAGACCTGGAACATGCATAACATCCTTCAACAAGAATGGATTACCGGACTCCCTCTCAAAGGTAATGGTCCAATGCCATTCGCACTATACCGACCATCGTTGCCCATCTCTATATGCATCTAGAGGTCCTTCTCCTCCAAGTCACTAAACAACTCCTTGTCTCCCATCATATTGAAAGACACACTAGTATCAAGATACCACACTGATCCCATTGCGCTTGAAACCAAGAATGAGATCAAAGAGAAATAAAGTTCAAATTATGAGGCTAAGGCCTCTCTAGCTGTAGCTCTAGCAGCCTTCTTGTTCTTCTTCTTCTGTGGGTAGTTAGTGGCGAAATTCCCATGTTCGTGACAGTGAAAACACTTCAACTTGGACAAGTCTTGCTTCTTGCCTTTAGCTTTAGATTTTGAAGGAAATTTCTTCCCCTTCCCTTTCCTTGCTTTGGTAGCCAAAGCACAATTTTCTTCACTCCGCCTTATCTCCTCCTGCACAAGATCCGACCAAAGTCGCTCCCATCCTAGCAGTTTCTCCTGTCCATTGATAGAGTATTTGTAGCTATGCCAACTCTTTGGAAGCCCAAGGAGATCCAAGCTCACCAATTCTTCATCATCAACAGTAACCCCCACACTTCCCAATTCATCCTTACAGTGGATGAACTTCGTGAGATGTTTTGGAATACTGTCGCCCTTCTCCATTTTTATTTTTCTGAGCTTGTCTTTAAGCACCAACTTCCTCTAGTCGCTTCTGCTTTGGAACAAATCTGTTAAAGCCTTCCACATTGCAAATGGAGTGGCTTTCCCATGAATGCTTGAAACAATATGGTCCTTCACACCTTCCAACATAATCCTTCTTGTCTTTTCTACCTTCTTTTTCCATGCGTCAAATCCTGTAGCATCACTAGAATTCGGCTTAGGAACATCGCTATCGATGAACTCCTTTAGTCCATTATCCTCCAGCACTGCTTCCATCATGTCCTTCCTGGCTATGTAATTTGAGATTCCATCAAGGGCATACTCCAATCGCAACCCATTGAAATACATTTCAATGTATACTCAACTTCTGCACCAAGAATTTTCTGCAGAAAATTTGAATTGTCCACCAACACTAACTCAACAATTCTTCACAATTGCAATCTTCAAGATTTAACACTACTATGATACCATGTAGAAATTATATACATTAAGCATGCATATTTCCTATATTCCCCTGATCTCACAATATTTAACTTCTTGAAAAATACATAATCATTCCACTGTTAATCTTTTGCGGAAAATTAATTGCAAACACATGTGAAGAATAAATAAAAACAATCGCACATAACACAGTTGTTTAACGGGAAAGCCTGAAGATGACAACCCAAACTATCATATATTATGTATCATGGAAATCATGTAACAATCTCATACAAAGCTTAGTACATCAAGCTCTCAGTACAATCAATCGTCACACACTAACAAGATGAAATCTGCAAATCCATGCACTGATTTCTGCCCTCCTGATAGCCTGCCTCCACTGCGCAATCCATGCTGAAGAATAGCTTTGAATAAATTTGAATTACACTTGCCTTGACTGCGAAATCATCATTGGCAACTCCAATGTGTGTGTGGTGCAATCAATGCATCACTATAGTCACAACGGATATTCCATCTTTCCCTTTCACCTACCTCTCCACTGGGTCTCCACTTGAACTGACATGCACTGTAGTTAACTGTTGTATTTGTTCAGTTGATTAGTGAGTTATTATTTTTGAATTAATTAACTAATTAATTCACTCTACTCTCACTATTGTATCATTCAGTTAGACTAGATACAACTGGCTCAACTGAGTTTAACTCCAATAATTGAGCTAAACTGAATAACAACTCCATGAACTACTCGTCCAAATCATAACATTTCCACTTCAGTTATAATTGAGTCCTCCATGCATGAACCACGAGTAAACCCTAGGAATTGCGTAATTCCTTCAACCCACTTATTTTCCAAATCTGTTCACTGAAATAAAGTGCTCCAAGAGAATAAGTTGTTGTTTATTATCAGATTATTATTAAGAGATAATAATAACCGACATGCATCTATTTTTAGATTGACGATCTATAAATAGACTTCACCCAATATTCTAAAAATATAATTTCATCTATTTTTCCAACTTGACCAACCATCCACAAATAGCATCTTGAAACTTCTGAAATATGATCACCATGTCTAAAAATAGACATAGTCTAAAAATAGACTTGCGCCGAAAATAGCCTGCAGGCTCACTTAGTGAAGGCGACTCTTTTCACGAAGCTCATCATCTTGTTGAATCTCAACAGACATCGAGAATATATACTAAGATAGTGTGGATACGACGAAAATGATCATGTAGTTACCTCAGCAGAAATAGTGTGGAATATACAACAAACTTCAGTGTGAACATATACTAAGTTACAGTACGGATAAAAGGAAAGACTTCAAAACGAATAAAATAAATGACAGTGATCATAAGGAGAAGCGGGAGAAATAGTGGAGAAGGTAAATCCTTGATTTAACTTCTCTCAGTTCAAGCAATTCAAATAGAAGTATACACAATGTGAAGATCAAAGATTTGAAAAGAAAATCTAGGTCTAGGGTCTAAGTCTGGGTCATGGTACTTGTCATTAGAAGATCGACAACAAGAATTCTTTGCGGGTTTTTACTCTCCAAGAGGGATAGGTTTTTCCCTGGCCATAGGAGCCTAATCTTTGTGTCTTGTGTTTTGATAATTGACTTGATGGAAGATTAACTTAACTAAAAGAAGAGAAGACATAAGTACATTCATAATTAATTATCAAGAAGAGAATTTGTAATAACCTAGAGCCTTTCAAATTCTCAACATGGTATCAGAGCTTTTGGTTACAAGAAAGGGCTATCAATGATACAAATCCACTTCAGTTTGAAGGTTACAATCTCAGCTTGGTTACATTGCAATGCTTATAGCATAAATATTACATAGTCATCCTAAACACAATCTCAGCATACATACATCCCCACAGTTCAGACTCAATTTGAGATTTTTGATGGTATATAAGTTTGAAAAAGGAAGCTGAACTTGGATAGCACAATTTCAGGTATATAAAGATATCAGTGAGAAAATTACAAGTGATTACAAGTGAAATTCTCAACAAATAGTAGTCAATGTCAACTATATATTCCCCATATACTGCGCAGAAAAAGGTGGAAAAAACCTCGACCTTCTCTGAGTTTTTCGATGAGGTTTATGTGATAAAAGACAATGGATTGCAGAACAAGGAAAAAGGTTATATACTAATAAGAGAATAGGAAAAATTCTGAGATAAACTCGATGATATACACTTGCAATAAAAGCGAGATCAAGTCTATGATTGATGCGTAGAAGGGACATAGACATATCACCTGATGGAATGCGTTGAGATCTGAAGTTTCATAGTGCAGATGACATAGTGTGAATTACACAGTGCATAATATAGATGGGAAGGGATAAAGACTCCAGTCATTAGTGCTACCATAGTAATAGAGCTATGAAACTATCATAATTCGCCTTGGAAGAATACAGTCTGAAAGATCAACTACATGAATGGATGACATGTGATCTAAAGTCTGGAACAACCTAAGAAGAATATCATTCAAAGAAGAACAAGGTGTGGATTTCCTCTTCACTTTCCAAGTAAGTATCTTTCATTTTCATTTTCATTTTGGTTAAATGACTTAGATTTGTAAGGAGATGTATGGGGTGGTTGTATTACCGAAGATCCTTGCATAAAACAAGGAGGATAGTCATGGTCCTCATAGATAACTGAAGTCATAGATAAGGGTATCCTTTGAATTCATGGAAAGGAACTCTTAAGGTTCTCTCACATGAACAATATTGGAGATACAAAAGAAGCTGAAATAAGAATTATGAACATTACAAGAAAGTTCATGTCACCAGAAAGGATGGAAGGAGTGGATCGAAAGAGGGAGTAAGAGGTCTCTTTATGGCTCCTAGATCCTACTTAATATTTGATGTAAAGTGACATCATGGAAGTATAAGAAACAAGAACTCATATGATCATGAGCGTAACAAAATCATGGGATAAGTAAGTTACCTCACTCATCAATCTAGGGTTTCTATGGAAGAAGAGAAGTTGAAGACAATAGTTTTTCAAAACTCAATCATTTGAAGAAAAAGGAAGAACCTGATTTAAAGAAAATATAAAGAAAGAAGAAGCAGTGGATCTACACTAAAACTGAGATCATCTTCTTTGAGTGATTTCTGTTGGTTATATGATAGGAAACATTGTAGCACCCTGATGAAAGCATGGAAGGAGCTCTTGGTGAATCAGCTTCCAGGAAAACTCTCTTATAAAATTAAGGGTCATCATGGAAACAGATTTTCTGGGATATTGATGGATCATACCAAGAGAATGAAGCTCTTCATTGCTACAGGATGACTCAAGGGAAAAAGGGTATGAGGTATGTATATATTTGTATTTTAAACATTGGATGTTGTGAAGTCATGTCATATGGTTGCAGGTAATGAACTTCTGTATTTAGAAGTACGATCTATGGAGGAGTGTCTCTCAGTGCGTGGACATATGAAATCAACATAATATGTCCTCATAGAATATGAGGTGGTTGTATATGAACAAGAAACTAGAAAGGTTATAAGTTCCTGGGAATAAAGAATGTGCAGAGAGGAAGAGATCATGAAATGCAACCATGTTAAGAGGAAGTTACCATCCGGAAGCCAAAAATATGTGACTAAGAGATCTCTTAGAAATATATGTAGACTCTGACGGAAGTCTGGTAAAGAAGAAGACCTTTGGAAAAAATCATATCATTAGGAGATGTGTCAATTTGTATGAAGGATGTCGATGCCTACAAGAAGATGTCATGGTGAAAGATCGTCACTAAGGTAAATTTTGTTCTAAAATTTCATATGAATATGTTTATCTGGAAGAATTTGTGTAGGGATGCTAATCATGAGAAAGGATGTATGATCCTTGGAAATGATTCGAAGGAAAGAAACATGGCATAACAGTGGACCAAATAAGGAAATCTGATGAATCACTTTCTGATAGTTGACATGATTTAGGATGAAATTGATGGATGATATGTTCCCTATGAAGCTAAAAGTTGGAGATTCCTCAATACGGAAATCCATGACATCGAGGACAAGAATTCTTCATGAGAAGCTGGGTGTCTCACCATTGCTGCTGAAGGTCCCTAGTTAAGAGGGAGCTTGATGATAAGTTTCTTACTTGGAAGAAACTTGGTAATTCTTAAGAATGAGCTTAGGTACATTCCTTGTATAGGAATGAGTACATTCCCTTGTGGAATAGGTCCTCGCTGGTTGAAAGGGAGAGATAGACACATCATTTTGGTCTTGGAAAGATAGAATGGAGGATTAGGTAATCATCTGGCATTCGATACTCTTTGAGAATTTGTTAGGGCATTCAAGATAAGAGTAGTCGGGGGCCGATATTCTTTGAGCGCTAGCTACCCAAGAGAAGAATAGTCCAAGAAGGTCATACTTTAGGAACACCTGGGTGGATTATGTACCTTGAAGAGACAATGACGAAGGTTTCTATAAGTCATGTGTTTCACCAGCATTGTAGCCCATTGCCTTGTTGAAAGATGGGGCTATTAGTCAAGTCCTTGCACTAGGACAATGTTGGTTGATATAACACTATACAGATGCGATTACCAATCCGATTCTTCTTATGAGATTATTCAGTTTGAAAGTAACCATGTACCTGTATGAATACCTCCCTAGTTAAGAGGGAGTGTTGAAAAGTGTAACTAGGTCCGTCTTCATGTTGACTATGTAATTATGTATATATGTAAAGAAGAAGTCAAAGATAATAAAAAATATTTGGTATAATTGCTACATGGGTTTCATGAGCAAGATTTTTATGTAGATAGACTTCTTCTTGATGTCTACTAGGTTAAGATCTTTTAGGCATAGAATATAATTATGTGTCATGTATATATATGAAGGAATCTGTCTTCAATATATGCTCCAGATCTTGTAAAAGCTTTGTATTACATCCAAGAATTTTATGGAAGAAAATGTCCTCAAACCGACCTCTCTCAAATGATGGAAGAAGAAGTTGTTGTATTCGGCCTACAAGACTACATACAGGTCGGCCTAAAAAGTTGAGACATCAGATATATATATTCCTATGTGCATGCAGATAATATACATTAAATCAATGCAGATTACTCTGATAATTGCAGATATATCTGAACTAGAATTACAGGAAGAGTTTGTGGATATATATTACAAGAAGCATTTGTGGAACCTACAGAAGTGATCGTTTGTGGACACCACAACAGATACAGTGAGAATATATACTAAGATAGTGCGGATACGACAACAGTGATCATGTGGATACCTTAGCAGAAATAGTGCGGAATCTACAACAGACCTCAGTGCAAACATATACTAAGTTACAGTGTGGATAAAAGGAAAGACTTCAAAATGAATAAACTAAAAGACAATGATCATAAGGAGAAGCGGAAGCAATAGTGGAGAAGGTAAATCCTTGATTTACCTTCTCACAATTCACGCAATTCAAATAGAAGTATACACAATGTGAAAATCAAAGATCTGAAAAGAAAATCTAGGTCTAGGGTCTAAGTCTAGATCATGGTACTTGTCATTAGAAGATCGATAAGAAGAATTCTTTGCAGGTTTTTCCTCTCCAAGAGGGAGAGGTTTTGCCCTGGATCTAGGAGCCTAATATTTGTGTTTTGTGTTTTGATAATTGACTTGATGAAATATTAACTTAACTAAAAGAAGAGAAGACATAAGTACATTCAAAAGTAATTATCAAGAAGAGAATTTGTAATAACCTATAGCCTTCCAAATTCTCAACAACTAGGAACTTGGAGTGTATAGATGCACAGAGGATTTTGTAAATCACAATGTTAGTGACTAGTATGATTTCCACTACAAGTTGAAATTATGACTTGCAACTTAGTGAGAGAACATAGGTTTTAGGCCTTTAGGGTTAATTTTTCTAAGTCCCAGGGAAACCCTAGATAGATCAAAGGAGGGATGAAAACATATACTACCATAGGTGAAGGATGATAGGTAGTTAAGTATGGGGATCTCCAAAATTTTGAGAAGGCCGAAATTTTTGGGTTGTTTTCGTAGCTACAACAAGTCCACACTATAATTGATAATTTACATGTTATAGTTTTATAAATTATCATTACAAAGAGTTGAAAGCTTATTGCATAATAACTTTTCTATATATTTTAACGACAATAATTTCTTATGAGGAATAACAGAAATAAGTTGAGATCATGGTAGAAATAGAAGAAGAAATGAGTCGGGAATAAAAAAATTCATCATGAACAAACCTCATTGTGTATTGTTGTAGGATGAAGGTATTGAAGTGTGACGGAATTTTATTGGAAAAATACTAAGAAAACAACATGGAAAATTTGGGATCGATTCTCGGGTACTAAACCAAAGTTTTACATAGAAACAAAGGTAAAACTAGGTTTTATTTGTGAAAATATTTGATGAATTCTTGTATGTAGAGACAAAGGTGAAACTAGGTTTATTTTGTTGAAACGATTTGATGAATTTTTATTCACAAATTATAGTTACTTATATTAAATTCGTGTAAAAAATACCATGAATTGTTGTGCACGGAGACATAGGTTAACTGTATTTAATTTTCTTGAAATACTACATGGTTCTATGGGTAGAAAGATAAAATTACTGTGTTAATATCTTTGGAAAAGATTTTGTGGTTCTTTTGGGTAAAAAGAAAATTTAACTATGTTATTTTCTTGAAAAATATTTGCATATGATTCTTATGCACATAAGTTAACCATGTTATTTTATTGATAAAGATTGCCTATGATTCTTGTTCCTAAAAATATAATTTAACCATGTTATTTTATCGAAAAGAATTACATGATTCTTATGCGTAGAAAAGATAATTTAACTATGTTAAATTCATTGAAAAGACTTCATGGTTAATTTCACTAAAAAAAATTATTAATTTATGGTTAAATATATTAAATTTTGTATATTGCAAATACCAACACCACATGAAGATGCATCTATTTTCCATTTTATTCTCATACAAGAGACCAAGACCATTTCTATATTTGTTTATAGAAGTTGCAAAACGCTTGTGCATGCTTAAGAGATGGGTAGTTAGCATAAGAACTATTTAATTTCAAGATAATTTAATTACAAAAAAATACCATTAAGTATTGTAGTAAGTTGAAATTAGGGTGTAAATTCGTCTTAGAAATTTATGGTATGCATTAATGCCTTTTGGAATGTTTCGGTACATTCATTTTAAGCATTGGGATGGAGAATTATTACCTAGTATGCATGCTTTACATTTGAGGTTGATAACATAAACATGGGTTGTACATGGTAATAAAATTGCATTAGGGCAATATCGTAGTGATTTTGTTAACATTTTTACATTCATAAATAAATTCGACCCTTGAAAATTTAATCGCCATTTTATATTTGTATTGCATTTGAAAATATGGATAGGAGGGCATGCTTTTTGTAATTGTATGCACACATGTGAGATATGAATGAAAAAACATGCTTTTATAATCTTAAAGCATTTATTTAATGCATGTGAGGTTGCGGATGAATAAGCATGCTTTTATAATCTTTATGCATGAGGGATGTTACATACTCCCATAGTTTTGCATTTGGATTAAATCCATTAAAAGTATGTTCTTGCATATAGTAGTTAAGGTATTGTATGTGTAAAATAATTATGGATATCCATGTTAAAGTAAAATATTATTCATGGAGATGACATCTATTTTTATTTATGCATGTTCAAGAAAGTGTGTTTTCTTGAAAAGTGGTATAATTCGTAGAATATTTTGAAAGGATAACCGATATAAATTGAGTGTTGGAGATAGGGATATTTTGATTATCTCACATTATATTTGATGAGAAAAGTCACAATATTATGGGTTTTTATAATCTTGATATTAGAGTTTAATGATGATAGTGGTTGCAGGAAATAATCATGACTTTCGCAAAGGATGGAGTGATAATTTTCTAAACCAACTACTTTTGTAATGACCGTAAGATGTATTGAAACTAATCATTAGAGAACTTTTGAGGTCTAAAATGGGCCTCCTAAGAAAAATGTACAACCAAAATAAACTTTATAAGAATCAATAGGATTGAAGATGATGATTTCAATCATGGAGGATGATTCACCATTTTTGGGGTAAAAAAGTAAAAAGATTAAAAACTAATAAAATAATAAAACTACTTTTTCAACTTGTATTTTCAACTTATCTCCCTAAATTTTTACTCAAATTTCGAGTGGTAGTACTCGTTGGGTGCAAAATTTAATTCCTTATCCAAGGATTACCCATGTTGCATACTTTCAATGGATCCTGCTACATGAAAAATGAGATATACATGAAAAAACGTTATTGCGATCATGTTTTTCATGTATTTCTCACTTTTCGTATAGAAGGGTCCATCGAAAGTATGAAACATGGGTACTCCTTAGATGAGGAATCAAATTATGCATCCAAAAAGTATTCCCACTCAAAATTTGAGTAAAATCATAGGGAGATAAGTTGAAAAGGTAGTTTTTTCTTTTTTCCCTCTAAAATTTGATGATGTAATCTAACCTTATTTTATTATTTTATAATTTCCTTAGGAGGCCCATTTTATAACTCAAAATTCCCCTAATGACTAATTGCAGGCGATGAGGTCATTATGCATAAATGTTGCTACATGTAAAGTGAAGGATCATCAAATGCATATCACCAAGGGTAACTTGCTGCAGTAAACAATCATGCCACGAAGACACTGTGCCTGAAGAAGTGTGGGGTAAAATGTTTGAAAATGTGACATTGTGCTTAATGTAATGGTCTCTAGTTCATTATGATTGAATTAAATATTATGTTTTCTTTTGTAAAATTTCAACAATGGACAAGGGGATGGATTCCCTTACTACCATTAAGTGAGGGGTGAACTCCCTCGGGAAAAATTAATAAAATAAACTTTTATTGGTTTTTCCCTTCAGGCTTTCTAGGGTATATCGATGTTGAGTTATGTGCTTGCCTATTATGTTATCTTGATGATATTGCTACTTTGCATGATTTTGGAAATTACATCATTCAAGTTGTTGTTAACAAGCTTGGTTAAATGAACAAAGTTAAAGATGCAAATTTTCAATAAAAATAATTATGTTAAAAAGTTTCATTAATGGTTATTACTTTATGAGATTTGTTATACATTTTATAAGGTTACTTCACTTAAATATCACGTTTATATCTTTTGATTATCAATATGGGATAAGACATTTAGGAATATCACATTATAACATGTAAAAACTCAAAAAAACATCACATAAATTTTTTTCTACCTTTGTTTACTTCCCTAATACAAAAAAGGCATACAACAATGATTACCAAAGTCCTTACATGTTTACACATCAATAATTGTTTATAACATGAGTAATAGTTTACTGCTTACGGTAAGGTAATTATTGTTTGATGAAATTATCAGTGCAATAAGGTTTTTAGACCTAAGGTTTTTCGACAACATTTTCTTTGGTATACCTTGCACAATTAGTTTTAACATACTTTATCATGAAATATCACCTTCATCACTTATAATAAAGTCTTCACTAGGTCAAATACATAATGTGTGACCATGGTTATGTATTAAGTCATGGTTGACACATCACGTTCCTTTTGCTACATCGAACTCTCTCGAACTGTATGAGTTGACACATGGTGTTGATTTGTCCATCAATTTGATAGGGTTGAATCAGACGGTTAGGCTTCCTTGACACTGAATACAGTAACTACCTAGTTTTCATTATTGGGTCTTCTATCATTTTCTCTTGTTGTTTGGCCGAAAGGCTCTGTTCTAGGCTCTATAGAAGGAGGAAGTTAACCAACAAGGGTCACAAGTAATCCCATAATACTCTTAGATTAGTTTTTCTCTTTTCCCCGTTAGGTCTCTAGTAATGTTCAAGCCTTAAATTCATTATCTGTTATAACAAAGACAACTCTGAACTAGTGTGACCCTTTCAAGCTCGCCATTCACCATTAGCGCTAACATCCAAATGTGGAATTCCAAGGCCTTTCGGTCTCTTGGTAGTATGGCATGGACATTTCACCTTGGGTGTATTGCTACTGAGGTCTAGTGGTGCATACCATATTTAAGGGTTTTTATTTCTTCAAGGAAATATTATGGGTATAGTTATCATCTCCCCAAATTTCATCAGTTTTGTATTTTTCTCTCTTTTTTCTTCAAGTTGAAAGGGTTTGCTTTTTTTGTTTGTTCTGTTCTATGAATTATTTGTCACAGGTATACCTTGTACCCTTAATTTGTGGCTATTTACTCGACCATGAGGGTTTTAACTTCAACTTTGGTTTATTCTTGACGAGTTTCCTCTCATCCCGGATATGACAGTTACCACCCCTATTTTTGTTGCATGGTAGGAATTTTTGGCTCTAAGCACATATTCAGAGGAAAAGTGTCTCCTCCATGATTATCCCCTTGAGGGTCTAGACATAGACGCTTGGGATCTTCACAATAATTATGTTCTTTGGTTAGTGACCCTAGAATTTGAGTTGGGTTTTTGTTTATTTGAATAAAAAATTCGTTTATATATTTACACAGGAGATTTCACTTATGTTAAGATGAGGCATGTGTCAATTATTGTATACAGTCTGGAAATTTATTGTTGGATGATAATTTTATGATATGTAATGGAACACAAATTCAATTTTAATGTCTATTTTATCTATACTTTTGTTAATAATTGAATAATTATTGTATTCATGAGGGTTTGATGTAACTGTTGAAGGTTGTATCTTTTAAGGGTAATTTCTTGTTTTTTTTTTAAATGCATGCTTTGTGTTTACTCTGCCAGGGACCAGAATGGATTATGGGTAGATGTCTCCTTTGGTCTGGCCCAGAAACCAAATGGGTCCATACAAAATTAATGGACTCTTACCCTTCCATAAGGGTTCCTTACTAGACACAGTTTTTTTTTCCTTCTAGTAAATTTTTAACAAGAAACTTACTAGCATTCTTATCATTCTTTTTATTTTTTCATGGAGTGCATGGGTATCTACTACCTCGTTTTTCCTACCCATCCCAGTTAGGGTGTCACTGTGATCATGTTTTTCATTCTATAGGTGGTTATCGCTTCTCTTGTTGGTTTCATTGATCTCTACTGTCATCAATTAGTCCTTTGATCTGAATAAATATTGTACCGTTTCGCCTCTTACCTTACCAGTAAAGGCCTCAATCCAAATTGGGTAGGTCTAAGGATATATGTCTGATTACCCTCGGTTATAGGCAATATTAATTTGTGTCTCTATTACAGAAAAAGGCTCATACTTTTTATTTGAATACAAAACATAACTTATTTCTTTTATTATTTCTTTTCCCTAGGATCATCAGAACACCAAATACCATTTATTATTATTTAACACATAGTAACAATTTCCTATTGTTATGTCTGAGATATTTATAGAAGAATAAAAACGTTTACCCCTGCAACTATAACATTAACATACTTATCTAAGTAATCAACAACCTTTGAATTCCACAGGAAGAACATTCTCTCCTCCCAGCCAAGAGAATCAAAATTACATCCAAGTTCTCCCCTCGAGCAATTCAGCATCCAAAACAATAATTGTAGACAATGACCTCTACGGTTGATTCTCTCGCTTGATTCAGGGCCTAATCGAGCCAAGAGTTTTCTTATCCTCTAGAAGGCATCCACTGGGTCACATACCAACTTAAGATCACCTTACTAATAGTGCCATGCCTAATAAATCATATGTTCCCCTTCTCCTTTGAGTGCCTCTAGATTCCTTCTCCTATTATCCTTGGAATTATTTTTCCCACTGAGACATTTTCTCTAGGGAAAGAGAGAGGGCAGTTAATTGTCTCTAACTATCTGGTAATTGAAAATCTCATTCTTGGCATTTTTCCCATGAATTCCAATATTTTCAATTTTAATTCACAAACTAAATCAACTAATTCCCATTTAAATATCATCACTACGTTTTTTTCACTAAATCATTTTTTACCAAGTTTATATGATAGAAATAAATACAAACTATTTACGACACCTGGGGGTATTGTTGGGCCTCAAATATGCCCATTTTTCCACCATACAAATACAACTATTCATACCCTAAATTCCTATACGTTTACACTCACCATAATTCCTCAACTTGCCGCCAAATCACCCCTTACACCTTGTGGTTGAGTATCATTAGTACCTTGTGGTTGAGTATCATTAGTTTTCTTAGTTTTTCAATGATTAGAGGTGAATTTTCTATGATTTTCTAATGATGGTTTTTCCAACTTCATTTATCACAGGGTTCCATTGTCGAAATTCTTCACAAATCAATTAAATTAGTTGCTACAAGTTAAGTACGAAATAAATTCTTGTAGGTGAAAATATACCATTTTTGATAAAATGGGGAATAATATTGAGATTTCTACATGCGGTTTTTTTTCAAAGTACCCTCATTCAGATAACCCAGAAACAATTTGGAAAAATTCTTCATTATGAGGAAGTTATGATAAGGGGAATCTTAAGTACAAAAACAATGTCAAATTCTGAGTTTGACTGCTTTGGGCACAACTACGTGGAGGACCACAATTTGAATGAATCACTTCATGTTGAAACAGGGAGCCATTTTGTTATAGCACAACACAACTCATCCTAATTTAGTTCGAGATCCATCTAGAGAATCACTCGCGGAAGATTTCATATAGCCCATATTATTTTTGATGATTATCCATTTACTTTTTATGGTTAATTAGTTAGATTTGGATTCCATCGGTTGAACCTTTGAAGCCCCAATGTGTTTTGTATATATTTAGGTAGGAACAAGGATATAACTCAAGAACTCCGATGTGTTTTGTATCTAGTTAGACAGGAACAAGGATAGAACTCAAAGACTGTTGTAATAAGTTTTGGCTTTGCCTCAGAAGGACCAGCAAGGACGCATGCATATGAATTTATGTTTTGATCTTTAATAAATTTTGATTTGGAAATGAGTTTCCTATAAGTGTTATGGTTGCATTCAATCTTTAACAAGCATTGGATTAACTTAAACTTGCTCTAGGAGTGGCAAGGTCCCACCACTAGGGAAATTTTTAGGGGACAATATTCGTAGGTGGGCTAAGTTTCCATGTTTTTTCCAAAAAAATATTCGCCAATTTCCATTTTTTTAAAATTGATTCGCCCAAATTTTATACTATAAAATTATTTTACCCTAAAAATCGCCAAAAAATTATATATACTAATATAAAATAATTATAAACCTAAATATTCTCACAAAAATAACATCAAAAATTTTACAATTTACATATTGGGGACTAGTAAAATTTGCCAAGGTTTCTAAACTATAATATAAACTTCCATCCTTAAAATTTTCCCTACCCACCACTACCTGGAAACAAATTATTTAACTTATTTAGATCATAGGATTTGTATTCAAAGTGTGAATTTGTATTATTTACTTAGAACTCTATTTTGTAAACCTGAAGATTAAATATGCCAGAACTCACTCTTCAGATATTTAGGATTGATGATAAATTATGCTAAGATCACGATGCTTGAAATATGAATGATTTCCTTTAGAAATACACACTATTGGAAAATACTTTCAAGTTGGAAATGACTCAGGAGTAATTTTCATAAGTCGAGAATGAAAATGATTAATACTTTTTCCATTTTATCCGAAATCCATAACAGTACATTGTTGTGGGGAATGTTTTAGGATGCAAAACTGAATGCACTTAAATTTAATTGGTTTTGGAGTTAATTTGTCTGAGAGAAAGACTCAGTTAAAGATTTCCTGAAGATTTGATTGATATCATTCTAATTTAGAATATAACTTAGATTTTGGATTGTATATTTGATGTTGTTAGTGTGTAAAATGAGTGTGAATGGTGTGAAGTCCTTTTGAAATGATTGTAAAATAAAACATTTTTAACCCGTGATTTAGTTTAGCAAATAGATCTCTTTTGATTAAAAGCCTTATTATTTTTCATAGCGTAAGAATTTCTCTATAGAGTAAATCTGGGTATGAATTTAATTACGCAGTAGAGACATCAATTTAGTATAAGTTTGATCTTTTTTTCATTTAATTATGAATTTTGATTATGAGTTTCATGATTTTGAAGAATGAGTTTTCTTTCGAGTGATTTATTCATCTAGATTAGGAGTTTTGAATTAGTTCAAGTAGAATAGTAATTGGAGTTTTTATAGAACATAGATTTAAAATAGGATAGTGATTAATGTTTTGAATGAGATAGATTGGATTACAGTAAAATAGGTTTCTTCATTCTGTATTTCATGAATTTAGTTTAGGCTAGATCCTTTGATCCTACATTACCCGCGCTTGTGCCTCCAAGACTTACGACCCCATATTGATAATTTAATGTTGGAATTATAACACATATAATTTCCCCAACAAGTATGACATCCCCCCCTAATATGGAACATCATCCTCGGTGTTCATTCTTAAACTTTGAAAATGACCCGGATATGTTGCATGCATAAGTTCACAATCTTTCCAAGTGGCCTCTTTTGGGCTAAAGTGCCTCCACTTTACTTTAACTTGGGTGATAACTTTCCTCTGTAACATTGTTTCTATTTGTTCGAGAATACATAGAATCTCTACCAGAAATTCCCTGTTTGGTTCGACCTGTTCACAATCATTACTCTGTCATTATCTGTATTCATTGTGAATTAGAAACACACATATATATACATATATATTTATTCAGAAAAGAAAAATAAAAAAAATCATCATTAGTTTTACCTACACCTCTTTCTATTTTATAATATGTCTATGGTTGTATACATAATTCTTTAATAATGAGACATGAAATACGTTATGAACTCGAATGTGACTAGGAAATGCAAGTTGATACGCTAAAGGTCCTATCATTTCTAATATTTGGAAGGGACAACAATAACGTGGTGCTAAATTTGCACAACTACCCCATCTTAAGGTACTTTTTTTAGGATTAACTCGCACATAAACGTGGTCCCCAAATAAAAACTCACGATAAGTCTTGTTTTTATCTACATAAGCTTTATGTCTGTCTTAGGAAACCTTTAAATTTTGACGTACCTTCTTCACAATATATTCCATTTTTGCTAACATATCAGCTCCTAGGATTAGTTTTACTTCAGGGTTGCTCCAATTAGTAGGGGTTATGCACCTTATTCCATATAGTACTTCAAAGGGACTCATTTTTAATGATTCATGATAACTATTTTTATATGAAAATTCAACTAGGTGAAGGTACTCCTCTCATTTTTTTGGTTGTTTCATCACATACATTCTTAACATGTATTCCAACACCTAGTTCACTCTTCCAGTCTGTCCATATGTATGATTATGGTAGGCGATGCTAAACTGAACCTGGGTGCCTAACCCCACAAAAGAGCCTTCTAGAATTCTGAGGTGAATTTCACATATCTATCTGAGATTTCCACCCTAGGAATTCCAAGTAACCAAAATATCTCCCTCGTGAAAATATCTGTAATCTGTATAGTATTGTATGTGGATTGTACTGGAATAATTTTTTTTTTTAATTAACTTATCTTCCACTACCATGATAAAGTAATTATGTCTGTTATATCTAGGTAATCATGTTATGACATCTAAGGTAACAACATCCCATTTCCATTCTAGAATAGGTAAGGCATGTAGCAGTCCTGTTGGGTGTTGGTGTTTATATTTTACTTGTTGACATTCCAAACACTTAGCCACGTAATCTGCAATATCTCTTCTCATTCCAGGCCAAAAGTATTTTTTCTTCATTGCAGAGAATAGTTTTTGATATCCAAGATGGAGAACATATGGACTTCTATGTAACTCGTCCAAAATAAATTGTTTGATAGCCATCTGGTTAGGAACATATAACATTTCCTTAAAGGTTAATAAATCCTCTTTATTTATTCCATATTCGGACTCATTTCCAGATCTGTTTTCCAACCTTTCTTGTTGCAATAAAATTTCATACTCGGGGTCCTTTGAGGAAGGCTCTTTAATTTGATTGGAGAAACTAATTTCACCTTGACTATAGGAGACTTCATATACACTGTAATTTCATAATTTTAAAGTGTCAACCAATCGGTTTTCTTTTCCTTTCAGATGCTTTATATCAAAGTCAAAATCACTCAAAAAATCAGTCCATCTAGTTTGGCGTGCTTTAATATTAGGTTGCTTGAAGAAGCTAGTTAAGCTACTGTGATTGGTCATTAAAATAAAATTCTTACCTACTAGATAATGTTGCCACATTTTTAAGGCATGAACTACTGTAGTCAAATCCATATCATAGGAAGAATACCTCTTCTCATGATATTTTAACTTCCACAACTTATAAGCTATCACCCTACCCTCTGGACATATGGACTTCTATGTAACTCATCCAAAATAAATTGTTTGATAGCCATCTGGTTAGGAACATATAACATTTCCTTAAAGGTTAATAAATCCTCTTTATTTATTCCATATTCGGACTCATTTCCAGATCTGTTTTCCAACCTTTCTTGTTGCAATAAAATTTCATACTCGGGGTCCTTTGAGGAAGGCTCTTTAATTTGATTGGAGAAACTAATTTCACCTTGACTATAGGAGACTTCATATACACTGTAATTTCATAATTTTAAAGTGTCAACCAATCGGTTTTCTTTTCCTTTCAGATGCTTTATATCAAAGTCAAAATCACTCAAAAAATCAGTCCATCTAGTTTGGCGTGCTTTAATATTAGGTTGCTTGAAGAAGCTAGTTAAGCTACTGTGATTGGTCATTAAAATAAAATTCTTACCTACTAGATAATGTTGCCACATTTTTAAGGCATGAACTACTGTAGTCAAATCCATATCATAGGAAGAATACCTCTTCTCATGATATTTTAACTTCCACAACTTATAAGCTATCACCCTACCCTCTGGACATATGGACTTCTATGTAACTCATCCAAAATAAATTGTTTGATAGCCATCTGGTTAGGAACATATAACATTTCCTTAAAGGTTAATAAATCCTCTTTATTTATTCCATATTCGGACTCATTTCCAGATCTGTTTTCCAACCTTTCTTGTTGCAATAAAATTTCATACTCGGGGTCCTTTGAGGAAGGCTCTTTAATTTGATTGGAGAAACTAATTTCACCTTGACTATAGGAGACTTCATATACACTGTAATTTCATAATTTTAAAGTGTCAACCAATCGGTTTTCTTTTCCTTTCAGATGCTTTATATCAAAGTCAAAATCACTCAAAAAATCAGTCCATCTAGTTTGGCGTGCTTTAATATTAGGTTGCTTGAAGAAGCTAGTTAAGCTACTGTGATTGGTCATTAAAATAAAATTCTTACCTACTAGATAATGTTGCCACATTTTTAAGGCATGAACTACTGTAGTCAAATCCATATCATAGGAAGAATACCTCTTCTCATGATATTTTAACTTCCACAACTTATAAGCTATCACCCTACCCTCTGCATCAAGACCCCACCTACTCCTTCTTGGAATGAATTGCTACAAACTATGAATTATTTTGTAGGGTCTATAAATTTTAGTACATGAGTTGTGGTCAATAAGTGCTTTAACTTATCAAAGTTATGTTGACAGTTTGTTGTCCATTTAAAATCTTTCCCCTTATTTTGCAAGGAGGTTATAAGGTAAGCTATTCTGGAAAACCCTTCTATGAAGCGACGATAATACCCCGTGAGCCCCATGGAAGATTGAATATTTGCCACATTATTTGGAATGGGCCACTCCATGATGCTCTTGATTTTCTTAGGATCCAAAAATATTCCCTCAGATGAAATTATATGCCCTAGGTACTGTATTTGGTCCTTATAAATATTGCATTTGATATGCTTAGCATACAAATGATGTTCCCACAGTGTTTGCAACACTATTTGAAGGTGTTTCTTATGTTCTTCTAAATTCTTGGAATAAATTAAGATATCATGAATACAAATTAAAACAAAATTTTCCACGTAGGAATGGAAAGTACCATTCATTAGACTCATAAATTTTGTTGGGGCATCGGTAAGTCCAAATTCAAAAACCACAAATCCATAATTCTCGTATCGAGTCCTAAATGATGTCTTATAAATATCTTCATCCTTTATTATGATTTGATGATAGCCAGATCGTAAATTAATTTTAGAGAATACAGTAGCACCTTTAACTTTATGAAATAAATCATCGATTATTGGAAACAGGTATTTATTTTTAACTGTTAATTTGTTCAATTTCCTATAATCGATGCACAATTGTGAAGTGCCATATTTCTTCTTTACGAACAACACAGGGGCTCCCCAAGGCGACACACTTGGGCATATGTGCCATTTGTCATGTAACTCCTGCAATTGCATCTTAAGTTCTGTTAATTCGGGTAATGCTCATACAGGGGTTGCTCCTGGATTAATTCTATTGTGAAATCAATATTCTATTTTGGTGGTAGCCCAGGAATTTCTTCTACAAATACATCAAAAAAATATTGAATGACAAGTATGTTTTCTGAAGTGGTTTTTTTTTTATCTTTAACATTAGAGTATCCAACCTGCACTACATAGATTTGTAAACCTTTCCTCGAGCATTTACCTAGATTGGTAGTTGTGATAGGCCGTAACTTAATAAGCCTTTTGATTCCCTTAAGTTCCTACCTATAACCCTCCTCTATGAGGAAAATTATAGTCTTTTCTTTACAGTTCACTAAGGACCAATGCACCTCTAACCAATCCATACCAATGAATACATCATAAGATCCTAAAGGAAAGACATTCAAATTCTCCCTGATGAGTTTCCATGATACTTCAATGGTGTGATCATCTACCTTAGCAGTCACCATTCTTTTGGATCCAATGGCAAACTAAACTAACCATGGATTTCTAAATTTGTTGTCTTATAAATGACAATTTTGTCAACTACTTTTGGATTGATATAGCTTAAGTTGGGCCATGTATCTATTAAAATTGAGACAATACAGTTAGCTACTTTACCTTCTAGTTCTATCATTGTAGGTTGGTACTAGGCATGATGATCCTCCAATGCAACATTAATCCTTGGTATAATTCGTGCCACCTCTCCAACTGTAGAAGATTATTGTATATTAGAAGATGGTTCTGGTTTGTTGTGATGTGGAAATTTTTTATAATAATGGGGTTCTCCACATCCCCAAAACTGTAGGGGAGGGTTTTTTGCCTAACTTGGATCTGGTTTGCTAGAAACCTCAGTTTGCTTAAACTCATTTTGCAGCCTGAGCTTCTATTGATTTCTCCCAGGCTGTTTATTTTGCTGACCCTTGGGTGCATTACTAATATTGACATTTTTATCATTTCTAACATTCTGGAAATTATTTTGTTCCTTCTTATTCGGCCAACTTTTACGACTGTTTCCTGTTTGCTTCATTTGTTGATAGAAAAATTGAGCCTTACGGATTGCCTCATCCATCATCTTGAGGTTATCAAACACTATTCATTCTTTCATGAATACTTGTAAGTTGTTGATGAAGCATTATACCTTGGACTTCTCTTCCCGAATGTAGGGAACATAGCGTAGCAAAGAGGTGAACTGAGTGACAAATTCATCCATGTACATATTTCCTAACTTTAGTTCGTGAAATTCCTTACATTTTTCATCATAGAATCGATATGTTAGATATTTATCTTTAATTTTTTTCTGGAAACTATCCCAAGTTACATCTTTCTCATCAATTCCTTAAACAATATTAGTCTCTTCCAACCACAAATTAGTATTTCCTTGTAATTGATAGATTGCAACCTTGCTTTCAAATTGTCCCCATATTCATAAATGTGGAAATATTTGTTCATATTGATTAGCCATGCTTCAATGGTTTCCTCCATTTCTCCAATGTTGGGGGTTTAATCTTTTTGAACTCCCCTCGAAGTTAAACTTTCTGTTTTTTGTTTCCCTTAGACCTAGAAATATTATTAGATCCTTCTTCATTATGGTTCTGTCCCCTTCAAATTTGAAATTTTCTTCTCTCTGTTGATTCATTTATGTTATATTTTCATTGTCAGGACTAGGCTATGGATTTCTTTTATTCTGTTTATCCAATATAAATTACAACTATAACTCTAATTTCAAAACCCTAATATATTATGTTAAATTAAATTAAATTACAACTATAATTTCATTATAAAAAATAATTTAAAATGGATCCAAAACCATTATGGTACAAACATACTCTACCGAGCATCGGATTCAAAACTAAAACTATCTAGAATTTTATTTTGCAAATATTCCCGTCCTTCGTCCATATTACTTTTGCCATAGTCAATGCACAAGTTGCCCGACAGTCGGTTGAGCCACTTCCTCGAATGGAATTTGCCAAAATTGAAGAGGTGAGATAATTTTGAACTTTTTATATTTTTATGTGTTGTCCTCCCCATCAACGTATACGGTAGAATTGATGACGTCATTAAAACAAGTTTGGTGAGAATTGTGTGGCGTTATTGTCCTGGAGTGTCAATGGTGGGTTCATGTCACTGTCATCGAGTGCAATGGTTGCTGTCACTAATTCCTTATATTATTTAATAAAAGAGTTAATTATATATATATATATATATATATATATATATAATTTGAATAAAAATATTGCAAAGTTCACAAATAAAGTGCATCTAAATTTCAACTCTTCACATCTGATATTAACTCCTCAACTCCTCAAATATAATAACGTACTTTATAACACCTTATATATAATATCAATTTTTGTAACATCACTTACAAAATAAGTGTAACATCGAAGGAAGTAATCAACCAACTTATAATTTTTTATTCTTTATTTAATTATAAACAATACATAGATAACATTGTAAATCTTTTAAAAAACAAATAAAAGTCCCTTTGAATACTAAGTGATACCCCACTTTCCTTAACGGGATTTTTAAACCATTAATCAATAATATTGTATTTTGTAGAAATGAGTATCTTATTGAACAATAATATTATTTGAATTCTTTAATATTACAAAATTAAAGTAATTGAATAATGTTATTGTTGGATATAATTTTTTCAAATTTTTGTTTATACATAAAATTGTAAATATATAAAAGAATGCAAAGGGATTATGGAGTATAAAATGAAAAGTCACTTCATTTTATATAACTGGTTGAATATTAATGAAAACAAATTATTTGGAGTTACTGTAAAAATAAAGTTTATATTTTTTTCCCCTTTAATGTAACTTATTTTTTCCATCCACTCAGTATTTAGCATGCTGCTTTATTAGTTTTCATTCCCCCTTCTACATGTTCGATTTACCATTCTAGTTGACTCATCGCTGCTCTTGTTCTCTGCCTCTCAATCTTATGACTTGTTGGGCGCTTGATTGTTTTTTCAAGGCCCATTCAGATTCTCCATGTGTCGTAATGTTAGGTTGTCTCTCCATTGGTTCTTGTACTCACTCCATGAGCCCCAACACTTAAGTACTCTCTCCAAGCCCTAACCTTAGCCTATTATTGGTTCAAAATCATGATTGGGCACTCCATAGCTTCGTCAAGGGTTCATTTCATATTTCAAAAATATGTTCACTCTTTAACTTCATGGTTCTTCTTTTTTTGAGTTTCAATTTCAAAATCATTTTTACCACTATGACACAACACACTAATGACATCCATGCAGGGCCGCCATTTTTCATATGGATGTTTCATATGATTGTGATTTGAATTTATCTACCAACTTTTGAACCAAATTCCTTTAAATAAGTTGATTATCATATTGAATGGAAAGAATTAGTGCAAAAGAGGTGATGCTATCATAAATAATGGAACATGGAAGTTAGTAGACACTCCATTCAAAACCAAACCAATAGGATGCAAGCAGATCTACAGGAAAAAGTAAAAATTGGATAACTCACTGGACAAGCACAACACAAGGCTCCTCGGAAAAGGATTTGAATAGAAAGAAGGTATTGATTATGAAGAGAAATCCCCCCCCCCCCCCCCACACAACAAAATGAACCACCATCCAAACTTTGTCTTCCTTAAAACCTTAGAATGGATGGAAAGTGCATCAAATTTATGTGAATATTTTTGTTCTTGAATGGAGACTTGAATGGTAATGTCCCATGGCTCAACTAAAAGGTTTTGTTTTGAAGGGAAAAGAAAAAAAATTATGTAAACCCATCAAATCCGTATATGGCCTAAAACAAAAAACGTGAACATGGTATGACAAGTTAACTGAGCACCTTTTGAAATTTAACTTCAAACACTTTAATCTTGATGATGCAATTGTATCTGTCAATAACATTGGAAGATATGTTGTATATCTTATGGTATATGTGGATGATCTTTTGATGACATGGAATAATGAAAAATATACTAGATACATAAATAAAGAGTTGAAGAACAAATTTCAGATGATAGATTGGGGACACCTTCACTACTATTTGGGCATTGAAGCAACTCAATATCTAAAATATATTCATCTACCAAAATAAGTAATCGGATAATTGTTGAATAGGTTTGAAAAGGTTGAATGAAAATCTCTATCTACTCCAATGAATAGAATTTTAAAATCATATCAAAAGAAGGAAATGAATTTGAGGATGCATCCAAGTATAGATGGCTTGTGGGAAGTCTTATCTACTTCACTCCTACTAGATCAAATTTTTCATTTGTTGTTGGGATTATTTCTAGGTTTATGTACAAGCCTTGTGAAGTCATTGCAACACTTAAAAAAGAGATTTGAAGTACTTGAAAGGAAATCAAGACTTGAGACTCAAATATTTAAGGTTTGATGGCTTGTGTTTGATTGGATATTATGATTCAGACTTTCATGGAAATAAATAAAAGGCTTTATCGAATTTAGACTATCTCATGAGTCTTGGATCAACAACTATCTCTTCGAGGTCATGCAGAAATTTAGTTCCAACAAATATTGTAGAATAAAAAAATTAGATTGTATGGATCGGGAAAATACTTGAAGATTTGTAGGAGAAGTAAGTGAATTCTACTCCTCTTCTGGTTGACAATACCCTTGCAATCAAGATGGCCAAGACCCTAAATTCCATAATCGAACAAAAAACATCAACATAAAGTATCATTTGTTTTGATACCTTGTAGAGGCAAAGACTATTCATTTAAGACATTATTCCACAAATAAGTAAACTATAGACATCTTCACTAAAGCACTCAGAAGAAGAAAATTTTGAAAATTTGAGAATGGTGCTTGGACTCACAAACACCCCTTCGTCATAAAGGAGGAAATGTTGGACATAATATTTTAGGATTTTTGTCATATACAAATAATTGTAAATAAATAAATAAATTCTAAAAAACCCATGGAATATAAAATGAAAGATTTCCTTTGATTGAACATTAATAAAAAAACATCGCTAAGATTATTCATTCATATAAAAAATCATTTTGAAATTATATTTAAATTCTCCATTTTTTTCACTTATTAAATTTGATATCACTACAATATTTAAGAAAAGAAGGGTTGCAGAGCAACAAGTCCCTACTCGAGGGGTCTTGCATGCAATTTGAAACCCCCTCCCTATCTATGTTTCAATTTTCAAATTGATCACTTCTACATATATCTTTAGGTTTCTTATTTCTTGTATATAGAAGGTGATAACAGTTATCGCTATAGAAGTCATAAAAGGGTTTAAGTAGCCTCTCCACTGTATAGGACAATTTGGCCAACTACAAGTTTTATGGACGAGTGATTTATGTACAAATGTGAAACTAGGGTTTTATTATTTAAAACGACAACAATTCACAATATCTAACTTGTAGACGGCCATGCTTGGATAGTTCATGTTACTGATAAGATCCACCTTTGCCCCAAATGGGCACTTATAGCTACCGTTCCCTATGATGATCTTTATTTATGAAGAATCAAGACTGTTATTACATAAAAAGTGGAAATAATCTTATGCTGATGTTTCGTATACAAGCCCTAGCTATAGAGCTCTTATTGGATTCACTACTCTGCTTCCAAAATTAAAAGGTGTCCCAGGAATATTTGTATCAACGGTCAATAATTTACCCATATTTTTCATTGAAACAACTGCCACGTAGATTGGACTATGAATGTGAGAAACTCTAGCGAATTTGGAATTGTAAAAAGAAACTTGTTTCAACACATATTTTCATAACTGAGACCTTGATGTAGCATCACTAAAATCATAGATATGTGGTATTTTTAGAATATAAAGAGAAGTATTTGGATGTTCTTCGATGTGGTATTTACATTTTCAAGAACAAAATGTGATGAAGTACATGTAATCAGCAGGGTTGATATGATAACATAGGTGCTACAGTCAATATTCCTCGATTTTACAAATGCAACAACTCCACTTACATGAGGAGTCACCATGGATGTTTCAGATAAGATGTTAAACTGGGAAGGCATCATCCCAACATGAGTTGTGTTGGAAGATTCCTCAGTGGGAATCCATGAAACAAGTATGTTCATACCTGGTGCACTTATGTCTGGCTGCAAGTTTTAGTAAAAAAACTCATATTTTGATATGGATCATAAGAAATCTTGTTGTGATCATCTTCAAGTCAATAAAGCTAAATCGAAGCAGGACATTCAACATTTTATCACATTGATATATTATGAATTTTGATTATTTAACTTTTAAAAATTCAATTTAAATAATTTTTATAATTTAATTTTTAATAATAAACTAAACATTAAAAAATTATAATTTAAAATTTTAAAAATAAATTAGGTTTATTTTCTTATGAAAAAACTAAAAAAACTTAAAAAAAATAGTAAATTAAATTAAAAATAAAACGAAACATGTTGGGTAGCCAGCCATTCAAGCTTGCATGCAACCCATGTGCTCCCTCTGGGAATCCAATGATATCAAATATATTGTCATCTAACAATCCCATACTGTAAAATATGAAAATAAATGTAAATGTATCCAAGTATATTTCAGCATTTAATCGAGACCAAAAAAGACTTATAGCAGGAAACACAAGAGTCAGTACTAGAAATACAGACTCACCAAAGATGGAACAATACAATAAAGAGAGATATAAAGTCGACTCGGGTTTTCCGACAGTGTAACGTCGGATGGCAGGATAACTGATAGATTCATCTTCAAGAATATGATCTCATTAAAGGTGGCAAACATTTTTCTAAGACTAGGAGGAAGGCATCCTCTGAGATTATTGTTGGCGAAAATAATATATAAAAAAAAAAAAAAAAAAAAAAAAATTCCAAGATTAGAAGGGATTTCAAGATGAAACCTGTTATTGTTGATGAATATGGCGTCAAGATATTTTTCAAACAACTGCTTGTGTAGTTCCCCCTCATAATCATTGAAATTCATGCCCAAGTACTTCAGTGATGGCATAGACAAAACGACCCATGGAAATGAACCAAAAAACTTGTTGTTGCTTTCGATGGTGGGGCTTATTAAATTCATGGAGATCAATCAATCATGGTGGTTTCCATTTCTTAAATTTGAGGAGACCTAGTTCCTGTCAATGTTGTTGATCACTTAGAACCCATAAGCATAAATCCCATTTTTCTCATAGTCAGTTCTTCTCAACGTTTCCTCCAGAAAAACAAAGCATAATAGAGTGAAAAAATAAAATAAAGAAGATAGTGGGAGAAATAGCTTGGAAGTATGCTCGGAGGTTCTGAGACTTGATGGGGAGGCTTACCTTTCATATCCTAGAAACATAACTACTTGCTTGAATGAATACCACATGTTGAGCTTCAATTTAATTATTAGTATCTCACAGCTCATGGTGGCTATAGAATGAGCCCCCATTGGCAAAAAAAAATTCACCGATCGCTATGATCCAAGTGGATATTGGTGGCCACTTGCCCATTCTACTTAGGGCCCCACCATTTTTTCTTTCCATTTTTCATTTTCCTTAATTGTAGCATAGTTTACTATTTTTAGCATTTTTTCAAGTCTTGAACTTCCAGAGTCGTTTTGAGGTCCTAAATGACGTTTTTTGGAAAAACCAAGAGAATCAAGGAATTTCCTTAGATTTTTATCACATCCAAAGTTGTATTCCTCTTATAGATATTTCTAACGAGGTATTGTGCGCATAAAACAGAGATCATATGCCAAAGTTACGTCCCCGGGAAGATTGATGTACCAATTTACCCAAACGGGGCCCATAGTTTTGGCGCTTCATCTCATAGGGTTAGGTTTTTGGATGTTTAGGGTTACCCATTGTTTCTCAATAATAAATAGGCCCTCGAGCCTCATTGTAACATAGTTCAAAGGCCTATAACCGCCACAAATCTTCTCATAGATAAGATACCAATGCTCTAACTAGTTTATTTCCATTCTGTCTGTAAGCATATTTCAGTTATTTGTTATTAACGAAATGAAGTTCTGTTTCTTCTACATCTCTACTTTTATGTGTATTTTTGTATTTCATTGTGTTCTTGCATAAATCTGGATCATACTAAGGGAAGAAAGAGTAGTTTCATAGTGCCAAGCCAACAAAAGGTTTGTTGGGAGTTAGTTTTTGAGGATACTAGATGCATAATTTATCTGGTTTTTCCAAAAATAGAGGGGAGTGAGGGCAGGGCAGGGCAGGGCAGGGTGGGGTGTAAAGGGGCAAGTTTTCAATGGGATGATCAAGAACAACACTAGGGCCATAATGAAACTATGATAAAAAACATTCCAAATAAATATAGGGAAGTATCTGTTTGAAGTGTCTTTTCCTCTATTTGTAATTGATTTCTATTCAATGCAGGTCAACTTGAATTTGTTAGTAATTCATTGTCTAAAATCAAGAAATTAAATATTATGTTAGAACAAGTGTGAGGTAAAATAAATACATTTTCATGAAATCTTACGAGATCCTCTTTCCGATTTTATTGTTACAACTTCTTTGAAACTACTTCTTTTCAGACTTGTGCACTCCCTAAGTGCTTGGAAAGAGTTGTAGGCAGAACTCCATAAGTGTATGAAAATAATTTATTTTGTTTAGATTCTTGCACTCCCCAAGTTCTTATAAATCATTGCTAGAAAAATTCAACAAGTGTCTGAAAAGAGTTGCAGACAGATACATGACTTGTTCAAAATATAAGCCTAACACGGGACATGAAGTAGAAATAGAACACTAGTTATTTGAAGGAAAAAGGATCCCAAGAAGGAAGAAGGGTTCTATAACTAAGTAAGGTAGAAAGGTTCTAGAACTAAATAAGTGGTGAAGCCACCCAATAACCAAGGAATAAGACGCTTAAGAAGCAACATGAAAATAACCACATTGAAGCTTAATCTACAACCACTTGTCCACTCCCACTTATTCATGGGTGGAATTTATAATATATCCATTGAATATGAAACATTAAATGTTATTGAATTCCAGTGAAATGATGATAGCATTACTTCATTTGGAAAAAACTAAAAATAAATACATCTTTCTATTCAAATTTATACTAAGATATACATGCCTCTTACCTAGGGAAGATGCCAAATAAGATGGTGAAATTAAAAATTCTGTTAAAAATCAAATATTATATTCAAACTTTTGAATGTCATTTTCTAAATTTGGCTAAAGCAATGGAAATACCATCGATGTTTGTGCAAGCTTAATAAAAAGTCGCCAACCGATTACGATAGTACATGTCACCCTTTGGGCAAGGACTAAAAATAGTCATCTAACTTATTAAATTTTAATTAATTGATTGCTCATTTTTATAAATTACAAACTCTTAAGATGTATATTCATTGAAAATCTTAAAAGAATAAATAAAAAAAAATATTTTATATTAAGTGAGACCCTGCTTTCCTTAATCAATGGAGTTCTTAAACCATTAAAACAATAATGGTGTATGTTGTACAAATGGGCATTTTGTTGGAAATAATAGTGTTGTTTGTTGTAAGAATGGGTATTTTATTCAAAAAAATATCATTAGAATTTTTTAATAATATTTTAACTTATCAAAATTTAAATATGTGATTGTGTAAAGTTTATGTCATTGAGAAAAAATAGATTTAAACAACAAAAATTACTAGGGGCATCACATCTATTTTTAAAGTCTATATAGTTTAATAGGGAGGATTATGTTTCACATAATATGTTTACCTGCATTATCAAGTTAGTTACGTAATAAGTTTATTTTTAAAATATATTTTAATTTTATTTATATATATATTTATTATTTTAGATATTTTAGATATTATTAAAATTATTACAATTATGGAAACGTTTACATTCGAAAAATGTTGGAGCTCTATAAACAAGAATGTGAAACCCTAATAATGGTGGAAGAGAATACAAAACAATGCAATCTTACTCATAGTGTAGTCAGGAGTGCCTTCGAAATCATTAAAAATGGGGCTGAAGAAATTAAAATAGGTGTTGAAGGTACTAAACATGCCTTGCATGAATAAAATTACACTCAAATTTACTTGGATCCTCAAGGTGGAAATTTTGTGAGAAAAATTACCATAAAAAGGAAACTGGGAAGGAAGTAAAGCTACAAAAGGAGAAAATAGTCGTGGTAGCTATCATTGTCGCAAGGGTGGTGGGACAAAATCCCTTGGCCATAAATTATGGTGATCTACCATCAGAAGTTGTCTAATTGAAGGAAATCAGTGGCTCAAGTAGAGCACTAGACCAAGGAAACCCTGCTACACTTCTTGCTCACATGTTGCAAGGAGACCTTGTGCTAGATTCACATTTATTTGTTATCAAATCTTTGTCAAGATTCTCTCTGGGAATTCACTACTTATTGGGCTTTGTCCCTTAGATCTCGTTCAAGACATCAAATTTTCCTTGAAGATCCAAGAATTCCCTCTAACACGCAACACCTATTTTTTGAAGGTAAGAAATTAGATGATGCTTCCCCTCTCTTAGTGTATAACATTGGTAAAGATGCCACTATTTTTTTGGCTCTTCATTTTTTTTTTGTGGGGGGGTGGGGGGGGGGGCACGTTGGGGATGAGCCTTGCTCCTCTTAGGATTTTTCTTATAAATATGTTGTCCATGCCCGCCCCCCCATGGAAGGTCAACTATAGGGAACTCCTAGGCTACTTTTGGTTGAAATATATGAGGAAGTTCCATCCCTAGAAATATCTCACCATGATTTGGAGGATCTCCACAAAATTTATTTAGAACTAGCCCTAATCTATTGTTTTAATGGCTTATGGCCCCGCAAGATCGATCTTTACAAATGGCTCCATTCTTCATGGCATAAGAATTGAAATTTTATTTTCTACTAAAAAGGTTTTTCTATTGTGTTATTTTTGGAATCAAAATATTATCACAAAGCTTAACCTAAAGGGTCGTGCTTTTCAAGAAATGTCGAACTCTTCATAACCCCTTGGTTTCCATATTTTGACCCTTCCATAGTTTTTATTACCAAGATTCCAATATGGGTTTGGTTTCCTAATCTACCTACTCACTCGTGGAACTACTTAATATTTTAAGGCATTGGAGACTCCCTATGCCATTTCCTTTCGATTGATGCCTCTCGTGGGAAGCTTGGAGTATACACATATGGTAGAATTTGTGTTGAAATAGATATCAATAAAGAGTTTCCAGATGAAATCAATTTAAAAATAGGTGATTTTCATTGGACCTAGACTTTGGACTATGAGAATACCTATTTATGCTTCCTAAACTATCATTAAACAAGCCATTCAAAAAATTATTTCTTGATATTCAAATCTCAACATAAGTGGAATATCCAAAATTCTAGATGTAAAATTTGGAAGCCCTGAAACCCCCCTCCTATGGAGGGAAAGACCTCTTTTGCTTTGGACAAGGATGATGAAGGATCTGGTGAAGATATCCATTCAAGGGACAAAGCCTAGTCCTCATGTCCAAAAACCTCTCTTGAGGCTCCTATTGTGAACCATGTCCCTTCAGCAAGCACAAAGATAATGAATAATAATGCTTCTTTGTGTTGGAAAATGAATAGTGGAAGTTATTAATCTTATTTTCCTTAACCTTGATATTTTCTTGTGAATGTTATTTATCTTATTTATGTTCGTTAGTTAGATATTTTCCTCAAAAAATATCAAGAATATTAACAAAAATAATAGAGGACACAGATATTAGGCTCTTAGTCATGGAAAAAACCCCTCCAAGGGGAAAACCCGAATTGTTTTTTTTTTCTTAGAATTTGTTTCAAATGAGATACAAAGACCCAAACCCTAGACTAGTTCTTCTCCTAATACCAAGTCATCCCTTCCTCAAGTCCTTCCTTCATTCTGCTTCAACCAACTTCAATACTGCAACTTCAACCTACCATCTTCAATATTGCAACTAATCCTGCAACTTGATTATGAAACTTTGGTCTTGCAACTTCCTTTGGAACCCTAATCCAACCTCCTTCTGAGACCTACCTAGAGAAATAATACTCTTCCAAGGCCAACGAGGTCAATATAGGGTTTCCTCCCTTCTAGCTACAAGTTTTCTCACTTCATATTCCTATAATTCATACCTACATCTTCAACCTCCTTCTACAACACCGAAAATCCTATAATTTTGCACGTGTGAGAAAGATCAAGCCCAAAACCAAGATATTTTTTCCTTCTCTTAGAGTTGCACTCTCCTTCTTCCAACTTCCCAACTATATATTAAAATCTTGATTAATAGATCGAAATTGGGGAGAGATTGAATCACAAATGAGGTCAAACTACTTCTTTATATAGCCTTGTCAAGGGGTCGAACTCCCTCCTTTAGGTCGACTTGATGTTCCCAAGGCGGACTTGTACTTTTGAATTTTCTCGCACTTTCTAGACCTAAAATATTTTCTTTTACTATTAAATTTTTTTGAGAAGGGTATTATAAACATGGTGTTGACTCCTTTGACTCGAGACAATAAATCCTAAGACCCAACAAAACCTAGAAGCACAAAGAACATTCTTTTACCTAGAATACCATCAATAATGAGCATGAAACGCATGCTTTAATAATAATATTATTTTCTTTTATTTTCTTGTTTGTTACATAGGATACAAATTTAAATGAGTACAACAACAATTATGCAGACCGAAACTAGTGACATTTCTCAATGCTCCCTTTTAACTAGGGAGGTATTCATAATTATACAACCAGTATAACATCATATCTCAAACTGAAGAGTTCTCAGAAGAAGGGTCAGATTGATAACCCATACTGTAAGCATCATCATCATAACCAACACTTTCTCTGAGGCCTAACTAGACAATATATTCTTTAATCAAGAGAATTATGTTGGGAGAATTTATGTGTGATATCACATTACCTATACAAGGTACATACCCTATCTGGACGTCTACAAGGTATGTACTTTTGGGACTATTCTTATCTTGGATCCCAAATCCTGAGTCCTCAAAGAATATTATTCATCTTTGATCACTCTTCTCTTAGATACCTATCACATCCTCAAAGAGTGTTGGTACCTTTCCTTTCTTGGATGTTTTATCCTCAAGGAAACCACATATGTGTATCCAATCCTCAGTCATTCTATATTCATCACCTGAAGAGGAGAATGCACATGTGATGCCCAACATCATTGCCTCTCAACCAGAGAGGACATCCCTATTCTCCTTTAGTCTTGAGAATAAAACCTTGCTCTTATACAAGGAGAATTCTTTACTCCCTCTCAAAATAACAAGAGATATAGACTTCCTTTCTATTTGGGAAGTCATTTGTAACCAACAAAGTTCATATACACAACGGAGTAATATTCAAAACACTTGGAAGATGTAAACATCCATAGTAGGAAAAGTCATGTATATTAATATTATAAAATAACTGATGAGATGATGTGATTGCAACTGAGGGTAATGTATATATACCTAGGCAGGTACCCTTTCATGAACGATGATGTCCTTCGAGACATACCTCGTCATTATTAACTACTAGTTAATTTATCATTATTTATTATTATTAATGCTCACTATATATATATATATATATATATATATATATATATATATATATATATATATATTATTCATAACATTCCCTTCCTTTTCAAAAAGAGTTGTACTCAAAGCTTATTGCTGACAGGGTGTGTCATTTGTTTCTTTTTCTTGTAAACTATTTGCATCTTTCAATATTCTTAAAGGTGTCATCTTCGTTGACACGAGACGATAAGATCCTTGGAGTGATAAATAAAATATTTGAACTGAGAAGGGATCTTACCATCCTAAATCAATCTTTTGTAGGATCTTGCGATTATTGGAAACTTGTGATGATTTGTTATCGTGGGATTGGATTCTGCAAACTTCAGTATTCCTTGGAACTTAAATTTGTTGTTTCTGTTCTAAATGGTTCAAATATGTAGACTGACTTAGTTGTCTGCTCTTGTGATTTGAATGTCCATAAAGATTTATTGTGGTTTGATCTCACACTATTTTGATTGTGGTTATTTCTTGTTTTATTGGGAGTATCTAATTTCTTTTAGGTTCAAAAGTTGCTTGATTATTAGCAATATATTCACTTGAATTTTTTGTTGTTTGGACTACAAATTTTGAGTATGTCTTCACTTCAACTGATTTATCCTCTTCTTGAGTAGTGATATTGAATTGATCGATATTTGTTCCTTTATCTTCGACTTGTTAGTCTCTCTCATAAAACAATTATAAATCCAAAATAAATAAATTAAATATTAAAAGTTAGGAATTTATGCCTAACTCTCTAGATTGGGTTGTTCCTCTAAGTTAGGAGTTAGTTTAGGTAGCTCCTAGATTGGTGTGTGAATGGTTGAGAAATTTTCTCAACCAAAGTTTCCAAGATAGAACACACTATCTTGAGACACAGTCTCCTCATCTATTTAATTGTAATATTACATTATTTTAATAAGGAGAAAATATGTGAGGAATCCGTGAGGCTGAAGCCTTTTCTGCCAATGTTTTGTCTTTGGTTTGTTATGTGTGTTTTATGTATTTTCTGAGTGATTTGAATTTCAATATGTGGTATTATAGCACATGGTTTTTTTTTTGGGATCTAAAGACTATTGTTTGCATCGTGCCATGGTGGCAGCCTCAAGGCCCCAAACTTGACGAAGAAATGTGTGTGGATGATGCAGCATGGAACTGTGTACTCATGAAAGCGCTGAGGGTTACTTTATTGTTGGGATCATCTGACATAGCTTGACTGTTAAAAAGTTAGCATGTTGCAAGTTGGAGTGATCAACTGTGTGGAGCTATGCTTGTGATAGCCCTTTGTGCCTGCTATTTAGAGTCGTTGTGCCTACTATTTAGAGTCGTGAGATCGTATTTCTTAACAATGCACAATCCATATTCTGCGACAAGTTTTTTTTGAGAAGAAAAACGAAGGAGTCCTCCACAAGCATGGGGCAGCATAGATGTGGTATGGATTGATGTTTCCTTATATATTTTCTCTTGATTGGTCATAAAAAATAAATTCAATTGCATATATGTTTGTGTCAAGACTTTCAATCGTCAAGAAAGATTTTTCCCAGACTTTGTAAAAGGAGTCCGCAAAGTTTTTTTTAATAATCTTGTGTTCCATTAGGCCTATGAGATGGAAGAATCCAATTCTTCTTTCCATAATTAACAACACCAAAATGAAGAATTAAGGACATATTGCTATTTGTAACCTAGAAATGAATCGTTGTTGGAGATCCAACTGTAGACTTCACAACATTCACCTGAGTTGTTATGTACTGATGTTGAAAGCCGATTGTGGATCAAAATTGATCTGCGTGGGCGGAGTTGAGATTGCATTCTGATTGGACAAGGATCTTTTAGCTCTAGCTTCGAGGTTCCTATGTAGAGGAGGACCTGTAGAACTGTGTGGTGTTGTGTGAGCTTCCTACAACGTCAGATTGCACAAAGAAGCTATAGAGTTGTGTGTAAATTCTACATGTGGTATTTCTAAAACTGGTGATTGTTGAGTAAGACCACTTTTTTGTGGGCCAATAAGTGGTTTTCGTATTGTTTTCCGGAGCAATGATTTTGGACCGACCATTCTCGGCAGCGTTTCAATTTTTTGGTTTTTTTTAGGAGATGGACGTTTAATATATTGTGGGAATTCATATTAAATGCAATATGTATTTGCGGCTTTGTTTGATGCTCTACAAAAACTGATTATAGTGTTGGCGTGAATAAGCAGGGTGTTGATATAGCTAGAAGAAAGAGTGAATCTCTAGCTCGAACTGGGTGCTACAAAGGTGGATTATTCAACTCGGTTGCCGTGAAAGCTCAATGTTAGTCTACACAAATCCATTCCCATTCCATGAAGAGCCAGAGAAAAAAAACAACAACGTACAGAAGAAAATCCTGAAGCAAACTGAAATAGTGATCTTAGGCTTTTGATTAAAGCTCAGTCTCTTCGCGGTCTTCTCTCCTATATTCAAACCCGCGACTTTGGATGAAATTAATGGATGAAATCTTGCCTTTGAAAATGCTTGGCAACTGATTTATGAGTCCTTGGAGGCTGTGTATACTGGTGCAAGGCAGCGTGGAACAACTTCACTCTATCCAACTTCTAAGATGACATCAAAGAAATTTTGAATTGGTCGATATTAATGCTGGTGCTGTTGAGGAGTGTGAACACCGCACCATTCATTTTTTCAATAATTTTATTCACACGTCAGTTGGTACTGTGTGTCAGTGATCTGGGTGGAAAATTAGGCATGTTGAAAAATCCGTTGCGTGGAGTTTTGAGGAAATATGCTTGTGTGAAGAGTTGTCTTCACAAATCACATGGTACGTAAATCACATGGTGCTTAATCTTCCTTGAAAGCATTTCTTGAATAAATGAAAAGTTTAAAAGAGGAAAACCTTATCTCATTTTTGATAAAGTGACCATAAAATTCATTAATTTTTTTTTTTCATGGCACTTTAAAAAAAGGGGATTAAAAATATTAAAGGTTTTTTTATGAAACTTTAAAAAGGGAGAAATAAGTGATCTGGTATGGTTTTTTAATTTGTAAAACTTTTTAAAGTGATATGTGGTGGATAGTTTTGGGAGATATAAGGAGTGAATAGAATATTTTTTTTTTATGGGGAGTTTATTTTTAATGTCATTATCAAAATGATGGAGAGATAAAGAATGGTGTGATAATGAAACTTCTTTAAATTTTGGTATGGAGTGATAAGGTAAACTTATTTTGTACATTTGGGGTGAATATTGTGACTATTTGTCATAAGATTGATAAGGTGTGGGATTTGAAAAATCATTTTGGTAGTTGATTTTTTGAAGTCATTCAAAGTTAAAAGTCTTGTAAGTCAAAGAGAGTATATTTTCCTTTGAATAATTTATTGTAAAGAGTCAAGGTCAATCAAGTCCATTTCAAAGTCAAAGTCAAAATTAAAGTTGTAATTGAGAAGTCACACTGACAAGTGAGCAAAGTGAGGGTTGATGTGAAAGATAAGTAAAGTAGATATTGAAGTTAACTTTGAAGCTAGCGCTTAGCATTATCATTGCTTCAGACGCTGAAAGATGATGTACTCCAATAATTAATAAAGACATATTTTTTTGGTAATTGTGTCCTAGATCCGCCCGAAATTGAATAAGGGGATCTTAGGTACACCATGTGTGTATTTGTGATGGCGCGTGTTTTTATGACTTCATGTTGTTGCTTATGATTTGTGTCTAGTTTTGACACATAAATTATCTCATTTAATACACACATAAAATTCAATGCAAGCAAGCAGAACACTTGTAATGAAGTAGCTGCACGAAAGGATAATTAAACTCAACACATGCGTTTGTGCAACTACAACACATAATCAAAGATTGTCAACATCAACATTCTACCTCAACACGCAAATTCACTCAAATACAATCAAGTTAATGCGTTTCAAAGCACAGTCTACATCAACATTCTTGCAAATAAGTCTAAGAACTCGTAATCAAATTCAAATTGCATTGAATTGTAAGGGTGCATTCTCGGTTGAAACCGACACCCAAGTTTTGAAATTGAGTCAAATTACGTCAAAATGAATTCATTGTTTTAAGTGAGTCATCAAGATTGAACTTGTCATTTGTCTCTTGGGTCCATTTTTGACAATGTTCGACACCCTTCCTTTAAAGCACCAGTGCACGATTTTAAACTCTAAAACAAAAAACAAGTTCACCTCTCCTGTAAGGGAGCCTGATTATTCATTCAAGAAAATTCCATCAAGTCAGTACAAAGTTGAAAACATCAAGCGAGCCAGCGTGAAGTTCATTGCAACAACAATAAAAGCAAACAAGCGCATTCAAATCTAACGCAAGTCAATGCCATATTCAAACAAAAATCAAGAAAGTTGAAATCTATAGCAAGCGAGCATGAGTGAACTGGAAACAAGAAAAAAAGTTTCACCGAGCAAGAGATCAAGAAAATTCTGAAGCAAGCAAGTGTGATAGACTCAATCAAGTGAGCCAGTACAAGCAACTGTGTTATTCAAGCAACAAGCAAGTGAGTGTGTCATTAACATCAAGTGAGTGCATTCAATCCAACAAATTTCAAGTCAAGTGAGACAGTTCAAGACAAGCGAGCCTGAATTCAAGTGAGCTAGTTCACATGGCGCAACACATCCATTTGTTACAAATTCTTCACAATTTTCTCCTCTCAAGTGTTGAAGACATGGTGCAAATCAACAAAGAGACTCTTGTTGATCTTTCACAACATCTACAACAGACAAATGAAACCATTGAGTTTCTTCAACTCGAGTGGCAACTACAAATAAATGAGTTGCAAGAGAAGAGTGATGCTTCCGAGTCTTTCAACCATACAGTGAAAGATGATTCTAATTCATTCATCCAAACAACTTCAAGTGTTGAAGTTGTTCTAGTTCAACTTTCTTCCAAGCCAATCATCAAGCCATGGGAAGAAATCCAAAGTAACAGAAATTGACGAGGCTTAGGATATGTAAACGATGACACCAACTTGCATATCCACGATTATTCAAAGCCCATTAAGTTCACCAATGCAAGATTTCTTGAGCAAATCACCTCAGCACATTCTGATAAAGTTGCAGACAAACAGAAATGCACGCAACCCGAAGTTGCATTCAAACAAAAATGTTCTCATTGTCAAAGAACCAGTCATATGGAAGATCAATGTTTTGATCTCCATACTTGTCGCCATTGTGGCAAGCCAAATAATTCATCAGAGAAATGCTGCAACCAACAATAATCAACCAGATTGAAGATAAATTATGAATGGATTGATCCTTGGGAATGGTCGTCCATAGTCAAAAGATTATATCATTTCTACAACCGAATACAATCACACCTAGTGCAAATGATAATGAAAAGAATATGGTAATCTCATGCAGTTGAACGGGGGAGTACACTAGTGCAACACTCCTACACCTGAAGGGGGGGAGTTCAAGAATAATTTGCAGAGAATTGTCTCTCCTTTCAGCTGACAAAGGGGGAGAAATGTCAATGAAATTGACGGTGGTTGCTAGAATGAAAGTCTTGACAAAACCAGCAAAAGAAACTAATGGGCATATTCAACAGCGAGGGGAGATCAACAAATTCTCCAGTGGGCAGTCGACAACAAAGTAGCAGTGAGCATTTTTTAACACAACAAAAGCAACAGTGAGTTGATTTTTGATATCATCAGCCAGTGGTGTTCATCAAATTTTGTCAGTGGAAAAATGATGTTGATTTCAAGAAAAAGATAGATGGATCCTTTTGCATCTTGGCACGTTATGGAGATGTCAATTGAAATTTAGAGATGAATCAGATATGTAGCTGACTCATGGTCTCTTCAGATTGTAGTTTTTCCAGCATCCAGCTTTGGCAGTTTTTCAGGCAATGTTTTTGAGGATCAAAATGAGAACTTGGAAGATGGTTCCTTGTTCTTATTTTGGATTTATCATTGAAGGGGGGAATGTTAGCCTCTCTCATAAAACAATTATAAATCCAAAATGAATAAGTTAAATATTAAAAGTTAGGAATTTATGCCTAACTCTCTTGATTGGGTTGTTCCTCTAAGTTAGGAGTTAGTTTAGGTAGCTCCTAGATTGGTGTGTGAATGGTTGAGAACTTGTCTCAACCAAAGTGTCCAAGATAGAACACACTATCTTGAAACACAGTCTCCTCATCTATTTAATTGTAATATTGCATTCTTTTAATAAGGAGAAAATATGTGAGGAAGCCGTGAGGCTGAAGCCTTTTCTGCCAATGTTTTGTCTCTGGTTTTTTATGTGTGTTTTATGTATTTTCTAAGTGATTTGATTTTCAATACGACTTGGATTGTAACGACTGGAGACTTCAATACTTCTTCTTGAGTAATTTTTTCTAAATTGTTATTTTCTGACTTTTTGTCACTTTAATCTTCTTTATTTGTGTAAGAAAGGCTTTCCATATGATTCCTTAGACGTAAAATATCTTCGCTTTATGGATTGTTGACTTTACTCTTCGTATATTTCTCATCTTTTAAATTTTTTATTTGTTCTAATAACCTTTGATTAAGGGTTTTTAAACAAAAAAATTCTTCTTCCTTTTTTGATAGATTCTTATTGAATTTCTTATTGAGATGTTATTTTCTTCCTCTAATTTTTTTTTTGGTATCTTTGGACTTCCTGACCTTCTGAAGTAATTTTATATTATGGTCCCTTAAACGCCAAATTTCTTCATTAATTTTTGTTGATTCTTTATAAAACCGATATTCGATATGTGTGTGTGTGTGTGTGTGTGTGTGTGTTTCGTTCTTTTGCTGAAGTTCTGCAAGTTCTTCTAATATTTTCATTTGTGCCCTTGAATTACCTTTATGTTCTTCGGTACTAAATAATATTGCACATGTTGGGAAAAATATTTTGCATTTTTTTTAAATATATGTATATCCAATTTCGTTTAGACAAAATGGACATTTATTTCAAAATATTGACTTGTTTACGAAATTCTTCTTTTCTTCCTTCATCATTTTCAAATTAGGCTCCATTTTTTTTTAGTATAGGATTAGGGTTTAAAAGTAACCCTCTCCTTTCCTTTTTTTTTCTTTTCCTTTTTTTTTTTGTCTTATTAAAACTTAAAACATTACCTTTCTTATTCTTGCTAAAGTCACCTTACAAGATATCATAAAAAACTAAAGTTTTTTATAATACATTTTTCTTTATATAAATAAGTGACCTTGTATATCTTTTTTATTTATTTATAACTTTTTTGGATTATAACCTTGGTATTCTCATAATCCTTGATTTAACACTTTGATTGATTGATGTATTTATTTGATTAATTTAACCCTTAGATTATTTTTTATGAACAAACATGAATTCTTCCTCGTGGCCCTTTTCACATATAACACTCAATTGTGGTTCAATTAATGGAATGAAGTTGAAAGTACGATGTATGTCATACATTTTTATGATGAGTGCGTTATTAAATTTGGGTTGTGAATGTATGTATACTGTATGGATGCGTCGAGATGCTACAGATAACTTGAATTGTTATTTTTTAATCAGTTGGTTACAGGGTGACTGGTAGTGGTCATGTGGGAGTTGCATGTGGTGGCTTGAAAAAAATGGCAAAGAAGGTCAATGTAGGTGGAGAAGGTGGCTATGGGTTCTGTTGTGCTATCGTTGTTGTGGAAAAACGAGAGACTTGGCAGATGTGGTTAGGAAAAATGACTGCAACAGAATGAGGAGTGTCGGTATAGAAGATGGTGTTGGCGGTTGTCATGGTGGCTTATCTAGCTGGTTAGTAGCTCCAGTGTGGATGAGTGACTACGTATGATGGTTTTCGGTGGTGGTAGTGGGTTTGAACAGTTGCTGGAAGTCAGGGTCGGGGATCAGCAAGGTACATTTGCCCTTTTTTTTTCTTCTTTTCCTTTTTTCTTTTTATTTATTTATTTTATATATATTTTTAATAATTTTATGGCTAAAGGCTTGATAGAGAATCCAGGAAAATGGAAAACTTCCATCGAAACACTTTATCTTAATGACAACTATGTTGACGAATAATTTAATGTCCAATGGCCAAGATCAAAGAACGTGGCTCTAATATCAATGTAATGAACAAATTTCGTATAAAAAATAGAGCAATCTTCAAAAAAATTGAAATACGTAAACATCCATAGTAGGACAAGTAATGTATATTAAATATTATAAAAGAATTGATGAGATGATGTGATTACAACTGTGGGTCTTATTTATATACCTAAGTAGGTACCCTTTCATGAGCGGTCATGTCCTTAGAGACATGCCTCTTCATTATTAACTACTAGTTAATTGATCATTATTTATTTATTATTATTATTTACATTGTGTGTATTATTTTATATATATTGTATTCATAACACATCATCACAAGGCTTATAACTTGTCTTCATAAGAGTATCAGCTACTAGTTGTTCATAATTGTCTTACTCCCTCTTTCCTCTGCATCATCGAGCTTTCTTTCTTTAAAGGTGTAGAAAATACACGTAGATTCAAACTATTAATTTTAATATGCTAAAACAATAGACTTGAATCTACTTTACCAATTGCGGAAACCACTTACGATCGTAAAATCACAAAGCATACAAGAGAAATAATTTCAATCACCATTACACAATGATTTCCTGGGGAAAGCCTGAGCTAAAAACCCCACTTTCTGTATATTGCATAAGTCAGAAAATATGAGAATATTAGAATGATTTTCTCCAACTAGAGGAACCTTTTCACTATCTCTATCTATCTCACTGCTTTCTACATAAGCCTAGGCCAATATTTAACCAATTCTCTACCTGCCTAGATATCTATTTCCTTGTGTTGTTTCCTTGAGTAATTAGCCCCTATTAATTAGGGAAATTACCAATAGAATTGCACAATACATATACCTTCCTGTGACTACATGCACTGCTTGTACAATTTGGATGATTATACAACTAATAGTACACTTCCCTTGAACTCTAATATCAATTAGGTCTTTCTCTGATCTAACATGCATGAGGTATTTATGGCTGTTTTATCAAATATTTGATTGAAAACTGCATGTGGTTCAATTTAAAGTTCCACACTTTGAACTCTCAATAGTTCCTCCATAGGTTGGAACTAGTTAAATTGACTTTAACTCAAATAAACTGAGTTAATTAATTACAACTCAAAATAAACTCAACTAGGGCTTCTATTTTTTAGGAGTCACTTTACATGACTCAAGTTACACCCTCAACTCGAATTAATTAAACCAAATAATTAAAAATAACTCAATTAACTCATACAAGTTGTCATGTGATGTGGGATTTCAATTTTATTCTAATTTAATTGAAGGGAAAATTAAATTATAATATTTCTTGGTGCTATTTTCAACAATCCCTCTAAGCAAGAAATGGATTATCTGATACCCCAATCCCGCCTCTATGGAACTCGAAATTTTCTCTTGATAGTGCCTCCACCAAGATGTTTGAATCTTATTCCTCAATAGTAATCTACTCTAACATCATGATCCGCCTCTCCACATAATCTCTGAGATGGTGGTACCATATTTCAGTATGCTTTGACCTATCATGAAAAACTAGATTAACCGAGAGTTTGATGCAACTCTGGTTGTCACAGTAAACCAATGTAGGATCCATATGTTCACCAAAAAATCCAATAAGGATTTTCCTCATTCAGATAGACCCACAAGTTTCGTGACTAGCAGCCATGTACTTTACTTCTGTTGAACTGAGTGAAACTGATCACTGCTTCTTGTTGTACCATGAAACTGTTGCTGAACCAATACAAAATATTTTGCCTAATGTGCTCTTCCTATCGAATGGAGCCCCTACCCAATATGCATCTGTAAATCCTTGTAGCTTCACGCCCTCTTTCCACCTGTAACAAAGACCAAATTGAGTGGTTCCTATGAGGTATCTCAACACATGTTTCGTTTACATCCAATAGAGCTTGGTTGGCTTAACCATTGGTTGACTAAGCTGGTTAACTGCATAACACATGTATAATCATGTGTTCACCAAGTACATAAGTGAACCCACAAGCTTCCTGTAAATGGTATCTTCTACCACTTCACTTGAAGTAGCATCTTCCTTCCTCTAATTCCCCGCTAGAGGAGTCTCCATGGGTTTTATTCTCCCCATGTGAAAATTCTTTAGTATCTCATTGGCATACTTTCCCTGAGAGACAAACATCCCCCCATCTCTTTTCCAAATTTCCAAACCAAGGAAATAATGCAAGAGCCCCATGTATTTCATCTCGAATTCTCTTGCCAAATCATCTTTGCAAGATTTTATCAGCTTCTCATCACTTGTTAGAATAAAATCATCGACATATAATAATATAATAAGTAATTTACCTTCAACCAAAATATGGTAAAGTTTCACATCTGCTTCACTTTTAGTGAAGCCCCACCCAGTGAAATAGTTGTCGATCTTGGTGTACCAAACACAGAGTGCTTGTTTCAGTCCATATAGTGCTCACTTGAGTCTTCACACATGTGACTCTATGTCGAAGGTATCAAATCCTTCCAAATTATCTATGTACACCTATTCCTCAATCACTCCATTGAGGAAATCTATCTTTACATCCATATGATGTATTTTCCATCCCATCTTTGTTGAAAGTGAAATAATAGATCAGATTGAAGGGTACCTTGCTACTAGAGAAAAGGTATCCTCGTAATATATTCCCTTCACCTAAGAGAACCCATTGGCCACAAATTTGGCCTTGTGTTTCTCGACACTCCCATCTGCTGCTTGCTTCACATTGTAGATCCACCTAGATCCTACAACTGAGTTGTCCTATAGTCTTGGGACAACTTCCCATGCATTTTTACTGATAATGGAGTTGTTGGGTATGTGTTATATTCTTTCCACGATTAGGTGCACGCGCGGGGGGATCACAGGGGGCGGGTAGCCCCCTGCGTGGGGTTTGGGGCAGTGCCTCGGGAAAAAAAATTTGGATCCGACTTTTCGGTGGGCAGATCCGCCCATGGTTTTGTGCATGGGTTTGCACATGGTTTTGGGGCATGATGGTTTTCGAACCCTGGTATTTTTTAGATCCGGTCAAGGGAACTATGACTATATTCTAATTCAGGGTTAATGGATTGGGGTTTATGAATGCTTCGACATGTATATATATGTGTTGTAACACTAAAAGGAATATAATGAAAAATCAAGATGGTAGTCCCAATTTGGGATCTAGGGGAAAATATCTATGTATATTTGTTTTATGTTTTATGCTGTCACTATTATTTAGTTTTTGTTTTTAATATTCATTTGCAGATAATTCTGTACAGGATTAAAACCTACATTTGGTATTAGAGTTGTTTCGGCTTCAATGGGACACCTTTGCTACTCAGGGGTTTTTCCTTAGGCATGTGGTAGACCATATTCAGTGGGAGATCTGCAGGATCGATTCTTATGGTGAAAGAAGATGGCGAGCAGTGGAAAGATAGAGATCAATAACGTTAATAGTTAGATTTTTGAGTTGTGGAAGCTCAAGATGGAGGATCTACTGGTGGATAAAGATTAGTGGGTCACAGTAGATCCGAGTACTAAACCAACACCAATGTCAGATGAAGACTAGAAGAAGTTGGATCGAAAGAAAAAGAGCACAATACAGTTGTGTATCTCAGATTAGGTATTGTTTAATGTATCTGGGGAAGCTAAGATGAAGACATTGTGGTACAAGCTAGGGACTTTGTACCAATCTAATTCTCCAGTGAATAAATTTTCCCTACGGAAAAAATTGTATAACCTGAGGATGAAGGATGGAGACTCAGTGATAGAGAATTTGAACACCTTCAATACTGTGGTAAGTCTGTTTTCATCTATTGATATTAAAATCTCAGATGAATATAAGTGCATTAGTTTGTTGTGTTCTCTACCTGATTCATGGGACAGTCTAGTTATTGAAATAGGTAGAAATGCAACTACCTTGAATTTTGATGAAATTGTCTTAGCCTTGTTGTCGGAAGAAATGAGACAGAGAAATATGAAGGGCCAAAATGAATATGCCTTATCTATACGAGGAAGATCCCAGAACATTAAAAAAAAATAAAAAATCGAGAGGGAGATTTAGATCTAGAGGCAAATCTAAATCTCCAGGAAAGTTTGTAAAGGTGTGCTAGAAATGCGGAGAGGAAGGGCACTACAAAAAGGACTGCAGATCTAAAGCTCTTGAGAAAGGAAAGGGATCTGATGATGCTCCTTATGCAGAGGAAAAAACCACCTCAGATGAAGGTGGGGATGTGTATTTGGCTTCTTCTTCAAATACACATGTAGATCATGAGGCATGATTAATTGACTTAGGTACATCCTTTCAATTCACTCCCCATAGGGAGTGGTTCTGCAAATATGAGGAGTATGATGGTGGCGATGTATTCTTAGGGGATGATAGGAAGGCCAGAATCGTTGGGTGTGGAAAATTCAAGCTGAAGTTGCAAGGTGGAAGGATTAGAACACTTCCTGGTGTTCTGCATATTCTTGCATTGGCCAGAAATATGATTTCTATAAGAAATATGGATCATGCAGGTGTAAAAACAGCGTTCGATAAAGATACATGCAAGATGGTTTGGGGAGAACTGGTATTAATGCGGGGAGTTCAGATTGGAACTCTATACAAGCTTCAGGGTAGCACTATTATTGATGGGTGTACTAATTTTGTGGTTCCTGAAAGTGGAGCGAAAATCCTAGCGGTCTTTGGAGAAAATACCATGCTATGGCATCAAAGGATTGGACATATTAGAGATAAGGGCCTTCAAAATTTCTTTATGGATTTTGATTTTTGTGAAAATTGTGTACATGGGAAGCAAACTTGGGTGAGTTTTCCTTCTGACGCTAAGAGGGCGAACAAGATATTAGAGCTTGTGCACAATGATGTGTTTGGACTTGTGTCGGTTCCATCATTGGGTAAGTTTGTGTACTATGTTTCATTCATATATGAATTCCCAAGGAATACAAGGATATATTTCTTGAGGAAGAAATCTGAAGTCTTTGATAGATTTAAAGAATATAAGGCTCTGGTGGAAAACCAGACATAGAAGAAGATAAAGGTGTTGAGGACATATAATGGTGGAGAGTTCTGCAAGAAGGAATTTGAAGAGTTCTATAAGAAGTGTGGTATAGCACGGTTGAAGACTACTACATACACATGACCTCAGCAAAATGGAGTTGCAGAAAGAATGAACAAAATGCTGATGGAAAAGTCAAGAAGCATGCTCAATGGTACTAGGTTAGGACAGGGATTTTGGGCAGAGGCAGTGGAGACTGCATGTTACCTGGTTAACAGATCACCTTCATCAGTGTTGGAGGATAAGACTCCACATGAGGTATGGACTGGTAAGAAACTCTCTCTTTCACATATGAGGGTATTTTGATGTGATTCATATGTACATGTTCCAAAGGAGAAAAATACCAAGTTGGATAATAAATCTGAAAGGTGCATCTTTATTGGGTATAAGGATGGTTTAAAAGGTTACAAGCTTTGGAACCTAGAAACAAGGAAGGCAATGTACAGTCGAGATGTGGTGTTTAGAGAGGTGAAATATGTTGTTAAACATGAAGTCCTATCGAAGGAACCTAATAATATAGAGTTTTAGCTAAAGGAGGATGAATCAAACTCTACAACAAAGCAATATTCAGAAGAGGAAGAGCCACAAATGCATCTGTGAGAAGATCAGTTCGGGAAAGAAGGTAGCCAAAGAGGTATAGTCCATCTGGTTTCTGTTAAAATTTTTCTTTAACTATCACTAATGATGATCTCGGAATTGTCAAGGAGGCAGTGGATTCAAAGGACAAAAAACTTTGGAAGGAGGCCATGGTTGATGAAATGGCATCCTTGCACAAAAATGAGGCATGGGATCTGGTGGAGTTGTCAGTTTGAAGGAAGCCCATCAGGAGAAAATAGGTTTTTAAGAAGAAGATGAATGTAGAAGGCAAGGTGAAGAAATAAAAAGCTCGGTTGGTAGAAAAAAGTTATTCCCAGGTGTTGGGAATCGATTTTGGTGATATTTTTGCTCCTGTTGCCAAGGTTAATTATATCAGATTACTTTTAACTATTGTTGATGCATTTTATTTTGAGGTAGAACAGATGGATGTGAATCCATCATTTCTTCATGGGGATCTGGAAGAGGAGATCTACATGAAGCAACCTGAAGGCTTTATGGTGAAGGGTAAGAAAGAACTAGTGTGCAGGTTAAAAAATTCTTTGTATGGGTTAAAACAGTCACCAAGGATGTGGTATCAGAAATTTGATACCTATATATGGGGACTTGGCTTCACCAGAAGAAATGATGATCACTGTGTTTATTTTAAATTAATTGGTGACCATGTTATTTATTTGGTCTTATATGTGGATGATATGTTACTGATTGGAATTGACAAAGAGATCATCCAATATTTGAAGACCCAACTGTTCTCCAAATTCAACATGAAGGATCTTGGTGCTGCAAAATATATTTTGGGCATGGAAATTAAGAGAGATCGAGCAAAGAAGAAGCTCTGGTTAAAATAAAGGAAGTATGTCGAGACAATATTGCAGAGGTTCAATATGCAGGATAGTAAACTAGTGAAGGTTCCTATTCATGTAGGTGTAAAGCTATCTGCTGAACAATGTCCCAAGACACAAGAAGAAGAGGAGGATATGTCACGTGTTCCATATGCAAGTGTAGTGGGTAGCCTAATGTATGAAAAGGTTTGTAATAGACTATACATTGCACATGCAGTGGGGTAACTGAGTAGGTTTATGTCCAAACTAGGGAAGGAGCATTGGGCAGTAGTGAAGCGGGTTTTCAGATATTTGCGTGGAACTAGTGATTATGATTTGTGCTACCAAGGAAGACCGGGATTGGATAGAGTTTTGGACATCCATGGTTTTATTGATGCAGACTGTGCTAGAGATCTAGAGCAAAGAAGATCTACAAGTGGGTATGTGTTTAGCCTATTTGGAGGTGCAGTTAGTTGGATGAGTTAAAGACAGTCTGTTGTGGCTCTTTCAACTACAAAGGCAGAATACATGGCATCCACTCATGCAAGAAAGGAAGAAATTTTCTTGCAGATATTGTGTTCTAGTATGGGGTTGGTGCAACGAGCTATAAGGATAGACTGTGATAGACAAAGTGAAATTTTATTTGCTAAGAACCATGCTTATCATTCAAAGACAAAACACATTTATGTTCAATATCACTTTGTGAGAGATATGGTTGAGGATAAAAGGGTGTTGCTGGTAAAGGTGGACACTTTGAAGAATGTTGCAGATGCATTGAAGAAGTTTGTGAGCACTCAAAAGTTCTCCTGGTGTAGAGAAACAATGAGTGTTCCAGAGCTATATTAATGACTAAGCTCTCCTATGGCCGCTTGTGGAAAGAAAACAACAAGTGGGAGAATGTTGGGTATGTGTTATATTCTTTCCACGATTAGTCACATGAACGGGTGGGTGATATCCCCCCCTTGTATGTTGCATCGGGTGGGTAGCCCCTTACACAGGGTCTGGGGCAGTGCCCCGAGAAATTTTTTTTGGACCCTATTTTTCGGTGGGCGGACCCACCCATGGTTTTTTGCATGGGTTTGCACATGGTTTTAGGGCATGATGGTTTTCGGCCCTGGTATTTTGTAGATCTAGTCAAGGGAACTACTGTTATGTTCTAATCCATGGTTAATGGCTTGGGGTTTATGAATCCTTCAGCATGTATATATGTGTTGTAAAACTAAAAGGAATATAATGAAAACTCAATCTGGTAGTCCCAATTTGGGATCCAGGGGAAAATCTTTGTGTATATTTGTTTTATGTTTTATGCTCTTGCTATTATTTATTTTATGTTTTTAAGATTCGTTTGCAGATAATTTCTGTACAAGGTTAAAACCTACATTAGTCATACTCCTCTACCATGGAATCAACGCATATTGGTTGCTTCACTTCTTCCATGAATGAGGATGGCTTAGTCTCTACACTCTCGCTCATAAGAGCCATGTAGTAAATGTACCAATATGGGGACCTTCTCTTCCTGTGATGTGATGTGGGTGCTCCCACATCCTCTCTAGCATCATGCATCAACCTGTCAACCTCTCTAGTGCACTTTCTTCCATCTTTGTATATATCTGCATGAGTGGGTGATTCCACTCTATACTTGTGGTTGCTCCACATCTTGAGGTTATTATTTTGGAGCTAAAATATCCTCATCTACATGCATCTGAAGGTCCCTCCCAATGGAAATTTGCATGACCTTCCATTCATCGAATTTCACATCTCTATGAACCACTGTCATCTGGTGAGATTGCAGGTACACTAGATAGTTTTTAGGTGTATCAATGTACCCCACAAATATTCCCAAATCATCTTTTGGTTCTAGTTTTTTCCATGCATACTTGGAAACATGACAATAAACTATTGAACCAAAAATTATAAAGCACGCCACATCTAGATTCTTACTAGAAAATGATTCCTCTAGTGTACTCATTCTGGGGATCCGATGAGGACTCTTATTATACACATACACAACTTTGTTGCATGTTTCACTCACAAGTGCAATGGTAGGCCCCATTCATGTAACATCACACATGGAGCTCCCACAATGCTTATTTCTTTCTTTCTGCAACCCCATTTTTTTGTGGGTTATGAGGTGCTATAAAATCCTGTCGAATTCCTACTGATGCACATAAGTTCTTGAATTAATTCGACACATATTCTCCACCATTGTCTCTCCTGAAAGCCTTCACTTTCCTTCCTGTTTCTTTTTCAACAAGTGCTTTGAACTCACAAAAAAATGAGAATGTCTGGTATTTCTTATGCACAAAGAATATCCAATACTTGTGTGAAAAATCATCTACAAAAATCACATAATACATGTGCTTGGCCATGGAGGCTGTCGAGAACGGTCCACACACATCTAAGTGAACTCTTTCAACGATCACTTGTGGACGAATTTCCTTATCATGAAAGGTGGCTTTAGTGTACTTCCCCAATGTACACCCTTTTCATGTATCACGTTGCTCAAGTGCACCCTTGGGAAGTCCTGTAGAAATATGTTGCATGATATTCAAATCTACATGGTGTAGATGTCCCAATAGTCTATGCCATAACTCATCGATGTATTAGATCTCAACCTTTGTTGCTTTCATGTTCAAGGTAAAACAATCTTCTACATCCACTTTGTAGAGGTTCTTTACCCAAACCCTGATCTTCTTCACCCGTCCCGTGGCTATGTGACGAAGGAATTCCTTTCCTTTACTAAATATCACATCGTAGCCATGGTATTCCAACATAGAAACTGAAACTAAGTTCTTCTTCAAACCAAGAACATACATGACATCTTTTAATATGAGAGGGGAACCAAAATTCCTCTGAAAAGTAACAATACCGACGTCGGTCACGCTATACCTCCCATCTCGATGTGCATTTGTAGATCCTTATCCTCTAGGTCATTGAAGAACTCTTTGTTTCCAGTCATATGGAATGAGGCTCCACTATACAGGTACCACACACTACCCATCACCGATGACACCATGCATGTGATGAGGGTGAAATCCAGCTCAAATTTTGAAGCAAGTAATTCACCTTACGCTCCTCTTGAGGGCTTATTGTCTACCTTCTTGTGTGGACACTTCATGACATAGTGTCCCAACTCATGACAGTGAAAAAATTTAATCTTTTGGCAAGTCCTTCTTCTTGCCTACCTGACTAGAATCTCATTTGGAATAGAATGACTTTGATTTCCCTTTATTTTCCTTTCCATCCAAGGAATATTTCTCCTCATTATCATGCTTTTATGAGGATCCATCTCTAGTTTTTTATCGAATCTCTTTTTGCACCAAGTTGGACCACAAATGCTCCCACTCTGGTAGCTTCTCCCTCCCATTTACCAAATCCTGGTAGTTGTGCCAGCTCTTGGGAAGGCCTAGAAGTGCTAGGCTCACCAGATCATCTTCAGAAACTGTAACACCAACAATTTCAAGCTCATCCTCACATTAGGTAAATTTGGTCAAGTAATTTGGTATTGTGTCACCCTTCTACATCTTGATTTTCCTGAGCTTGTCCTTCTATGCCAACTCCTGTGGTCATTGATGTTCTGAAAAAAATATTTTTATGCCTTCCACATTAACAATGGAGTTTCCTTTCCATGGAGGTTCGATACAATATGATCTCAAACACCTTTTAGCAGAATCCTTCTCGCCTTTGCAATGCACTTATTCCACTATGCTAGAGAATCTGCATCAGCTGGAGCTGGTTTTTGGATGTAATTATCAATGAAATCCTTCAATCCATTTTCATCCAAGATTTCTTCCATCTGGTCTCTCCAGGAAATGCAATTTAGGCTACCCACAAGGGCATACTCGAGCCTCAAACCATAGAACACCATCCAGATCCTACTGCTAGCTCTGAAGAAAGTATCTACAAAACTTGTTCCTACTACGAGTATAAACTTGTATTATTCTCTTATATAGTGATTCCTGCTCTGATACCATGTTTAAAATCCATGTAGATTCAAAATTATAATTGTAATATTCTAAAAAAATAGACTTGAATCTACTATACCAGTTTCGGAAACCAATGACGATCACAAAATCACAAAGCATGCAAGAGAAAGAATTTCAATCACACGTTACAAAATTATTTTTTAGGGAAATCCTAAGCTAAAATCCCTGTTATTTGTATATTGTATAAGTCATAAAATATGAAAATATTACAATTCTTTTCTCCAACTAGAGAAACCTCTGCACTAACTCTATATGTTTCACTACTTCCTTGATAAGCCTAGGACAATACTTAACCAATTTTCTTCCTACATGGATCACTATTTCCTTGCATTGTTTCCTTCATTAATTGGACCCTATTAATTAGGGAAATTCCCAATATGAATCGCAGAATGCATATAGGGCATTCCTTTGACTGCATGCACCCCTGTACAATTTGGATGATTATACCACTGATAGTAAATTTCCCTTGAACTTCAATCTCAACTGGATCTTTCTCTAATCTAAAATGAATGAGTTATTTATGGTTGATTTATCAGTTATCTGATTGATCACTGCATGTGGTTCAAGTTCAAGTTCCACACTTTGACCTCTCACTAGTTCCTTCTCAGTTGGAACTAGTTAAACCGACTTTAACTTAGATAAACTAGGTTAATTAATTACAACTCAAAATAAAATTAACCAAGGCTCCTATTTTTTAGGAGCCACTCTACATGACCCAAGTTATACCTTCAAATCAAATTAAATGAGCCAACTAGGTAAAACTAACTTATTTAGCCCATACAAGTTGTCATGTGATGTGTAATTACAATTTCATTCTAACTTAATTCAATGGAAAATTATATTAGAATCTTTCTTGGTGCCATTTTCAACACAAGGTATCATGGAGCCTCCTTCTCTCTTCAATCTTGTGACAGGTTCCAGGTCAATCTTATTTCTTATCACTTTCTTCTTGGATATGAAGGAATTACATCAATATTTTCCAAACTTCAGGCTAATCATAACTTCTTCTTGAAAGTGATCTTCCTTTGACCTCCAGGTTATCTTCTTGCACTGCTATCTTTTAATCCCAAGAAGTCCACATATTGACTTCACATTTTCCAAGTACCATATATTGAGCTTCCCTAAAAAATCCTCATACATTTTCATCCATACAGTTGAACTTGCCTCAACAATCATCATGTATCCTTGCAACATTCTACTAGGTAGAAAAATAATATGTCAACAAGATAACAAAAACAATGAAAATTAGACTTACATCATTGTGATGACCTTCTCATTTCATCAACATCCTCATGGTCCATCTCCGCTTTAATCTTCCTTCATGCATCATGGTGCCTAAGGATTGAGCTTGATTACCAAGGAACAAATTTTCTTCTAGAGACTATATTAGATGTTAATCATTATTATATATATTCTAGAGAAAGTTTTAAATTCCTTATACATTGTTAAGTTATTCAAAACATATTTTTTCAAGCATCATATATGCATATACCTAAGCATATTTTATGACCAACTTTCTCTCCATAAGATTCTATACATATGAATCTTATCCAAAGTTTTATATGCAACATGCATTCCTATGTTGTCATTCGATCATTTATCTATTCATATATCTTGCAAAGAGCTTGCATCTTAACCCATTACATTCTTTCATCCCTTTACATTATTGATTCCACACTACATGGAGTGTCTACTAACCTTTCTCATAGTGCTTCTTCCAAAAACCTTTCATAATGATTGGTCTTCCAATATCATGATGATCCACCTAAGCAAGATGAATTCCTCTAACATGTTAGATAATTCCTGGATGATCAATATGAAAAATGGTCTATCTATTCATGTATCTAGATTATCTCTACGAAGAAGCCTAATCATGTAAATTCCAAATATGCTACTATAATATGCTTTCTTCCTATGATGCTTATGAAAAAAATATTATCTTAAATGAAAAAATAGTCTTCATAAATAACCTAGTGACCAATGAACCTTATTTAGTAGTAAATATCCCTCACTTCTTCCTTATTTTCCTTCTTCTCAGGTTTCCCCACTACTTCAGCTACATGACATTCACTCCTTTCCTTTCTCTTGTTGTTCTACAGGCTTGGTCAATCCCTCTTAAAATGTCCAAAATGATTGCACTTAAAGCATTGAACCTTGGACATATCTTTTCTCCTGGACTTTCCAAAATTTCCATTCTTCAAGTTCTTGACCCGAGCTAGAAAGGCTTGAGTCTTCTCATCTGATCCAATATCATCTTTTACTTTGATACTTGATTCTTCCAACATGCACTAATCCCACAACTCATCAAAGGGAGTTGAATCCTTCTTAGAGTATATGCTTGTTACAAAGTGATCCAGATTTAGGAAGGAACACAATGAAATGCAAATATAAACATAAACACTAATATAAAATGAAATCAAAACTTCAATTCATTAATAACACAGTCCTAAAAAATGTTTACATCCAAAATGGAAATAAACTAGCTCAGCCAATGGTAGCTTATCTCTGAGAAGAGATGAGGTGGCTACATGTCTTCTAAACTATGTTAAAATTAGGTTTGAAGGCTTATTTATTATTTAGAAACAATTGAAAACCCTAAACATCCAAAAACTTAACCCTAGGAGATGAAGCGTCAAAAGTATGTGGGCCTTGTTGGGGTAAATTGGTACATCAACTTCCCGGGGTTGTAAATTTAGCATACAATATATGTTTTATGCGTAAAATACCTCATTAGAAATATCTATCTAATGAATAAAAATCCATGTTGAAAGATTTTAGTTTTCTCGTTTTCCAAAAAAAACTTCATTTAGTGCCTCAAAATGACTCTGGAAGTTCAGGACCCGAAAAACTACCAAAAATAGTAAATTGTGGTACAATTAAGGAAACTGAAAGAAAAAATGGTGGGGGTCCAAGTGGAATATGTGGGTGGCCATCAATATCCACATGGATCACAAAACTACTCCATTGTAGTGGCAATGCATTTAGTAGACAAATGGTTACTTCAGAATCAGTGATTGGTTCCCCAAGTCCTTGTAGATGATCTCCTAGTTGAGGGACTCTCATGAGAAAGGATGCCACATCATCATCCTTTGATTCCCTCATTCTATATAACTTGTTCCTCAACGACATATTTTGTCATGTTGTACTTACAAAGTACAAATTCATTAGATTCTCATACATAGCCTTGGAATTTTTCAAGTTTACAACAAATGGAACCAAACTATATAATAGATTCAACTATTATCCTTTGAGCCCTTACTTCCCCTTTCTTTTACTTTTCTAGTTCTTGGGTCTTGTCCTTACTTGGTTCAATGATTTCCCCAATAACATATTCCCTTACCTCTTTTTTTGTGAGTATCAAGTCAATTCTTTTCTTCCATGTTAGATAGTTTGATTCCCCAATGAGCTTATTACTGTCCTTGTAGAAAAAACCCATATAAATTGAAGATTCAGAAATGATGTAACAATATGTTACTTAATTGAGACCAAGATTCTTATTGATGATGTCTTCAAGCTTTTTGGTGCCTTCAAGATCCTTGAAGAGTCTTCGATAATGTCTTTGAAAGATGTTTCCTGAGATTCTTCCAACCACAAATTCCAATATCCTTGATGCCTTCTTCAAAAATTCCTTCAAATAGTTCTTCTTTCAAGAGATATCAACACCCTTCTTGTACTCTTCCTTTGATGTAGTCTTGATCTTCTTCAATAGAAACTCTCCTTTTAATATTTCTGCAAATGAGTCTTCAATCCTTCTTAGAGTCTTCTTCTAATGTATTTTCTTGATAATTTCCTTTTCCTTTCCCCTTGAAAAATAATTCCTTCCAGTGTCCTTTTAGCTACCTTCCTTGTTCACCTTAGCTCTGATACCATGTTGGAAAATGGGTAATCGTAGCTGTTAATCTTATTTTACTAATCTTGATATTTTCTTGTCAATCATATTTATCTTAGTTATTTTCTTTAGTTGGATATTTGCATCAAACAATATCAAGAACAATAACAACAACAATAAATGACACAAATATTAGGCGAGTCATTTCATTCTACAACTTGGTTTGAATTCAAAAACTTTTCTTCAAAGTTTGGGTTTGAAAATTTTTTTTGGAAGACATTTTTTTGGAGGTGGCGTGATTTTTCTTGGAGGTTCAAAGTTTGAGTTTAAAGAAATTTTTGGGAAGACATTTTTTTGGAGGCGACTTGATTTTTCTTGGAGGTATGTAAGTGTTTTGTGTTGAAATAAATCTTTTGAGCTTCTTTGTTCAAAAAATTTTCTTCACATTTTAGAGGCGGTGTGATTTTTCTTAGAGGTATGTACGTGTTTTGGATCAAGGATTACGTATTTTTTAGAAAAGATTTTTTTAAATTAAATCTTTTGTAATATTGTTTGTAATTGAGTTATTGTCTAATTTTTTAAAGGAAATTTTTTGAACCTCATACTCTATTATCATGGGAAATCGAAGAACTTGTGTGAGAAAATATGATAGAAAAAGAAAGCCCGAAGAACGTAGAGAAGAGACAAGACAATATCGCAAAAGAAAGTTAGAAGCTCTCTCAAATATTGAAGAGAAAAATCAACCTCAAGCAGAAATTGAAGCAGGTATGTAAATGTAAATATTACATGATCTATTGATATATATTTAAAATTTTCCTAATGTAAAATATGAAGCTTAATTTTTATTTGATGAACTAGTTTGAAAAATATTTTGTTTGATGTAAACAAACAGAGATATTCCTCAAAATATTGAAGAAGAAAATCAACCTCAAGCAGAAATTGAAGCAGGTATGTAAATGTAAATATTATGATCTATTGATATATTTTTAAAGTTTTCCCAATGTAGAATGTGAAGCTTAATTTTTATTTGATGAACTAGCTTGAAAAATATTTTGTTTAATGTAAAAAGACAGAGATACTCCTCAAAATATTGAAGAAGAAAATCAACCTCAAGCAGAAATTGAATCGGGTATGTAAATGTAAATATTATGATCTATTGATATATTTAAAATTTTCCTAATATTTATCGACATATTTATTAATTTAGTTATTTATTGAATATGTACTATTTTTTCGAATATGTACAGATGAAATCACTATCGATAATGAGATGTTAGAAAATGTCGACACTCACACATATGGAGATAAAAAACCTGACTATGTTATACGATATCGTGTCGATAAAATTTTGGAAATGTTTTTCAAAACTGAGCAAGTGACAGCTCAAGCTCAAATGTTGAAAGGTCTCCTATCATCAAGGAAATTAAAAGAAGCGACGACACTATTGGGTATTCGAAAATCAACCAAAGATAAAAATATGAAAGAAGAGGTGATAAAAAATATGAGTAGTGCTATAGAGTCAATTAAGAGATCTAGAGATAAAGAGGTTTCAAATATACGTAGAGGAATACAAATGGAAATGGTTTCACCAAGTACTCAAGAGAATCGTTTGAATCTAACATCTATGGCACGAGCACTGGGAACCTCGCGAAAAACTCTGCACAAACATCGAAAATTTCGACCGCAAATAGACGTAAATGATGAACTCGCTTGTTGGAGAGCTATTTGTAGGCAACCATACAAAGATAGACTTGGAGAAGATGTTAAAAAAATAATATATGAATATTGGAAGAACAATTCGCGTGTTTCATCGACTGCAAGACATGTGATGCGAAGAAGAATAGCACGAAATCAATACGAAGAACATGAAAAACATCTCTTGGAAACCACTCAAATAGAGTTATTCAACAAGTTCAAAGAAGAGAATCATCAAATTCATGTTTCACTTAGTGCTTTTGTTAAAAAAAAACCATGGTATGTAAAACCTATCAACGTACGCGACACTTGTTGTTGCCGTTATCATGTGGAATTTGAGTTATATTATGAAACATTCCTTGATTTCGGTAGAAAATTATGGAAGGATTCACCTCCTCCTTCCACTATCCACGAATTCATATCTCAAATTCTATGTGAAAGAGAAAGCGATGAACTATTTTACAAAAAGAAATGTGTTGGTGGTAAAAAATGCAATGATTGTGGAAATTTGACTAAATTTCAAAACAAATATCGTATTGATATAAATGATCAATCATTGTCCAACATGAAATTGAAATGGAAGAGATATGAATATACCAGTTCATCGATTCAAGGTGCAGATAGTGTTAAAAGAATCGAATTACGAGAAGACGAAAATTTTCTAATAGACTTTTTGAGAAAGTTTGAAGCAGAAATTTACAAATACACCATGCATTCCCATAGAGCTCGATGGCAAGACTTGCAATTCAAAAAATCTCGTGAAGTTTTTCCACCAAGAACTATTTTGTCAGTGATTGATTTTGCAAAAAACTACACATTTGCTCCACAAAAAGAAATTCAGAGTGAATACTATCACTCTGACCAAGTCTCCATGCTCGTCCATATTCTATATAGACATGCTGAACAAAATGTCGATCATATAGAAAGCACGAGTGAAAATCGACATATCATTAAAAAATATCATTTTTATATCAGTGACGATCGTACACATGATACATGTTTTGTACAACATTGTTTTGAAAGAATTTATGATTCATTGAAAAATTGTGGAATAACATTCAATGAACATTGGATATGGTCAGACGGATGCGCAGGTCAATTCAAATCTGCACGATCATTTTTTTGGTTGTGTCGTCTTCATAAGAAAACTTGCATTAAACATTGTTGGAATTTCTTTGAGACTGGCCATGGAAAAGGAGAACATGACGGTGCAGGAGCATGCATAAAACGAGTACTTCAAAGATATCAAATGAACCACTTTGCACGCCGACTTGCAAACGCTGAAGAAGTTGTTCAATGGTGCAAAAATGCTCTAAGCCATGAGATTAACCCATCACGAGAAGTGCAAAGGTACATTCAATTTACTTTATATTGGTAATCTAATTTTAAACATTGTACATTTATCATGCAATGATTATTTTTAATTGTATTTTGATATCATATTTACAAATTCTTTTTCTAATTTTCCATATAAAGGTTTTTCTGGCATATTGGAATCGGAGACGTAAATAGATCAATTGGAAATGAGGTTGGAACAATAAAAGGGACTCGAAAATTTCATTCAATTCAAACAAAATTGTCCACAAATGTGTTTGCATTGGATAAAAGAAAATATTCTTGTTTTTGTGATGTTTGCATAGACAACACAAAATCCAATGACGTCTGTGAAAACAAAATGTATGTGAACGATTGGAAACATACAGAGCTAAATACAAAGGGAAAAATGTTTGTTGCAATGCTTGAAGAAATGGAATCAGAATAAACTACAATATCATCCGATGGTGATCGAGTTTCTGATCTTGTTAGAGAAGGTAACATTTGAATTACTTTTTAATGATTTAAAGATTTACAAATAAATTTAAATATGCATAATTAAATTTTAAATTTCTTTTATTGTGCAGGAGATGTTTTTGATGTAATTGCACCTATTGACAACGATGAAAATGTAAAGTATTATTTGATGCGTTGCACTGAACAAAAAATGAAATTATTACAAGACTATAATGATCACGGATTTCAGTATGACAAAGGGTCTATTATACTGAAAGGTTATTTTTTCAAACAAACTCGTCAAAGTGAAGACTTTGTTTACTTCGAAGACTATGAACCCGATTCCATAAGTTGTCAATATAGTCACTTGTGTGTGCAGCACGCATAAAGTTGATAGAAGTTAAATCAAAGAAAAAATCAAAAATTAAGAAATGGAAAATGTCAAAATCCGATCATGAACGGATTATTGAGGATGGAATTCCATTAGAATTCTTTTGAGTGAAGTGTCCAACAATTTATTATCATTTAGACCTTTCAGTACTCAACTAAAAATTGAACTGCTTATGTTATTTGTGGTTTGCAGATGTTACAAATTGTTTGGGTACAAGCACGTGCTCTAGTATCCACCGAAAGTAGTTTTTCTATACATGTGCATTGATTAAAAATGTTAAATATGTATTGGATATATATATTCTAGAATGAAATTAATTGTTCTTGTATATTAATTGTTCTTGTATATGTTCTCCGACCATATGGTACAAATTATTTCACTTTATTTTGTAAAGTCAGATTTGGTCCCCATATGGCCTAGCCTCCAAGGGACGAGATAACAAGTGGTTGTCCCCACTTGCCCGAATCTTGGCTTTTAAGTACAATTTTACTGTTTATGTCAAGCATCTTACATGATGTCCTAGCCAAAGATAGATTCTCTTTGTTTCAAGTTTCCAATAAAAGTTGTCACCGAATGACCTGCTCAAACTCTTGTAGTAAACACCATACCTCATCTCTCTTGCTCTCCAATATTATTAGGTTTAATTATTATAACACAAAAATCGTTCTACGTTGTCAATAATTTTTTGCGCTTAGACTAAAATCAATGAACACTATTAATCCAATGTCTTTACAAGTAATGTACCATCATACATACAATTATATCAAATTAGAAATCAACATATACAATGAAATCAATGGGGATTGTCTTGTTGCAAGTAACATAATTTCAATTTACCATATGTGCAAATGTAGGTTGAAACCATCCAAAACTTTAAGTTGTAAATTGAAACCATCCAAAACTTTAAGTTGTAAATTGAAACCATCCAAAACTTTAAGTCTTAAAACCCTTTCGATTATATATTGTGCATCATTAAAACATTTAACATTTAAAGTTCATTAAATATCACATGCAAAATGTAGATTGAAACCATCCAAAACCGGAGTTTTAAAAACTTCACATGCCATGCCAATTATAATTCAACAATCCAACAAAAACATTTAACAAATTAAATATCACACGCCACACTAAGACGACCACACTAAGAGGATTGGTGCACTTCGTTTGGAAGGAGTCAATATATGTCGTATTGGAGCGATTAGACAGAATTCGAAAAGGAAAGAGCTTGAACCAATTCAAGAAGACCCAGGATCGAATTGTTCTATGGAGCTTCATGAGAAGAGATATGTGAAAAGCACTGTTAAGCCATGCCAATTATAATTCAACAATGCAACAAAAACATTTAACAAATTAAATATCACACGCCAAAGTCGTTTCAAGTTTTCGGTAAAAGTTGTCACCGAATGACCTACTAGAATATTATAAATACGAACTTTGTAAGATCATTTAGCATTCGGAAAAATTCGAAAGTCTTAGACTGTCAATCAATTTAAAGTATCATTCACCCTAGGGAGTGTAAAATATTCAATGTAGGTTGGTGACGATGCTCACTCCTAGCTTGAAGCAGTGCCAATGACCAATTCTTTAATGAATTCCAATGCACTAGACCAAAGTTGGTTCAACCTACTTGGTTTTTCACACAAGAAATTCCAAGGATGGACTTTCTAGACAAACTGCTGAAATTGAAAAGCTTGACATGGAGATACGACAAGGTGAACAAAGACTTCAGGAACTCTTTATGGAAAGGGCTCACTTGAAGGAAATAAGCACCACGTTGCAGGGTAAAGTCAAGAACATGGAAGATAAGATCAAGAGGGACTTTCTTGATCCGAAACCTATTGGTTTGAAGAAAGAAAATGCATGTGTTGGCACACTTGGAAAAGAAGACGACCACACTAAGAGGATTAGTGCACTTCGTTTGGAAGGAGTCAATATATGTCGTATTGGAGCAATTAGACAGAATTCGAAAAAGAAAGAGCTTGAACCAATTCAAGCAAGCCCAGGATCAAATTGTTATATGGAGCTTCATGAGAAGAAATATGTGAAAAGCACTGTTAAGCCAAGGGCTAGTTCGAAAAACATATTGGAAGAGGAAATGTTGAAGAAGATTGCGAAAGTAAGGCACAAGACAAGGAGGAGGAATGATGATGAAAGTTCCTTGGACTTGAGATTCATGTCTACAACCGTACATGGGAAAAAGTTCTCTGCTTTGATAGACACGGGGGCTACCCATATCTTCCTAAGTCGAAAGGCAGCTTCATCTCTTAGAAAGAGGAAGGCTAGCATCGAGAAAGAGTTGAGTGCTTTCAAGGAAGTCAACTCGAGGATAAAAGTAGCACGACTGGTGTCATGAAAAGCACACATGTGAGAGTAGGGTCATGGTTTGGAAAGATAGATTTAAGAGTCATTGACATGGATGATCATTCTATGATGGACCACACCAATGATGGACCGAGACATTCTCTTAATTCTTGTGATCAATCTTAAACTATTTTATGAAAGATAGATAAACCATTTAAATATTTAGCTCAAACTCTTGTAGTAAACACCATACTTCAAGTCTCTCTTGCTCTCGTTCTCCAATATTATTAGGTTTAATTATTATAACACAAAAATCATTCTACATTGTCAATAATTTTTTGCGCTTACACTGAAATCAATGAACACTATTAATCCAATGACTTTACAAGTAATGTACCATCATACATGCAATTCTATCAAATCAGAAATCAACATATACTACATAATGAAATCAATGCGGATTGTTTTGTTACAAGTAACATTTCAATTTACCACGTGCAAATGTAGGTTCACATCCTATCATTCATGTAGTTTTAAAAACTTCAGATACCATTAGAATTATAATTCAACTATCCAACTAAAACATTTAACAATAAATATCACATGCCATGCCAATTATAATTCAACTATCCAACAAAAATATTTAACATTAAATATCAAATGTCAAATGTAATTCAATGAGAACATTACTTCACATTCACATGCCAAAAGTACTAAAACCATCCAAAGAAAACTGAAATCAATGAACAAGTTATTAATCCAATGACTTTACAAGTAATGTACCATCATATGTATGCAATTATATCAAATCAGAAATCAACATATATAATGTAATGAAATCAATGGAGATTGTCTTGTTACAAGTAACATTTCAATTTACCACATATGCAAATGTAGGTTCACATTCCATCATTCATGTAGTTTTAAAAACTTCAAATGCCATGCCAATTATAATTCAACTATCTAACAAAAACATTTAACATTAAATATCACATGCCATGCCAATTATAATTCAACTATCTAACAAAAACATTTAACATTAAATATCACATTCCATGCCAATTATAATTCAACTATCCAACAAAAACATTTAACATATGTCCAAAAATATGTCCAAAAAACATTGTAATAAAATATGTCCAAAAATTGTAAATCTCACTCAAGTATCAAACTGTATGAAGTTTAACAAATTTTAAAACCATCTAAATTTTGAAATAAAATCAAATCTACTGTATATCTTGTCTGTCAAATGGAGGATCTAGCCTCCGGGTCTCGATTAGCTCGCTATCTTGTAAAGGGAAAACCTACATACACAATGCACATGTACTTAAACATTAAAATTTGAAGTTTTAAAAATGAATGAGAATATATATATCTAGAACTTCATGTAAAAAACAAAATATAACAAAAAAATCACGCAATACCTCGTAAGGTTGCCTCTCCATTTGATGAATGGGATCTGCCATAGAAACATCTCCAATGGTAACCTGTACAATATACATGTACAGTTAAATATAAATATATATATATATATATATATACATAAATAATTTATATAAATTAAAAACTTTCAAATGAAAATGCACGTCTACATATATAAACTTATTTGAACAATAATATTAAAAAAAAAGAACTAAAGACAACTTCTTCAAATGCTGTGGATGTTCCTATCTCCGTCGCTAAAGTCCTCGGATTAAAAAAATCTTCTATACGAACCTAAATTCAAAATTTTTTAAATAACTCAAAATATAGATCTCTCTCTATATATCTCAATTTTTAATGGAAATTTTTGAGGTAACATAAATTTTGAACTTGTGAAAAATTGTCCATACTTGTACATCTCCCAATGAAGTAGAAGGTATATCTCCTAAAGAAGAAGAAGGTACCGCCATCCCAAAAACATCAGACGGAATCGGTACCTGTTAAAACATTTTATCGAATTATATATATACATACATGTACATGGTGGCAACAATTATTTATTTTAGAGTCACTTAAAAAACACTAACATACATGTGCCAACATATCATGATGGCCAGACCCAGCTGCATCGTTTGAGCCAGAGGTCCCGAACGTAATATTAACATTTTTATCATGCATCATGCCTGAGAACTGCAAATGGTGTTTTAACATATAGTCATACATTTTTGTTAGATTAATGTACACATACAAATAAATGTATACATGTGTACATACACATGTATTTATTACAAATTGTACACGTATATGTAAATATAATTTCAAACCCTAAAGTCACTAACACATACCGTTCTGATGCCCTCTTCCTCATGAAAAATTAGGTCTTGCGGACCATTGCGACAATTTATTGCGTATGTTCGGAGATCTTCAACATTCATGTTGTAAATCTCCTCATCTGTATGATAAACAAAATTGGCACGTGCATGTTCACGTGCTCTTAGTCTATTTAAGCCAATATTGACTCCACTCAATCTGCTATGAACATTTTCGATCATAACATCTCTTGCTTCACGACTTATTTGAGAAGTCGCATCCATCTCTGATCGCAGCGTTTCGACTCGAGACGGTCGACTCACCAATGGCGGCTCAGGGCGAGGCAACTCCACATCTCGCTTAGCGCCCTTACGTTGATATAATTGACCTCTCCCCGGGCCAAAAAATTCTGAAGGAAGATCATTGTAGTCGGGTTTCATACCCAAAAAATTTCTGCATAAAACATTTGTGCAAAATAAAGAGGAACCTCATCGTTCCATGGAAGCCTTCCAAAGGCCGCAAGATGTCGACTATACAAATATTTTGCTTTGTCTGGGTGCTTGAAATACTGCACCTTCAACATCTTTCTTTTTAGCCCTTCCTTATAATTAAACATTGACTTAGAATCATTTCTTGAAACTCTTTTTTTTATGTCCTGCCATTTATCGGGACCTATCACTGTTTCTCCTCTCTTTCTCATCACTTCTACAAACGAATCAGTGGTTGGCCCCAAATCTTTGTACACTTTTACCATTTCACTCAATGAATGTGTAACTATCTCTAGGCTCTGTCTACTCTCAGCAGGTAGAGTCAAATCCTGGAGTTCTCTCTGCAATTTTGCATAAAGGCTTTGACACCTTTGTAAGGTGCATTCCGCCATGTTCGTTTCCCATGGTATATCAGTAATCTCAGCCGGATAAGTTGTGCTAGGTTGACAACCTTCTTCTTCAATGTAGCGCGCTGCCCTGCGTATTTTTTGACCACTGGCTCGAACATTTTCAGCCTCTGCATCAATATATATAAAATTTCATATATTAGAAAAAACACGTGTAAAAAAAGTTGTAAAAATTTAATGAAAAAATATTGAAATTGATGGCAACCTTGATGTTGTTGGTTAACATCATCTCCAACATGACCTTGCTGAGAACCAGCCCCAGAATGATGCTGTTGAGAACCAGACCCACAGTGACCCTGTTGAGAACCAGCAGCCGTTGATTGCTGGCCTTCGGGGGAATAAATATCACCCCCTTCCCGCACCCTGCTACTTCGACCGGTTGAACCTTGGCCACGCTCCATTGATGGAGTAGAAAGCCTTCTCCTCTTGCCTCCTAAACATTAAAATATGAAACTTATTAACAACTAATTTCACTCACAAAGTTAATAAAAAAATCAATTCCATACGTACACACATGTATGGAGATTTAAGATTATATTTAAATACCGTGAACATCCTCCAATCCCTGAGCCTCCATATGGGATTCGGCCGATCTTCGTCTTTCATTCTCCATGATATATATCTATTGGTCGACATTCACAAAATAGATTTCAAAAAATCAATACCTCAAAGTAAAATCCAGTTTGGGGTTGTTAAATCCAGTATGTTCTATATTTCTTACATTTCTGCCCTCCTATTTTTCTTTCCAACCAAGGTTTATAAAATAACATGAGAAGCAACATGAGACTTAGAACAATCATTTTCATTATCTATATGGAAGGCAAGAATGATTATATCCCCTTGAGCTCAAGGGTATGTAGTTTGTCAATTTTTATCATATATTTTTTGGCAAGTGTAAATGTTTTTTTTTTATCTATAGTACAAGTCATGAGTTCCCCAATTTTACCTTATGTAAAGCATGATTCTAGGATTACTAAAATTTGTACTTGGTTTTTTAAGAATATATCAAATAAAGTTTTTGAGGAGCAAATATGGCTTGTTCCTTAGAATTTGGCACTTTGAATTTCCTTACCCATATTTCTTGTTAATGATTATAACCTTAAAATGGCTAATATTGGTTTGTCATCATCATCTAAAAATGACTTGGCACATGAAAATTTACCATGTCCATCATCATCACTTCACACCATCTCATACATGACCCCTTCTACATATTATATGCATGAATTTTTGAAATGTCATCCTCTCTACCTATCCCATGAATGATTGTGACAACAGGGGAATAAAATACAATTTATAAGCAGAAGATAGTTTCTAGCTTGTCATCCTCCATCCGCCCCATAGCTAGTGATTTCTCAATTTTCCACTTCCAACTTTCTATTCTCGAAATTCATTAGCAGTTAATTTTATCGATAGCCACACCACTATACATATAATTATCATATACACTACTACATTAATGAACTTTACGTTGTTTGTTATTGTAAAGTCCAATAAAAAACAATGTTAATTGAGTTTAGTAGTGTATATAACAATTTCTTTGACTTCCAAGTGTGTTGTGACTATTAGTAGAATTAACTACCAAAATGAATTTCCAAAATAAAATGTTGGAAGAAAAAAAATAGGCAATCACTTGATATGGAGTGCGTGGAGGAAGACAAACTTATACTGATCCCTTCCTTATCAAATTTCCTTTATTCACCTAATGTCACAATCAATCATGGTTTAGATAGAAAAGATGACCTACCATAAATTCAATCATATAATGTGTAGAAGGGTCATATGTAGATGGTGTGAAACGATGATTACAAACATGATAATTTTTCATCTACTAGGTCATTTTGAGATGATGATTACAAACCACTGCTAGCCCATTAAAGGTTATAATCATTAGTGCCTAATGTGGGGTGGACAATTTAAATAAAGTTCGTATCAAAGTACAATTTAGCTCATTTTAGTCAAGGTTAGTTAGAAGAATTAGCTATTGGTTTCTACCTTCAATTTCCTCTGAAAATGAATGTGTACGTGCTTTTGAGAGACAATAGAGACATTAGAGGAACAAGGTCCAAATTTTTGATGAAAATGTGCTACAAAAGTAAAGGGTTTTAAAGGCAAGCATGTACAAGGCACAGTTGAGCCAAATGTTCTTTAAGAAGGGCCTAATTATTTGGGTCTTGGTTATGGAAAACATGGAAAATGCTCCAAAGCGAAGGAGGCTTGTGAGGTTTGTGTTCATGATGAATGGAACATGTACATAGTTTACCTTAAAGTTGTTGTGTTTTACGGATATTAAAATGAAGAACTTCTATTTAGATCCATTCCAGAGATTGACTGCAGGGGCATTTACTAGATATGTCACCTTTCATAAAAGATGATATCCAGAGGCTACCTGGCCCTTTACAGACTCTGCCTATAGAACTTGTAGAAGTAAACACTAGAGGCATTAACAATATCAAAGAACGTTTTCATGCTCAGACATGGGAATGTGTCTTTCCCTACGCAAAAAAATAGTTCTTAAGGTAGTTAATCTTCATAGACAGGTCATCAAGCAAGTCAATGTGATCATCCCTCCTTCCCTCCCTTCTAAAATAATTATGTTTTGCGGGTAAGAAAGCCAAAATATGGAGACAATTATCACCAAATCCAACGTATGATTATGCATGATGGAGAATATCTAGCGCTTTCCCTTGTTAAATATATTAACAAGGGAAAGCGCTAGAGATTCTCCATCATGCATAATCGTACGTTGATGCTTATAGAGTGAAAACTGAAAGAATCAACTTGTAGGGTCATTTTAATGGGGGGTGGAGAATTCAGGTCTTTGCAAATTCAAAGTATGGTGCATGTTGCATGAAGCAAGATGTTGAAAGTAGAGTTATGTTAGACACACTTAAATGTAACAAATATGGAAATTTGTACATGAGCTCTATTATTTGACTTAAGAGTCAGTGGTTTGAAAAGGCATGTTTTGTCAAATTGTGTTTGGTTAATGGTTTTGTACACCAATATGTAAGAGTAGATGGACATATTCACATGATGTGAATTTTTTTTTCTTTGAAGGAGAAAAATGATGTGCTTTCAATTTGATGGTTTTGTTTGTGACAAGACGTCACAAGATTTTGCGAAGGTCCACTATTTAGCGAGAGCCTCATGATTACAACCTATCCGTGAGAATCAAATGGGAGTGCATCCTTATTATGAAAACAAGTAGGATTCTAAGCTACCTAGGACTCAAACCATCATTTTTAAATTTGAAATATAATGGTGTTGTTTCAATGCCTGAATCCACAACCCTACCACATGAAATCAATAATCTAATTACACATGAAATAAATAGTTATTTTCTCCAAAATTAAAAATATAACTAAAAAATAAATTCAACATAGTTGAAAGAAAAAGAAGCGCCATTGAAATGGTTTGCTGACAAATGGTTAGATTTCTTATCCAATTAAGGCCTAGCATGTATTTTGATGTTTCATTAATTTCTTTGCAAATTCAAAGTATCCAATGCATGTTGCATGAAGCAAGATGTTGAAAGTACATGAGCTCTATTATTTGTCTTCAGAGTCAGTGGTTTGAAGAGGCATGTTTTGTCAACTTGTGTTTGGTTGATGGTTTTGTACGCCAATATGTAAGAGTACATGGACATATTCACATGATGTGAATTTTGTTTTTCTTTGAAGGAGAAAAATGATGTGTTTTCAATTTGATGGTTTTGTTTATGACAAGACGTCACAAGATTTTGCGAAGGTCCACTCTTGAGCGAGAGCCTCATGATTACATCCTATCCGTGAGAATCAAATGGGAGTGCATCCTTATTTTCAAGGAGAAATTTCAATAGGCTTTAGGAAATTTAATTTCAAGTCATTTAATTTCACTAGAAATAATTCAGAGGTACATGAAATGAATAGTATTTAGGAAGAACAATAGTCCCTCATGGAATATGAAGAAAGTAGCCACTTCATTTTGTATATATGCATGCGTTGAGTTACTCCTCAAAAAATTTCAAAACATGTGTATTTATTACTCTACCCATCCCGATTTTCATAGGATCCATAGCACATACATTTCTATATGCCCTAGTTGTTGTAAGGCCTAATTATTTCATCACTTTCAAAGGAATTACATCAGTTTTTTCTCCTAAATCTAGCATATAGTTGTGTAATAATATTTTATTTATTAGTAGGAATATATGAAAATGTAACTTATGAATTACATTTTTATTCCCTTGATTCATCTTTTATAACTTTATAGGATAATCCTCAAAAGTAGGGTCATCTACTTCATCAAATTTTAAGAACTTCTTAACCTTATATATCTTTATTTCATATTTGCATAACTTCCACAAATGGGATAGAAACAAGATATTTTCCAAGTGTTGAAGTAAACCAACATTAATTTCATTGCACACTCTTTATATAGGTATGGTTGAATGTTGTACATCTGGTACATAGATCAATTTGTTGTTTTCATTGTTTACTCTTAAAAATTATTTGAAGTGGGAGCGAAGAGTTGGTTTCTTCCTAGGTTGGCTTACATTTCCTTTAATATGTGATCCATCCCTTTCTCTAATTCATATTTTTATCTCTTCTATTAATTATGTTATTCTTTCTATGTATTGTTAGTACTAGGGGGTGAAATAATTTCTTATCATTTTCTAAGTGGTGAGGTCGTTTGAATCTCCAATAGTTGTGTTGGTGTGGTGGGAACCATGCTAGGAGTTGGGTATTCCATTTATATGGTCAAGGTACTTAGTGTATGAGGAGCATCCAAAATTAGGTGGATTGGGATCTTGATGAGGGGGATATGTCACTTGATGCATGCAGTGATGATGGTATTTGATGAGTAAAGGACACATATAGATGAGATGAGTGTCTTTAACATAGAGCACTCAAGGGCATGGCATATACTAATTAGCCGAGTTCGTGACATAATAAATGGTGGAAGAGCAATCATCAACATATGAGGTTGGTGTAAGTGGTGGTGCTACTATTGAGGCATGATGTATGGTGACCAACACATCTTGATATCGTCGAAGATTGAGACAATGTTGTGTATAATGTTTGTGTTTCACATAAATATACAAGAGGTCGTTGGTTCTTAAACCCTTATTACGTGATGAGGTGGCAACATCACATGATGGAGTGGGGAGAAATGGGGGTGCTTAAGGGGTATGAAGGATACCTTTCAACTCATGAAGCATGGGGCATGAATTGGTGGGATGACCTGATGTGTCTCAAAGGGCACACAGGGGACTAACCTTTGGGGTATTTTTGGTTGAAGGTTCTTTCTAAAATAAAAATTATAAATAACTATGGAACCTGGGTTACACTTTTGTGAGAATTGCGGGTTGAAATTTTTTTTCGGAGCTAGTTCGTGAATTCGTGAATTCTTATTTTAAGATGGTAGAACTTAAGTCTCAATTGTATTGGATTCTTTCTAAAGTGTAATTCCAAGCTCATTAAGCATACTAGGTGACCAAAATTTTAAAGTAACTTGAGATTCACAACAAGAGATACACAACATGCACCACAATGTACACAATGTGCCCTTGTAGATAAGGATTTAGACAAATATACTTCAACAAGGATGGAATCAACCTTGAAAAAGAATGATATAATGGAAGCAATATATCAATACTAGTGTCCTTTTTCATTCCTTAATAGCTATGATGACCAAAAACTTGAAATGCTAGAGATTTTCGCACTTGAGTATGGAATGGACCAAAAAATTATTGACCGCAATTGTTTGGTGACCTTCAACTTTATGGAAAATGTAGGACTATAGGGAAGTTCTTTGCACATGAAAGATGTAATTTCATTCCAATTACCGATAAATAATATGTTTTATTTCTGAAATTAAAAAAATAAAAATAATATATATATATATATATATATATATAATATATATAATATATATATATATATATATATATATGTCCAATGAATGACCATAAGGTTGGTCAATAGGATTCAAAAGTATTATACAATTTTGATACAAAAATGTAATTTCTTCATATTTAAAATAGACTTTTGAATACATAAATAAATTAAGCATCTGAAAAAAGGTCAATAGGATTCAAAAGTATTATACAATTTTGATACAAAATTGTAATTTCTTCATATTTAAAATAGACTTTTGAATACATAAATAAATTAAGCATTTGAAAAAACCTTGAAGACACTCAAATTTTACAAATTAAAAAGTTAAATCTATAATTCTTAAAATTCTTAAAAAAAAATTAAAAAAAACATTGATTTATGGTTACATATCCTCTTAAAACATATACAACAAATTTTCTTCCATTGAATCAACACTAACTGTATGAAACCACAAAAACAGTTTTCTTCCATTGAATCAACACTAACTCTATGAAACCACAAAAACAGTATGCCTCTTAAAACATATACAACAAATTTTCTTCCATTGAATCAACAATAACTGTATGAAACCACAAAAACAGTATGCCTGTATTGAAGTCATATTGAAATCATAATAAAAACACTAAGCATTCATCCAAGTATAATTCAGAAATAAAAAAAAAGAAAAACAACCCATTCAACACTAACTGTATGAAACCACAAAAACAGTAGGGCCGTATTGAAGTCACATTGAAGTCATAATAAAAACACTAAGCATTCATCCAAGTATAATTCAGAAACCAAAAAAAAAAAAAAAAACAGCCCATTGTTCAGAAATAAAAAAGAAACAGTCTTGAATATTGAAATTTTATGGCAATCTGATATGTCCTTTTTCCCTGATAATATTCTGTCAAAAATTGAGTTATGTAGAGGAAATTTATATTCTGTCAAAATTTGAGTTCTGTAGAGGAAATAGAGGATGGAATATTAAATACAGCCCATTGTTCAGAAATAAAAAAGAAAGACAGTTGCCGGTTACTTTCAGAACTAAAGTTACTAGAACTACAAATGGTGTTGCCAGTGTACACGATTTTTTTTTTCAACAGAAGAAAAAACGCTGTTTAGATATTAAATCATTGGCAAAACAGTCCATACAGAAACCATGTGCGGCTGAGGGGGAAGATAGCCAGTCTTGACAGGAGAGAGGAATTCCCGATCAGGCAGAGAAAAAAAGAGCATCAGAAAAAGGATCCTCATCAGCCAATTCGTGAAACCATAGGCTCACCACAGCATACAGTGCCCAGCAAATAATACTGGCACCCAGGTGAAGTAGGATGAAAAAAAATAAACATAGAATGGTAAAAACAATAAGAAAGGTAACACTACCGACCTCTATGCTGTAACAGCGCAATAAAGATACCAGGAGCACTACACGATGAGCGTAAAGTGGTATAGCGCAAGGGATGCAGACAAAACCAGTGCGCAGTAGCCAATATGACAGAGCAAGAAATATATGCAGACATGCATCGAGAGCAAACAAATACAGAGCAGGTGAAGAGCACCAAAACATTTACATAAAATAAAGAGATAGCCCAACGAGCCTACAATGGGAAAGAGAAGGAGGTCTTGGCTCTGTTTCCGCTGATATATGTGACTGAGATATAACCAGTGTACAGATTTTAACGATTTTCCACGTCAAAAATGTGTTTAAACAGACTTACCCGATGACCGAAGAGCGCGACCGTGGCAAACACGAGGAGCTGCGATGACGAGGTGAACCAGAACTCCAGAACGGCGAACTCCAGCACGGCGACGAGGTGCGACAACACTCCAGCACGGCGACAGCACGGCGACGAGGTGCGACAACACTCCAGCACGGCGACGAGGTGTGATAGTAACAGACAAAACGCGGGAAGAATAAAATGATTACATTCGCGGGCGATTTATTTATAGAAAATAGTTCGGCCGAACTATTTTAAATGTAAAAGTTCGGCCGAACTTTTATACAAGTTCGGCCGAACTTTAGTTGCCGGTTTTCCAAACTCCGGCAAAAATTCTGTTTGCTCGCGCCGTCAGTAAACCGTCAGTCTAAACGGAATCACGAGTTCGGCCGAACTGTAAAAACAAGTTCGGCCGAACTATTAAATAGTTCGGCCGAACTCTATAAAATGTTCGGCCGAAATATTGCCGAAAAAAAATTTCAACCCGCAATTCTCACAAAAGTGTAACCCAGGTTCACGTTTCCGCCCCTAAGCCAAGGCAAAAACCCCTCCAAGGGGAAAACCTGAAAGCCCTTCTCTTCTTAGAATCTACTTCAAATGAGATATAAAAAACCCAAAACCTAGACCAAACCTTCTCTTAGTACCAAGTCAACCCTTCCTTAATTCCTTCCTTGATTCTACATCAACCAACTTCAATAATGCAACTCCTCATGCAATTGATTTTGTAAGTCCAATATTGCAGCTTCTTTGGGAACCCTAATCCAACCTCCTTCTGAGACCTACCTGGAGAAAGAATTCTTTTCCAAGTTAAACGAGGTCAATATAGGGTTTCCTCCCTTCCAGCTACAAGATTCTGCACTTCTTCCTCCTACAATTTGGACCTGTAGCTTTGGCCTCCTTCTCTAGCACTAGAAATCCTACAATTTCACATGTGTGAGAGAGATAGAGCCCAAAACCAAGAAATTTAATCCTTCTTTCTTCTCTTAGAACTTCACTCTACTTCTTCCAACTTCCCAGCTACAGATTAAACTCTTGACTGATGGATCAAACTTGTGGAGAGAGTGAGTAACAAATGGGGTTGAACTACTTCTTTATATAACCTTCTCAAGGGTTCGAAATCCCTCCTTTAGGATAACTTGATGTTTCGAGGGCCAATTTGTACTTTTGGAGTTTCTTGAAGTTTCTAGACTCGAAATAATTCTTTTTACAATTACATTTTCCCTACAAGGGTCTTATAAACATGACGATGACTCCTTTGACTCAAGATAATAAATCCTATGATCTAAAAAACCCTAGAAGCATGAAGAACATGCTTTTACCTAGAAGACCATCAATAATGAATATGAAACCCATGCTTTAATAATAATATTTTTTTCTTTTCTTTTCTAATTTGTTACATAGGATACATATTGAAATGAGTACAACCATTATGAAGACTAAAACTAGTTACATTTCTCAACACTTCGGGTATTGAAATGAGCTCATGAGTCAGCTTCTTTGGACTTTGATAAGGAATCTCCTCCAACACACAATGATAATCTACTAATAAATTTGATAAATTCACCTTCAGAAGGTTGGTTCAACATTTCGAAAAAGAAAGGAAAGCAAGGTCACCTTCAAGATTAACTCTAATTTGGGTGATTCTCCTCTGTAATTGTTTCTTTTGCTCATCTATGTCTCCTTTTCTATTCCCAATATCATACATCTAAGATTTGTTACCATCAGTATATGGCACACTGGGCCAAAAAAATATGATGTTTGTAAGCTTACAATAAACACATTTTTCCAATATATATATATATATATATATATATATATATATATATATATATATATATATATATATATATAATCAATTTATTATTATTATTATTATTTCTAGAGACCCTTTACAATTCAAAAAGAACAATAAGGAATCTCCTTCAACACACAATGATAATCTACTAATAATTTTGATAAATAAATACCCCTTCGGAATCGATTGTAATTGTTTCTTTTGCTCCAGTATGTCTCCTTTTTCTATTGCCAATATCATACATCTAAGCTTTATTACCCCTAATATATGGTAAGTTGGGCAAGAAAATATGATGTAATTCATTTATGATTAATCAATAAAATTATTAGACTTGCAATAAAAAAATTATATATATATATATATATATATATAAATATAATTATAATTTTATTATTATTATTATTTCTAAAAAGATTTTAGAGTACAATATGAACAAATGTTTCCCAATTAATGTTAGTTAACATTAAACTAAAAAATAAAAATAAAAATTATATATATATTTTTTTATGAAATAGATAAATTTAAATTTTTATTTTTAAATTAAAATTAAAAATAAAAATAAAATGGTTAATTTTACAATACTACTATAATAATAATAATAATAATAAAGATTTAATTTAAAAATAAATATCCTTTGAAAAAATAATAAGATTGTATTTTTGAATTAAAAAATATTAATTTTAATTTATGTTAATAACATATATGTGTGGGGTTATAAAAGTAGGGAAAACATGTTTTCTCAATTAGTATTTGTATCAATAAAATTAGTGATTACTTATTTATGTTTTTAAGTTAATTTTCATAATTTTTTTATCAAGAGGCCTCTTTAGTCCAGTATGGAAAAGAGGTTGTAAAGCCTCGTTACTATGTTATGTTGTCTAAACATTCTGACTCACCTAAATTACATAAATAAAAGCAAATGAATAAATTATAATTATAATTATTAATTAAAATATTTAGGCTCAATCAAATTATATAAAAATAAAAATAAATTAATAATTAAACAAGTCTATATTCCTCTTAACTAAAATCAGAAAACTCATTTTAAAGTGAAAACATATTTGATTTCTCTTTATGCTTGGTAGATTGAAAGTTTAAATAGATCTAAACTAGTACAAGAAATGCTTTACATGATAAGTGTTAAAGAAATATCAAATAACATCATATTATAAAAAAAGATTAGAAACAACAAAATAAATAATTACATATGTATATGATAACATCTAAAAAGAAAACTAACTTTAATTTCCCAAGCATAGAAAGGAATCAAATTTCCCAAAATATAACTTTCTAAATATTCAATATAACATAAAGAAATTAATCTATAACACGCAATTAAATGATTAAAAAAATTATAGTGAATCCATAATTAAAATAAGTTTAAATTAATGTTATTCAATTCATAAAAAATTGTTATAAAAATATAATTACATTAATTAATTTATATAATAAAAATAGTTTTCAAAACCATTTATTATAAAATTTATGATTTTATATATTTGATTTAAATATATTGAAAGATTACCATTCATATTTAAATTAGATTTTTTTTAATATATATATATATATATATATATATATATATATATATATATATATATATATATATATATATATATATATATATATATATATATATATATATAAAATAGGAGTTGTCTAATGAGACGAAGGAATTTCTTGGATGGCCAAAATTGGAATCTGGGCCAAAAAAATTTAAGAAATCTTATAGTAACAGTGTTTGAATCATGATTTTGATGGTAAAAATGGATTAGCACCATCAAAAACCTTCAGAATACCCAAAATATTAAAGTTTGATAGTTATAAAGTAGATTTACAAAAATCCATGCCTGACTTTCTTAAAATTTTAGGAGAATTCCATAATTTTTAGGGCGAAAAATCAATCTAGTTTTAATTTCTTGTATTAAATTTTATTGTTTAATTATATATTAATTTCTTTGTATCAAATCTTACTGTTTAATAAACCTTAGATGAAGTTAAATTGATTTATGTTTTAAATGTTATATATTGTAATTTATAATTATATTAATTAATTTATACAATAAAAAAATAGTTTTCAAAACAATTTATCATAAAATTGTATGAATTTATAAATTTAATTTAAATATGTTGAAAGATTATTATTCATTTAGAGAAGATAATTAATAAAATATTTAAATTGGATTTTTTTAGGGAGAAAAACTTTTTTATAACTTTATATTATATATTAATTCCTTTATATTAAATCTTCATGTTTAATAAGCTTTGATGAAGTTAAATCTTATAATATATAATATATAATTAATTTATTATAAAATTAATATTATATATATAATATATTATAAAATTAATTTATAATAAAAATAATTTAATAATATTTGATGAAGTTAAATTATATATATATATATATATATATATATATATATATATATATATATATATATATATATATATATATATATAATCTTATTGTTTAATTATATATTAATAGCTTTGTATTAAATCTTATTCTTTAATAAGCTTTGATGAAGTTAAATTGATTTATGTTTTAAATGTTATATATTGTAATTTATAATTATATTAATTAATTTATACTATAAAAATAGTTTTCAAAACAATTTATCATAAAATTGTATGATTTTATAAATTTAATTTAAATATATTGAAAGATTATTATTTATTTAGAGAAGATAATTAATAAAATATTTAAATTAGGTTTTTTAGGAGATTTTTTTTTTTAAATTTTATATTATATATTAATTCCTTTGTATTAAATCTTTATGTTTAATAAGCTTTGATGAAGTTAAATCTTATAACATATTATATATTAATAATTTATAATAAAAATAGTTTAATAAGTTTTGATGAAGTTAAATCTTATAATATATTATATATATTAATATATAATATATTATTAATTTCTTTCTATTAAGTCTTATTGTTTAATAAGCCTTAATGAAGTTAAATTGATTTATGTTTTAAATGTTATATATTGTAATTTATAATTATATTATTTAATTTATACAGTTAAAATAGTTTCTAAAACCATTTATCATAAAATTGTATGATTAAAAATGGTATAATTTTATAAATTTAATTTAAATATTATTATTCATTTAGAGAAGATAATTAATTAAATATTTTTTGGGAGAATTTTTTTTTATAACTTTATATCAAATATTAATTTTTTTTGTATTAAATCTTCATGTTTAATAAGTTTTGATGAAGATGAAGTTAAATTGAATTATTTTTAATTTGATTTATATTCTTTTAAAAAACAAGTTTATGTTAATTTTTTTTAATATAATGTAATATTATAATAAATTTTTTAGGAAATCACATAAGAAATTTTAGAACCTACACTTTTTGAACTACTGAATGTAGTTCATCATCAAGATAATGAAGATTGGTTGATTAGACTATCTACATATATATAATGCAGAGAAAAGTAATGGTCAAAACCTATCATTTTGGTTCTAAAATTTCTAATATGATTTCCGTGAAAATATATTATAATATAATATGGATCACAGAAGTTTACACTCTGAAATATAATATAATGTTTATAACTTTATTATAAGTTAGAATTTGTAAAACTACTTTACCTAAATAAAATATAAAATATATGGAGTAGAACATCTAAACGTTTTGGTGAAAAAACAATTACAAAACATGGTAAAAATGTTAACATATAGTAAAATTGTTAACATATACTGAAGGAAATCGTGAATTGTATGTCCAGTCCACTTTCCTCAGATCAGTAACACTAAACCAGTCCAATCCTTCTTGGGGCCATCTTTTTTACCCCAAATAAAAAGATCTCTCTGTCACCCAAAACAGAAATCTTGTTCCCATTAAACTGCAATCTTGAAATCAAACAATAAGTTAACAGATTTGAGTAAATTTCTGTTCACCCAATCTGAGAACCCTTACCAAAAAAAAAATGAGTGGGACGCATATAACCCTGTTCTTGGAGATGAACTGTACTCTTGTTAATACGGAGGAACGGCTACGTACAATTATTTGTGTTGGTATTCAAAGTTCAACATAACTCTGGCTGGTTGTCGCCTTGTTGTCTTTTCTAAAAACGTTTTAGCTGGAACGACAGTGACGACACCTTGAGTCTTTATCTGCCGACAATTGGCTTACCCTAGGACAGCTGTGATTCATATCGACATTGCATCAGAAAGTACCTTTATACCTGAATAAAACAAACCGCACTCTTTCAACAGAATATAAATATGGGAAATGCATCATTTTAACGGAATTTTAACTTTGTTCTCTGTGTGTTTTTTTCTTTGCAGAAGGCACAGCTTTTAGGTCCTCACTCTCGTTGAGGTTTATGGTTAACGGTTACTTTGGTGGAGGGTTTTTTTTGTTATTCTAGAAGTGGTTGGGTATTAGTAAATTTCTAAACTTTAAGTAATCGATTTTAAATGAGGTGTTTGTGATAATTACTCCAATCTCTTAGGTAAGTCGAGAATAAAAAGAAGTTACTTTATGTAATTTATTTTAAATGAGATGTTTGCGATAATTAATCTAATATTGGTTGAAGTCAAGTTGAGAATAGAATCAGATCAAGGTTCTCATAAAGTTTTCTGTGGTACCCACATACATTAGTAAACTTCCAAACACTTATCATTATTTATTGGAGTTGTTTACAGATGTCACAGAATAGCTTAGAATAGAATCTGACCAAACTTTTGATAAAGTTTTCTGTGGTACCCACACATTAGTAAACTTCCAAACACTTACCATTCAAGCCGCAAGTTTTTGCCTGAATCTGGTAAAAGCAATTTCAAAACATCAGATAGTTGGAGTGTTTGAATAGTTTTTTATTTTATGGTGAAAATGGATTCAACACCATTAAAAAAATTCATGAAGCATCCAAAATCCTGAAATTTGACAATTATAATCTAGATTTTCAAAGATTTCTGAAAAAAAATTCATATTCTACTTTGAGTGAACTGTTAGTCCATCGTTACTATGTGACCCTTAGTACATATAATTGATTCACAATTACTGTAACAACTCCGACCAACAAACATGAACAAATTTACTCCTTTCCGATATACTAAGACTGAGCTTTGATTTCGGTTTATGGTACACGCTGTGCAGAGTCTAGTAATTGATGCTTTGTAAATCCACATGGGTTCTATTCAGATGTTCAACTTCCACTGTGACTGCCCTTCTTATTTTTCTCAGTATTATTTATGAATTTTTCCAAATTTTTTATAGATATATTGAAAATATAATACTCATTCACAGAGATTGAACCTTTCATATAGATTTATTTTTTCAAATATTATGGTAGTTAAAAAATTACAGTCTAAGATGATAAATCTTGAATTATGTCACTGAAATTTAGATTTCAAAGCCTTCAATCAAGTGCAAATAATGTTATGTCCAGATTTTTACCAGTACTGACATCATAGAAATATATCTGGTCAGTTGGTCACTTAACCTAAGAATAATTGACAAAGAATGTGATTGAAGTAGCATCAGAACCAACAGCAGAACCATCTATCTAGTTTATTAGAGAGACACAATTAGGGGACCAACTGAAACATCTCTCCCACCGGAGAGACCAACCCAAAGATCTCACCTACCCTGAACTGAGCTGTAAGTGCACCTTGCTTTTGAATGCAATAGCCCCGTTTTTAATCTGTTTCCTATACTGTCAAAATGCATAGAAGCAGAATGATTTTTTATCAGATATCTTACTAAAAATGTATGGAAATCCCACCATCATCTGTGCAGTTAATCATGGAAGAAAACTCAAGAATAATTCAATAGGAAAACCATCTACATATTTATTTATATTATATGCACAACACATTTTACATAATTTGAACCCAAAAAAAAATGTGAATCTGCTTTTTCTATCACTGAACAAATCGCCTTCAATTCTAATACTCTCTCCTACAAAGCCAAATCCATAGAATATATATAACTATTAACAGATACAAGTGTTGCAGCTCCACAATGGCTAAAAAGTGTTTGAGTTGAGGCCCAGAAATCCTGCAAAATAAAACAATAGAATTGGATCAATAAATATGCAATCAGAGGCTCAAGATAGAAAAAATTATTATATTCTTCAATAATATTGGCATAACTCAAAAAAATAAACTATCTAGGATTGTAAGATGATTTTTTGGAAAATAATTGTATTTGCAAATTTGTTTGTTTAACCTTCCAAGTGGGCATACTAGAGATGGATGAAATGTCCATTAAAACAAACTAAATTCACAAACACAATTCTTTGCAAAAAAAAAAATCATCTTACATTATGAATGAATAACTGTAAAAATCTTCCTAGGATAAAGAAATGATATGATATGGCTCGAAAGAGATTTGAGTTTACCTGCTATTGAATATTTTCTTGTTAAAGAAATTATTAGGTTGTACCCCTGTCAAGCATCTCCTGGTACTGAAGCAAAGACATCCGGTTCTGCAGCCTCAGTTGCTCATAGAACTTAGCTATGAATTCGTCGGCCTTTCTGTCAACTTGAAGGTCATAATCTGGATCTTCACCACAATTCGATCTCCTTCGACAGAGAGGAGATAACAAAGGGCTCAGTTTCTGAACAAATGCAGGCAGATCTTTTTGGTCAAGGCAATCCTTGCTAAAGTATTCATTGCTGTAGTCCAACTGGGGAAGAACAGGAGTACTGGGCTCTTCCTTGTCTTCAACTTGATGTGGATGAATGCATGGAAAATGCAGAATATGTGTGGGAAAGTAATGATGTTTTCTCTTGGTCATATGGAAGATGGCAGGGCTGTTACTGCAGGAGAATTCATAATCTTGAAGCCCAAACCCACCATGGTTGTTGCCTCTGGAATGATGGAACACTAGATTCCTCAAGCTTCTTCCATAGACTTTTCCTCTTTCCATCATGAGATGCATGTCCATGAGCAGCTTTCGTTTGGAAACGAGGCCTTTCCTGATCATGAAGAGGGCGATCCTCAAAATGTTCCAGAAGCGCTTTGCAGAAGCATGATTTACAGTAGAATGGACCTCCATTTTTTTGGGTTTTGTCTTCTGATCAAACCACAGTACAATATGTAATAATATAAACAAACTCAAAACCAATCTGATAGAATTATAATCACAAGCAGCAATACCAAACTTACAGATCCTAGAAAGAAGGAATCTGAAGACAATCAGTTGTGGCCTTTGAGCAAGGCTTTCAATGTCTGCGAGGTTTGAAACCTCGCAGAGCTAGCCGATGAGAGGCCTTGGCAAGCCTGTTGGGTTCCTATTTGAAGGCATTTGAGGGAAGGAAGGGGAGATTGATTGATGATGAGAAACTTGCAAGGTAAGTCATGGGCCAGTTTGGTTGGTGGATGGCCCGTGGAGTAACCATCAAGTAGGCGACCCACTTCAAATTAAAAAATAATCGAAAACGATGCGCATATGATAATGGGATGGAACTGTTCGAACAACGGCGGGCCTCTGTAATTTTTAACTATAATGGGTGATTATGGGAGCGGGGCGATGATTAGTGTGTTCAACCATATAAAATGCACATCTTTTTAAAAGTCCCAGAGTAGGAATTGTCTCCGAAAGCCCTGCACCTTTACGAAACGCGTGTTGAATGGTGGCCCATTTCTTTTTCCCTTCTCTCGGGGAGAATCTGTAGAGCTTTTTGTCACTTCTCACCAATAAGACTCCCGTTCTAATATGATGGCCAGCAATATCCCCATTGTTAAGCAGTATTTAATGATGTTGCTATTAGATTTTAATGCTTTAATGCTATTAGATCATCATGCATACCATTTTTATGGCTGCATAATATCATGGCTATTGTAGTGCGTAGTAACATTGATATTCACCGTCCAATACAAATACAAATATGTAGATTTTAATTGCTTTAATGTTATTAGATCATCATGCATGGTTGTATAATATAATGCGTAGTAATATGGACATTTATGGCCTAATAAAAGTATGTAGAGTTGTTTTTCACTTTTCATTATATCATTTTTTCACATAGTAATAATAAAAATATGTAGAGTTGTTTGTCACTTTTCACCATATCATTTTTTTTAAAGGTAGAAAAACATTTGGTTTATATAATGTATTAGGGCATTTTCAAAAAAGTTCCAGAGATTGTTTAATGTTTACGCATAATTCAGTTTGTTTACACATAATCCAGTTTGTCAGTACACCACCTTTTGTTTACACATAATTCAGTTTGTCAGTACACCACCTTGTGATTACAGGCTATCAAGACTTCAAAAGCCACATCACCAAACAATTCGGCCACGGAAAAACAAACCTCAAAACAGACCATCAACATAATATGGAGCACATATACATTATCCGAACAAAACAGGAATAGGAAAGTGCCAATGCAGTTCACAAAAGCAACCAAAACTGGAAATGTAAATCCCAGATCTGTTGTTGAAGCCTTGCTACAAATATTCACAAAAACCAAAATAAGGTCCTAGATCCAACCGATAATGCCAACACCGATCAAGTTCAAAGAAGTCGAACCATGCCCTTCGCCCCAGGACGAGTGGCATCAGTAAGAACATACTGCATTTCACCAAATACTCCAGAGAGTCCATCTTTTGATAGCCTATCAGTCATGCCATTCTTCTCCTGAAATATGTGGGTGAAGGAGATGTCTGCAAATGCCCTGCGAAGTATTTTAATCCTCTCCATCCAGTATATAAGATTTCGCAGGGCGGGGAGGTTATGATGGTTCATATGGTCTATGAGTACTTTGGAGTCTCCAAAAACCCATAATTTCTCTAGGTAAATATGTTTAGCAAACCAGAATAGTGTGGCTGCATAATATCATGGTTAGAATAGTGTGTAGTAATCTGGATATTCAATGCCTAATAAAAATATGTAGAGTTGTTTGTCACTTCTCACGAAGAAAACTCTAGGTTAGGTCTAGAAAAATGCTGAGCAATATCCTCATTGTTATGAAGACTAGGTTTAATAAGATGGTGAGCAATTATTGAATCTATGTTGATTATAGATTTTTGAAATATTCTTGAATGGGTAGGGAGAGAGGTCAAACAGTCAATAGACATAAGGATGCCTGTGAGCAATATCTAAATTGTATTGCAATTTTTGACACATATTATATAGGTTATTCGATTTTAATTACTTTCAAATTAGAATCAAACATGGCAATATTAAATGTTACATAGTAACATGGATATTCACTGCCTAATAAAGCAAGTATCTCTATATTACTAAGAATATAGTCTAATGTTACATAGGTTATTAGATTTTAATTACATTAGAATTAGATTCAAACATCTCAACATTAAATGTTGCATAGTAACATGGATACTTATAGCTTAATAGGAGGAAGTACTTTTGTATTTTTAAGAACATGATGTAACTAATATACAAAATGACATTTATTTGGGTATTTTTTTTAGCTTAATTTGCTCAAAAATTTGTAGAGTTTTTTAAGAGTCATATGTTAAAGTTATTTAATCTTCAAAAGTATTTGGAATATCCTAGAATGTGACTATAGGGAGAGAGGTCAAACAACCAATTGAAATAAAAATGTCCATGAGCAATATCCTAATTGTATTGCAGCTTTTGGCACATGTTATATAGGTTATTAGATTTTAATTACTTTCTAATTAGAATCAAACATCTTAATATTAAATGTTGCATAGCAACATGGATATTCATGGCCTAATAAAAGAAGTATTTCTATATTACTAAGAACATAGTCTAATGTTATATAGGTTATCAGATTTTAATTCCTTTGGAATTAGATTCAAACATTTGAACATTAAATGTTTCATAGTAACATGAATATTCACAGCCTAATAGAAGAAAGTATTTCTATATTTCTAAGAACATGCTCTAACTAATATACAAAATGACATTTTTTTTTGCCTAATTTGCTCAAAGTTTTGTAGATATTTGTAAGATTCATAAGTTAAAGCTATTTAATCTTCAAAAGTCTTTGGAATATCTCGGAATTTGACGGGTAGGGAGAGAGATCAAATAGTCAATAGACATTCCGTGAACAAAGTTATTTGGTTTTAAATGTTGCATAGTAACATGGATATTCATAGCCTAATAAAGGAAATATTTCTTTATTACTAAGAACATATTATATAGGTTATTAGATTTTAATTACTTTAGAAGTTAATGTTGCACTCCTTAATGGTAGGAAGTATTTTTATATTCCTAAGAACTTGGTCTAACTAATATATAATATGAGATTTTATGGGTATATTTTTTGGTTTAATTTGCTCAAAATTTTATAGAGATTTTTAAGAGTCATAAGTTTAAGTTATTTAATCTCCAAAATTCTAATGCTTGAAAAGCCTATTAAAATGTCTAATCTATTTATAAATTAGAAAATACATTTTAAATTAAAAAAAATAACAATTTTACTCAAAATTATAATTATATAACTAAATTCAAAAAAAATTACCATTTTATCAAATAGTTAAATTGTGCCTCTTCCTAAACTCAATGATACCATCTATCTACACACCATATTAAATAAATAAATAAACCAAATTTGAACTCTAAAAAGACACCTAAATATTGATGAACAAACTCTATCAGCTAAACATCCACTATTTAACCTAATTCGATTTGCTACTCCCACCTCTATTTTACAAGCACATAGCTTGTTCTCACAAGCGCTGTATTAGAAAACAAGGGCTGTAATAAAAAAACAATAAATAGTCCAACCAAACATCAATTCACATCCCAACATAATGATGATAAATCATTGTAGAAAAAACAAAAACTTATATAAATCTCCACTTTGCTTGATTTTGGCGTTTTTCAATGTTTTGTAAGGCTATTAACGAGGATCCCTTGACTATGGGGTTTAATTTAAATGTAACTTGCTCCTTTAGCTTTATGTCACTTCACTCATTATTAGGAGTGGGCCTATGCCTCACTAATTATACATACCCTCACAAGACATAAGAGGCAATCACTGTAACTCTGAGTCTGACATCCTTCCTAACTCCTCCTGCTTTCCCGTACAAGTTATATAAGCCTAAGTAACCCTATAATTCCAAATCTCAACCATATCAGTTAAAAAACCCAAAAATTCCAGTTGTCTGGAGTTACTTATTAAAAACAAAAATTAATGCTTTCGTATACCATATTTATTAATATATGATATTGTTTTAGCTCCCCTATCGTTCTCTCCATAAATTTTTCTTATTTGAGTAAAATTGCGTGATAATAAAACCAGAGGAAATATGAGACTTATTTTCTAGAAGCTGTCGTCTACGTCTGCGCGATGTTATTATAATAAATAAACCAGACTCCTGAAGGTAACTTCTGTTAAGCAACCATGTTTATATAAAAATTTTCTCATATGGTCCAGGGATTAGTTCGCCGAGCTAGTCCATGGCTGAAGATTCCAAGCATGTCATTGGCAATAACATTAGACTTTAAGGCATTCACATATAAATTAAAATAGTTTTAAATCATAGGGTAGGAATTTAGGTTATACGTAGCTCACACATTTGCTTTAATGCTGAACGCTGATAGCTGTGTATAGTCAAAAGACAACCAGAGTGGCTGTGGTGACGTTTGGTGAAGTCAGCATTATATTAGATGTTATATAGGTTGGGATATATACAGTTGTATGTATATATTGGGATATATCATATTTAAATAGAACAATGTATATATAACCTTTAATGCATTGTTATGGGTGGATATTATTTAATTCTAATTGTTGGTGCTTTAACAATTGAATGGTTGAGTGGTAGAATGGTTTAGATAGAAAAGGGACACAACGATTGAATTTATTTTCATTCTCAAATCTCACATCTTTCTTCTATTTATGAAATAGAAATGTTTATCAACATGTATAAATATGAGAATTGAAGGAGGACACTATCATTGGGTGGATTTTTAGTGTTTATTTTTGCACTTTTCATCACACAGATAGATGTTCACATATAGATTAACTCAATGTTTTTTTAGCAATATGCGTCAATCCTTGCAATGCAACATTGCAGTGTACAATACCCATTGTCATGTCTAAGAACTAATGCCCTTTGCCATAATGTCCTCCATATCGGCCACCATACATTATCTAAAAGATTTTTTTGCTTTTAAATTTAATCTCAAATAATGATATATGCACATAATTCATATGCAAATATAAAATAACAGTGAAAAAAAAAGGTTGCATATCCTAGATTTATTTATTACATTAAACTCATGAAATCATATAATAATTTATGAGAAAATGTATTCCTTATAGAGATGAAACTAACTAATTAGTTGCAAATAAAACTACATTTACTAAATAGGTGCAGTCAAGGAGCGATTCTCCACTCATCCATAGGAATCAACTATATATTCTACCCCTAAGGTAGCTCGTGATACCACTAGGGTGAAGCAAGCTCATCCACAACTCTAATTTTACTCAATGCAACCATTATTTCATGACAAAGACAAATTACACACTGTAGAGTTCTCTACACACTCCTCTAGCAATGAAACAACCATGACACACTCTTACATTTCTTTACACAATACAAGGGTGGTCTCCCATTTAACTAATCAATAGCCCCTTAGGGATCTTCTTCCTTTTAGTGCTCTTCAATGCATGTATAAAGAGTTCAACTATAATTTTCCTTCTAGGGATAACCTGAGACATAAAACACTTCTCCTTAAATGGTCAATGGGAAACAATGTCATGATTATAGTTTTAAAGGTGTTTACTTCAATGATTATGAATATTCTATTAATGTTTTCTCCATTAAACCATCCCATTTCCACTCACATTTTCATCAACAAGCTTCACACATCATTTCTAAGCTCCTACAGTAACAAGCATATGGGAAACTCTTACCAGTTTCAATCATAATGGCTATGTTAACGATGGAAAACATCACATACCATGGGAGCTATTCTCCACCCCATGCACACAAATGGTTTAGTAATAGAATGATAGCTGATGTTGGAAAAGACAATGAGAGATATTTTCTTACTTTGAGGTCTACTAATTTCCAAATTTATATGACATTTGTACTTTGTGATACACATAAGTCAAATATTGATGAGTCACCTTGTTAGAAAGCATGGGAAAGAAAGGAAAGTACTTCCAAAGGACAATAACAAGGTCAAATCACCCAAAAACCCATTTTCCTCTTCTTTTCCTCCAGTGTCATAGTCCCTTTTGGTGGATATTTTGTTATTATATTTTTGTCTTTTCCTTGGCATGCTTTTAGATATACATAAGAATATCATGGAAAGTACAACAAACACACCATAATCCTAGCTCACCTTTGTGACTCATACAGATTCAGTAGTCAAGTCTTGACCTTGAGAGCCACAATAGGAATATTTACAATGAAGCATGGGATCATTAGAACTCATCTTGAAAGGCTTTAAGCTCATCACATAAACCGCATCTTACAACTACTACATGATTTATTACAATATAATTCATGGATAAAACTAAAATATTATACGTGTGGCCTCTTGTCATTGTAGAGGGACAATGTTAAGGGGTATTTCCCTCACAAGCTCAACAAAATTTGGCATTTGTGGCACTTTGTTTGCATAGATCCAAACATTGTGCATCCACACATGCACCATTTATCATTTTGTGAATGCACTTGAAACCAAAATTGTCAATAATCATCCAATAATGTTTTTATAAGGCCATCCATTTCTATAACTAAGTCTTGGCAAATTTTTATATGTTGGGGTCCTAGCCTCCCTAACTCCTTAAGTAGATGGATGTGTTGCTATGTATTATAATATATTGAGGTCATATCTAGTAAATGAGGCCCATGTATTAGTGTGAAATAAATAAATGTAAGGAGGCTTACTAGAAGCTGGTTCCATTTGCTAGAAAGTTCTCTCTAGAATGTTCTTAGGAGGTAGAAAGTATTATATAAAGATGTAAAATCAATGTAATGAGAAACCTTATGAAATTATTTGTAATTAGAGCTATAGTTATTTATTTGGTTATTGATCCCTAAAATGCCATGAATATTCCTTTGGACAATCCCTCCCAACAAATCTAATAAAAATTTAATGAAAATATGAAATCTATATTATAAGGGTTGAGTTTTTTTAGATTCCTAGATTTATTAAGTTAGTTTTTTATACTTTTGCATGCAATATATAAAAATGCGGAAAACGGAGAACATATAAAAAAATCACTCATAAAATCATAATAGCACCAATATATGATATGGGAAACCCTTTATATTGATCTCCAAAGTTTATTGCAATACACAAATATTTTCTATTTCCCAAAAAATTCTGACCCCTTGGTCCTCTTTCATGATTTTATTTATAAAATATTTACAAAATTGTAACCATGTCTTTAGGAAACTTTACAAAAAATATCAAATATAAAAAGGATTATCAAGATCCAAAATAAATGGATCTAATAATATTCTCATCCATCTTTAGTTTTTTGTTTGAAATTATCAAAGAGATGGTAAGATCTGATCCCCAAGTTGAATTGATGATGTGGCTTTTCAACAGCTGTCTATGAGATTTTTCTCGTGAATTCCTGAAAAATAGGGTCAAAATATGCCTTTGTACCTCCCAAACCTTGATATCTGTGTAAAAGATGAAAGAGGTTTTTGTTAATGTGTCTATTCCCAACAAAAACATCTTTGGTTTTCTTCAGAAACTGTGCCCAAAGTTAATATCTTTTACATGAAAAAAAAATCTTAAAAAACAAGGTTTTTTCAAGTGAAAACAAAATGACACCTTTTCCCTTTGATTGTTGAGTTTTTGTCATATAGGATCTCTGCTATGGCATGTATCTGAATCAACTCTTGGAATTTCATTACTCAAGAAAGCTTCCTTTACTTGACAAAAATATTTGTACCCATTTCCAATGAAAACCAGTATATAAATTCCCGTGAATGATCTCACTATTTTTAGTTTTGATGATGCTAGTTTTGAAGTAATTTTCTAATTTTTTGAGTATTTTCCTTATCATTTCCTCAAAATTTCATACTTTTCATTCGCTAGAAAATTAAATGGGTCTATATTATCGAGATAAAAATTGCAAAACACTGCCAAATAATTTGTCAGTGCTTTCCTAAAATAAAACAGAAACTAGCACTGGCAAATTGTTGTCTACACCTTGTAAAAAATATTCAAAACAAATGTTGATAGATTAACTGGAAACATTGTTCTCAAAAACATACTTAAGCTTCTATGTTGCCTCCACTAAAAGGTCTACATTTCTAGCCTCAACTGGTTTTTCCCTCTTAGTTTTGTTGGCCTTGGGGCCTTGTTCTCCTCCTTTACCTTATTTTTGGACCTTCCTTTTCTTAGAACTTGGACCTTACGGCCCAAATTGATCTAACCTAAATAATTTAAATGTTGTAACATCACCCACCTATTTAGGAGTCTTTTCTCATCACTTTCCCATTTTATTATTTTCTTTTCTTTAAGCAATTTTGTATCACATTTTATTAGTTCATTTTTCATGAGAGGGGATGAGGGATCTCAAATAATTTTCAATAATCAAGTTGGTTGCTTTATGTTTTAGAAAAACTATTTTTTTTCTAAATTAAGTTTTCCCTCTTTCCATATCTCTATATCATGTCTCCAACTCATGAGTGGACATTAAAAACACAAAATCAAACATTCAAGACCATACTAGAAATAGAGATTTGGTGTAATGTTCCCACTTAGCCTTAGCTAAGAGGAACATTCAATTTTGTTTTAATTTCTGTTTCATGAATAAATGAATAAAGGGGGACATGTAAAACTCCTAAAAATTCTGAATAAATCAATACCCATGTGAACAAAGACAAACCAGGGCCATGTAAATAATCACTTGCAGGTGTGAAAGAGGTTTGAGCTAAAGATTGGGTCAACCTTGACCAAATCAACAACGCTGTCTAGGTTCATTGCATCTCCAAAAGGGACAACATGGTTCTAGAAGGGAGCCTCTCATGTGAAAAGGGCTAACTCATCAAGATGGTTTAGGGTTTGCAAAGGCTTTCTCATCTTATAAGAGGAGGAGGGCAGCAAGAGAAGTTTGTTGATAGATCATATTTCTGAGTATTTGTTTGCTTAGACAAATACCATTCTCTGTTGTTGAGTGGAGGATTGTATCTAGAATTCCCATGCAGGAGTTTCACCTCTTCCTTTGATGATTTAAGGAGGAAATTTTTCTGAATTGAACCACTATTAGGCTTGAGGCCAACTCCTACTTACATTGGCAGCGTCGATTCATTGAGGGTTTTTCTGTCTCTACAAGATGCAGTAAGTGGTGATCTAGATCTGCAGAGATCTAGTGTATTTTGAGAGCCTCTCTCCATGGAGTGGGTCCTTTCACCTCCTGGAAGAGTGTATCATTTCTTTATACTTCAGATCTATACTTCTACAGTGTTTATCTATGAAATTTGAGTCACAACACTGTCTATGTTGGAAGACTGTGTTATTTTGTTGTAGATCTCTTTATGGTGTTTTGCTCATAGTTTGGATCAGAGATCCTTAGTGCTGGGGTTTGCCTTCCACTAGGTGATCCATGGATTAGCTTGCTGATCTATGTTCTATTCAGATCTGATCCATTGTAATGAAATATCATATTCAGAAATTTACTGCAGCAGTTTCCAGATCTACAACTTGTTTCTCAGGTCTATTCTTATTCATGCATGCTTTTGTAAAAATTCCAAGTGGATGTTGTAGAGAAAACTATATACTCTCCAGATATGGTATAGATCTGATATTCTGTCCATAGATCTGTCCTAGATTTGAGTTGTAACTTCTAGCTGCCGAACCTCCTGAAAAATAACACTTTTGAAGCATTTCTGCAAATATACATGTGTTCCTGCTCTCTTTTCTGAAGATTCATAGCTGTATTGGCTCATGCTTTCTATTGTATAATGATAGGGCTTCATAATAATGTTGATTTGTTGTTGTATTACTGAAATATGAGTCTTCTTGCTGACCTACACTGAACATCTGCTAAAACGGCACAATTCCTGAAGCAATGCTTGCATTTGATTGCAACCTTCCTCTTTGGGTGCCTTTTAGCTAGTCTACTTTTTGGGAGATCTATTTAAATAGTCCAAACTGATTTTTTTCTGATGAAATTCCATATATAAGTCTCATACAACATAAATGAGGGGAACTAAGCCCTAATCTGCGTTATTTTTGCACAATTTTACTTATACAATGTTTCTCTTGAGCACCTTCTTGAAATTCCTCAAAAGGGGATTATTCCAAGTTCTATAGATAGAGTCTGTAGATGGCTAGGTAGCCTCTAGATCTCATTCTTTATTTTTAAAGGTGACATATCCAGTAAATTCCCCTGTAGTCAATCTCTGGAATAGAATCTTGATATTCCTGAAAATGGGATATTACATTTGGTTATAGATGTGAGTCATGTGAAATTATCATATTTCCCCATGATTATTGACTCGTATTTTCCTCATTAATAGGTTATACTCATAGAAAAAAAATCAGGGCATAGTTCTATACTAGGGTCTACAAGTGATTGCCTCATGGAGAAACCATCACAAATGCGCACTTGGGAAAGATGGGTAAGGGAAGCTTTTTATTCTATGCCTTTATTTATGTATAGGCTTGAAAGAGAAAAATCAATGCAAGGAAAAGAAGTTAAATTAAAAGCTAAATGATCAATGAAATGGAACTAACTACATGTGAAGACAATTTGGAACTACATGCGAAAGAAAACTAAATGTAGGGAGTGATAATAGTTATGAATATAAATTAGGCATTAATAACTACTCTAATAAGAAAGAAAATTAAAATTAGTCCTAAAACTAATACACACATAAGAAGAGATAAGAAGAGATCAGGATCAGGTGAAGTTGAACTTCCAACGGAGTCACATGAGTTGCTCGTGGCGTACAAATATATATATATATATATATATATATATATATATATATATATATATATATATATATATATATATATATATATATATATATATATATATATATATATATATATATATATATATACATACATACATATACATAGTTGTGTGTGTGTGTATATATATATATATATATATACACACACACAAACATAAGAAGAGATAAGAAGAGATCAGGATTAGGTGAAGTTGAACTTCCAGTGGAGTCACATGAGTTGCTCGTGATTGTTGATATATATATATATATCAACAATCAACACCAATAAGAAGCAATGTGAAAAAGGGTGAAATCATGAAGATGGGTTACACATTGGGGCCAATTTGTGGCGATGACATTTCAATTTTTTTCTCTTTTATCAAATTGAAGCCCTTAAAATTCATATAAGCACTATGAATTTTGATTGGGAGTAAAATTTGTTGTTGTCCTAATGATATTTTTTGTAAAAATATTTAGTGTCATATAATATGTCAATTTTCCATTAAAGGAAATTCTTTCCCTTGCAAATTTTCACACGCCTTAAGAGGTATGCGTGTGTTCACGTAACATAACTTAGTCTCAAATGTGTAATTTTTAATATATATATATATATATATATATATATATATATATATATATATATATATATATATATATATAAGCATGATCTACACTAAGAGAGGTAAGCTTTTTATATTAATTTGTTTTTACGCAAAAATATATTTTTTATTATTTTTCAAAGTCGAAAAAGTAATATTTCAATTACTTTTTGCATACACGTGTCGACATAAGGTTTTTTTCAACTATTTAAATAAATTGAAAAACAAAAAATTCCTTTTTGAAGAGGACTCGTAAACAGAGATAGTGGTATTTTTTGAAATTTTTTCATTGTGTATATTTTATGATATTGATTTTTTATTCAACCTCTTTAAAACAATTCAAAAAACTTTCAAGCATTATGCTTAAAATAAATTAGATGAAAAATATCATATGGATTCGAAAATTTGAAACTCACATGCCATTGGACAGAGGATTCCTTCATCAATCCAACGTGATAAAATCTGCCACCTGAGGACAAATTTAGCCCGAAGTTTGCTAGGATACATAATGAAGTTGTAGGAAATTTTGTAGAAGGGATAGCGAAATTGATTATTTTAGGACTTACAACGCTTGATCGAGTGCCTAAATTTGAAATTGAAATAGCTTGATTGAGGGTTTCGTAAATCCCCAATCGAGCCATTTATGTGGTTAACAAGAGCTCGATCGAGTTATGTGGTTTGACGTGGCTCGATCGAGCCTTTATATATATATATATATATATATATATTTTTTTTTTTTTTTTCTGAATAATCTAAAATTAAACTTTACCTCATTTTAAACTTCCAAATCTTATTATAATTTTTGTTATAATTTCATGTAAAAACCTTATTAAATCTAATATTAACATTAAAAGAATAATATTTTTATTATTAAATTAAATGATGAAATGATATTAATAAAAAAATTAATATTAATATATTTTAATGTTAATATTAAATTTTTTAAATTTTGGATTAATATAATATTATTAAATTTAATATAATATAAAATTTATTATATTATAATATATACTAGCAGAACCACATTAATAAATGTGGTTGATATAAACAAAATAGTCATTAACACAAAAATAGGCACACAAGTTGATTCAATATATATGCTAATTTTGTTTAAACTGTTTTTTTTATAAATCTAACATAATAAAATATATAATATTTTAAAAATCTTGAAGTAATCATAACCTAAAACTACTTTTAAAGAAATAAAACCTAAATAGTTTCAATTGGAAGACATGAAGCACTCTATGCATCTTTGATGGAGGTAGTTGGAAAATTAATATTTTGGAAAATTTTAGATAATATTTTCCTGGAAAATTATCATTTTCCCTTCAGGTTAATGTACAACACACATTTGAAATCTTTCATTTTAAATATGTATTATATAAGAAATAAAATTGTTGTACGACTTAAAAAAAATTAAAAATGGTAAACATAATATTTTAATTGTCAAAGTATTTACATTTTTTTGAAATATAGAGTGAGAGAGTATGGTAAGAGAGAGAGGGGGACACAAATATGTAGATAGGGAGAGGAGGAGAGAGTCTCCGAGAAAGAGAGGGAGCTTGAGAGTTGGAATTGGAGGAAAATATAGGGAAGGAAGAAGTTCAAGAGAGAGAGAGAGAGAGAGTATGTTTGGGGGTGACATAGAAATACAAAGAAGTACTCTAGATGGAGAGAAGGGGGAGAGAGAATGAGAGAGGGAGGGAGACAGTAAAAAAAGTTACAAGATGAAGCTTGAGAGAGAGAGAGAGAGAGTGAGTGAGTGACATGGGGGAGAGACAGAGGGAGGTGGGAGAGAAAGGAAGAGAGAGATGACTTTAGAGGGAGGGAGAGAGAGATATGGAGTTGGAGGGGGAGAGAGAGAGATAAGAAGAAATATATATTGAGGGAGAAAGGTGGAGATAGAGGGAGAGAGGGAGTGGCAATGGATATGGAGAAAGAGGGAGAGGCAGTGACAAGGGAGATGGAGAGTGTTAAGCAACCAGATCACAAAAAATATAGATCAACGAATTCAAAATTAGCCTCTTCGAGGGGAAACCTCCTTTACATCACATAAATGAAAAAATATTGGATGATATAAATGATAAGACCTCCTTGGTATATATAAGAGTCTAATGGATCACAATATAACTAGAGCATGCATAAAAATAATAATGCAAGGGCACAATGATAACAATAGTGGGCTTCTATGGGGCACAACAATGAAAATATGGGGATTACATGGACACAACAATAACAATATGGGCTACACTAACAATAAGAATAAGGGGGATACACTAGTATTATAGGGACCTAACATGCCCCTTTCCTTCAAAAAAGTGTTCTCCTAAACACTTGAGTAGTTATGGATGCTTCTGTATAAAATTCTCATCCTCCCATGTGGAATATTCAACGGGTAAGTTATTCCACTTAATGATATACTTTGAAATTAATCGATTCCGTAGTTGTTGGGTTCTTATTTTTGTGACTGCTTCAGGCTCAAATATGAATTTCGTTCTTCATCAAGTTTTGGTAATATTTCTTGAATTGGGAGCTTGTAACCAATAACCTTCTTTAAGCATGAAACATGAAAAATTGGGAGTACTCGGGAAGATGCAGGAAAATACAATTTGTATGCCATGGTACCAATCTTTTGCAACACCTTGTATGTACCATAGTACTTGGGTGATAATTTATTATCCTTCTTAGCTTGCTTGAGGGAAATTTATTTGTATGGTTGTAGTCATAAAAATACCCAATTGCCTACATAAAAACTTTTTTCACTGCGATGTTGATATGCTTGTTGTTTCATTCGATTCTGCACCAGAGTGAGGTTATCGTTTAAGAGTTGGAGAACTAGTTGTTGATGTTCGATGTGATCTTCCATTAATTGAACCTTAGAATTTTCTCTTAAAGATGATGCAATGTGTTATGAAACCAACTCCAAAAATAGAAGAAAAGTGTAGAAATTATATACAAGATGCATGCATATATCCAGATTCTCTTGATCTAACAATATTTATCTTCTTGCTAAATACATAATCCTTCCACTGTTAATCTTTTGAGGAAATTAAAATCAATTGCAAACATGTTAGGTCCCTATATCACTAGTATAGTCCCTTATTATTGTTAGTGTAACCCCCTTATTATTATTATTGAACCCTTGTAACCCCCATTTTGTTATTATTGTGCCCTTAAATTAGTATTGTTAGGTCGGCTAGGATTACATTGTGGCCCACTAGGATTACATTATGGCCCCATGGACTCCTATATATAGAAAGGAGGTTTTTTAAATTGTAGCATCCAAGAATTGTTCATTTATGTAATGTATTGGAGGTTGCCCCCTCGAAGTGGCTCATTTCTAAGGCGATGATATCCCTTTTCTTCTCTTTTTGGAGCTGGTTACACAACATTTGGTATCAACGCCTTAGAAATGAGCTATCATTTCTAAAGAAGGTGTTGCTCTTTGTATCCTCATAATGTGCTATCATTTCCTCCGTAAAAATTGACCAAGTGACAATATTTTTACGGGAGCAAAGCCATCGATACCATACAAATGTATTTTGTTCTAAATGTAAAGTTGCAATGCGTACCTTTTGTGTGTTTTGCACGTTATGGAGATCAAAATATTGCTCCATCTGTAGTATCCATGTTACAGGATCCTTTCCATCAAACTTCCTCATATCCATTTTTGGAATATGGTGGTTTTTCCCGCCAACATTAGAGGTTATGAAATCACGATTAACATTTATTTTGTTCTCATCATGAATTTCCTCTACTATCTTTTCACCATTAGGAAACATTTCTTGTATCAACTTTCCCAAACTTTCGATGTCTACTTTTAGATCTTTCTTCATGTTTTCCATGTTGTCTTTCATTTTTTCGTCAATCTTAGCTTCCATGTCATCCATCTTAGCTTCCATGCCCACTTCCATGCCATCCATCTTATCTTCCAAACTATTAATCTTAGCTTCCATGCCTTTCTTCAAACCATCCATCTTAGTTTCCATGCCCTTCTTCAAAACTTCCATTTCATTTTTTTTTGTTCTTTGCGAGAACGAAATTTGTTGCACTTGCTCTTGTAATTTTGATATGTCATATTGCCATTCTTCATCTTCATGAGTCATAGTAGACCTTTCTAAAGGCTTAATGGGTGTTGAATTATTTTTAGGGGCCATTTTAGAATCCAATACTGATATATATTCTAAAATATGCCCTTGTAATCAATTCAAATCGATTCTTCAAACAAGACTTATGCAATTAGGGAAAAAAAAAAATACACACTTTTTACTTGCATTTGAGGAGCTCGATTAGCTCTCCTCGTGCGACAAATTTCCCATTCTGTGATTGATGAATTATTGGATGAATTACATGGAGCAATTTATTTTACCAAGTTGGATCTTCGTTCAGGATATCATCAAATTAGAATGAAGACTGAAGATATTCCAAAAACAGCATTTCGAACTCATGAGGTCATTATGAATTTTTGGTCATGCCTTTTGGCCTTACCAATGCACCTTCTACATTTCAAGGGTTGATGAATTCCATTTTCAAACCCTTCCTTAGAAAATTTGTGCTAGTATTTTTTGATGATATACTAATCTACAACAGGTCTTGGAAGGATCATGTTGAACATGTTGACGGGGTGCTCAAACTATTGCAGGAGAAACAATTATATGCAAAAAAATCCAAATGTTTCTTTGGAGTACAAGAGGTGGAATATCTGGGTCATATCGTATCTCACGAGGGTGTTAAAGTAGACCCTAACAAAATTAAAGCCATTAAGGAATGGAAAGTACCCACAACCATAAAGAAGTTGCGAGGATTTCTCGGGTTAACCGGGTATTATCGCAAGTTTGTTAAGAATTATGGGAGAATAGCGGCACCTCTAACAACATTATTGAAGAAAGATGCATTTTCATGGACTCCTGAAGCAACTAAGGCCTTTGAATGTCTTAAGGAGGCAATGTGCCTAGCACCGGTCTTAGCTACGCCAGACTTCACAAAAACCTTTATTGTGGAATGTGATGCCTCAGGAAATGGAATTGGTGCAGTTTTAATGCGGGAAGGAAGACCCATTGCTTTTGAAAGTCGTCCAATCAAAGGAAAGTATTTACAGAAACCTATTTATGAGAAGGAAATGTTAGCAATACTGCATGCACTAAAGAAATGGCGAACTTACCTAATGGGAAGACACTTCAAGGTAAAAACTGATCATGATAGTCTTAAACACTTTTTGGAACAAAGAATATCATCAGAAGAGCAGCAAAAATGGGTCACAAAGATGTTGGGTTATGACTTTGAAATAATCTAAAAAAAAGGAAAGCTTAATGTTTTTGCAGATGCACTCTCAAGAAAGAATGAAGAGGTGGAAGCATTGCTTTGTGCCATTTCTATTATCCAACCAGATTGGATAACTGAAGCAAGAGATGAATGGAAGAAGGAAAAAGATGTATGGACACTCATTCAAAATTTGCAACAAGATCCTAGTACATCTGATACATTTAGTTGGAAGAATGATTCCTTATGGTACAAAGATCGCTTATATCTTTGCAAGAATTCCCAACTAAAACAAAAGATTCTTTTGGAATTGCACACTTCTCCTTTAGGAGGACACTCAGGATTTTTAAAAACTTACCAGAGGGCGAAGAAAGAATTTTTTTGGGATGGCCTTAAATCTGATATTCAAAAGTTTGTGGCGGAATGTTTGGTTTGCCAGCAGAATAAAGTGGAAAAAATTAAGACCCCAGGACTTCTACAACCTTTATCCATTCCAAGTCAACGTTGGGAGGAGATTTCAATGGATTTTATCACAGGTTTACCTAAGTCCGAAGGAAAGAGTGTCATCATGGTGGTAGTTGATAAACTTACCAAGTATGCACACTTTTGTGCATTATCTCATCCATTTAAAGCAAATACAGTTGCTACTACATTTATGGACACAATTCAAAAGCTACATGGAAGCCCAAGGGTTATTGTGAGCGACAGAGATCCCATTTTTACTGGAAATTTTTGGACGGAGTTATTTTCTTGTTTGGGTACTCAATTAGCTCATAGCTCATCTTATCATCCTCAATTTGATGGTCAAACTGAGATCGTAAATAAATTTATGGAAGGATATCTTCGTTGTTTTGTATCTGATAAACAAACACAATGGGTCATGTGGTTACCTCTTGCTGAATGGTGGTATAACACTTCCTTCCATACTGCAGCAAAAATGACCCCATTTATGGCACTTTATGGATATCATCCACCATCCATCACATCATCTTTAAGAGAAAATTCTAAGGTTCAAGCAGTGGAAGATCACATCGAGCATCAACGAGAAGTTCTCCAACTCTTAAAGGATAACCTGAATTTGGCACAAAATCGAATGAAACAACAGGCAGATCAACATCGCAGCGAGAGAAGTTTTGATGTAGGAGATTGGGTATTTTTACGGCTACAGCCATACAAACAAATGTCCCTCAAGCAAGCTAAGAAGGATAATAAATTATCACCAAAGTACTATGGTCCTTACAAGGTGTTGCAAAAGATTGGTACTATGGCATACAAATTGGAGCTTCCTGCTTCTTCGCGAGTACATCCAGTTTTCCACGTTTCATGCTTAAAGAAGGTTATAGGAGAAAATCTTCCAGTTCAAACAATATTGCCAGAACTTGATGAGGAAGGAAAAATCATATTGGAACCAGAAGCGGTCATGGAAACAAGAACTCGACAACTACGGAATCGATCAATTTCAGAGTATCTCATCGAGTGGAAGAACTTACCCACTGAAGATTCTACATGGGAGGATGAGAATTTTATACAGAAGCACCCGGAGCTACTCAAGCGTTGAGGACAACACTTTTTTGAAGGAGAGGGGCATGTTAGGTCCCTATATCACTAATATAGTCCCTTATTATTGTTAGTGTAACCCCCTTATTGTTATTATTGAACCCTTGTAACCCCCATTTTGTTATTATTGTGCCCTTAAATTATTATTGTTAGGTCGGCTAGGATTACATTGTGGCCCACTAGGATTACATTATGGCCCCATGGACTCCTATATATAGAAAGGAGGTTTTGTAAATTGTAGCATCCAAGAATTTTTCATTTATGTAATGTATTGGAGGTTGCCCCCTCGAAGTGGCTCATTTCTAAGGCGTTGATATCTCTTTTATTCTCTTTTTGGAGCTGGTTACACAACAAAACACATGAAGCAATAAAAACAATCGCACATAACACAATTGTTTAATGGGAAAGCCTAAAGTTGAAAACCCCAACTATCATATATTATGTATCATGGAGATCATGTAACAATCTCATACAAAGCTTAGCACATCAAGCTCTCAGTATAATCAATCGTCACACACTAGTTAGAAGAAATCTGCAAATCCATGCACCAATTTCTTGCCACCTGCTAGCCTGCCTCCACTATGCAATCCCTGTTGAAGAAGACCCCTAAATGAATTTGAATCTACCTTTCTTGCACTACACAATCCTCATTGGCAACTCCAATGTGTGTGTGGTGCAATCAATGCATCACTATAGTCACAACGGATAGTCCATCTTACCCTTTCACCTATCTCTCCACTGGGTCTCCACTAGAACTGACATGCACTGTAGTTAACTGTTGTATTTTTTTAGTTGATTAATGAGTTATTATTTGTGAGTTAATTAACTAATTAATTCACTCCACTCTCACTAGTGTATCATTCAATTAGACTAGATACAACTAGCTCAACTGAGTTTAACTCCATTAACTGAGTTAAACTGAATAACAACTCCATGAACTACTCTTCAAAATTTGTCATAAATTTTCCACTTCAGTTCTAACTGAGTCCTCCATGCATGAACCACTAGTAAACCCTAGGAATTGCGTAACTTCTTCAGCCCACTGATTTGCCAAATCTGTGCACTGAAATTAAGTGCTCCAAGAGAATAAGTTGTTGCTTATTGTCGGATTATTATTAAGAGCTAATAATAATATACACTTCTATTTTTAGATCGACGATATATAAATAGACTTCACCCAATATTATAAAAATAGAATTTCATCTATTTTTCCAACTTGACCAACCATCCACAAATAGCATCTTGCAACTTCTGAAATATAGTCACCATGTCTAAAAATAGACATAGTCTAAAAATTGACTTGTGCCAAAAATAGCGTGCGGGCCCACTTAGTGAAGGTGAATCATTTTCACTAAGCTCATCCTCTTGTTGAATCTCAACACTCGCTCTCAACAAGATACGGATTATCCTTCACCTTGATCCTGCCTCTATGGTATTCGAATTTTCTCCTGGTGATCGTCTTCGTCAGAATATCTGCATCCTGATCCTCTGTAGGAATGTATTGAAGCAACATGATCTTCCGCTACACACAATCTATGATATGATGGTACCAGATATCAATATGTTTAGATCTATCATGAAACATAGGATTAATTGAGAGTTTAATGCAACTATGATTATCACAATGTATCACTGTAGGATCTAAATGTGAACCGAACAAACCAACTAGGATCTTCCTTATCCAGATAGCCTGACATGCAGCTTGACTTGCTGGCATGTATTCTTCTTCCTCTGAATTGAGTGCCACAGATATTTGTTTCCTGTTGTACCAAGAAACTGCCATAGATCCAATACTGAAAAATCCATCCTGATGTGCTCTTTCTGTCTGTTGGGCTGCCAGCCCAATCTGCATCCATGAAATCATGCAACTTCAGCTCATCTGTCTATCTATACCATAAGCCATACTTAGATGTGCCCCTAAGATACCTCAGGACATGCTTTCCTGCCTTCCAAAAGAGCTTGGTAGGCTTAACCATCACTTGTGAAAGCTGATTCACCGCATAGCATATGTCGAGTCTTGTATTAATTAAATAAATGAGCGAACCCACCAACTGTCGATAAATAGTGGCATCCACTACCTCTGCCGATGTAGCATCCTCTTTCCTCCAATTTCTTGGAAGAGGAGTGTCGATAGGCTTGCAACCTTGCATGTGAAACTTCTCAAGTATCTCCCGAGAATACTTGCCTTGAGACACAAACAATTCACCTTCCTGCTGCCATATTTCCAATCTAAGGAAATAATGGAGGCCCAAATCCTTCATCTCAAACTCCTTTGCAATATCTTCCTTGCATGAGTGTATCAACTTCTCATCACCTGTTAGTATTAAATCATCAACATAAATAATAATGATTAAAATCTTACCCTCCACCACAATTTGGTATAGGTTTGCATCCGCCTCACTCTTGGTGGAGCCAAGTCCAGTGAAATAGCTGTCGATCCATGTGTACCAAGCACGAGGTGCTTGCTTTAGCCCATACAATGCTCTTTTGAGCCTGCACACATGCAACTCGCTGCTGAAGATCTCAAATCCTTCAGGCTGCTCAATGTACACCTCTTCCTTAATGATCCCGTTAAGGAATGCAGTTTTCACATCCATCTAATGAATGTGTCAACCCATCTGCGCTGAGAGAGCAAGGATGGTCTTTATGGAAGAATACCATGCGACAGGTGCAAAGGTTTCTTCATAATCAATCCCCTCGATCTGTGAGAAGCCCTAGGAAACAAATCTTGCCTTATACTTCTCGACGCTCCCATCAATAGCTTGCTTTACCATGTAGATCCATCTTGATCCTACAACTGATTTACCCACCGACCTTGGAACAATCTCGCAAGCACTGTTTCTGAAAATGGAGTCATACTCCTCCACCATGGCATCTACCCATGTGGGCTCCTGCACTACTTCTTCAAAAGAAGATGGATCTGTCACGATACACTTGCTCATAAGAGCCATGTATCTAGTAAATCAGTTAGGTTTCTGTCTCTGTCTGCGCTGTGATGTAGGGACTCCTACATTCTGTGTTGCATCAAGATTCAGTCTCTTAGCTTCTGTGGTATGCTTCCTGCCTTGTCTGATGTTTGGTTCTACATGAATGGACTCCTCCACTCCATGAATCTCCTCCTGTGGCTTATCCACATCTGGAGGCTCATCTTTCGGAAGTGGAAGTTCCTCCACTACATGCAAGTTTAACTCCCTCTGAAGCATAGCTCGTGCAGCACCCACAATCGTTTTGTTCTTCCTCTCCGCGACCCCATTCTGCTGTGGGTTATGAGGCACTATCAGTTCTATTTGAATTATTTCTTTGCTACAGAAGTTTTTGAATTCACCCGAGATATATTCACCACCACCATTATCACTCCGTAGAGCTTTCACTTGCTTCCTCGACTCCTTCTCCACCAATGCTTTAAACTCACAGAGCTTTGAGAATGTTTCGCTCTTCTTTTGCATGAAGAAGATCCAGCATCTATGAGAATAGTCATCAACAAATATAACATAATACCTGTGTTTTGCTGTTGAAGTAACCGAGAAAGGTCCACACATGTTTGTGTGAATTCTCTCCAGGATCACTGAAGCACGGTTCTCGTTCTCATGAAAGGTGTTCTTCACAAACTTACCCATAGTACATCCCTTGCACTCATCTGACTTTGCAAGAGTACCCTTGGGAAGTCCAGTAGAAATATGCTACAAAATTTTCAAAGCGCCATGGTGAAGATGGCCCAATATCTTGTGCCATAATTCGCCCTCATCCCGGCTCACCACTTCTTCTACTTTGCCTACCATTGCGGCGTAGCCATCTACCTCTAGCTTGTAGAGATTCTTAACTAGAATCCCTATCTTCTTGGTTTGACCTATTTTTTTATGTTGAAGGAAAGCTTTTCCCTCACTAAAAACAACATCATAACCGGTCGCATTGTATCGACCATCGTCACCCATCTCTATATGCATTTGAAGGTCCTTCTCCTCTAAGTCACTAAACAATTCCTTGTCTCCCGTCATATGGAAAGACACACCACTATTAAGATACCACACCGATCCCATATAGCTTGAAACCAATCATGCGATCATAGAGAAATCAAGTTCAAATTGTGAGGCTAACACCTCTCAAGTTGTAGCTCCAACAGTATTCTTGTTCTTCTTCTTCTGTGGGCAGTTAGTGGCAAAATGCCCATGTTCATGACAGTGAAAACAATTCACCTTGGAAAAATCCCGCTTCTTGCCTTTAGCTTCGGATTTTGAAGGAAATTTATTCCCCTTCCCTTTCCTTTCTTTGGTAGCCAAAGTGCAATTCTTTTCATCTTCATTCTTCGATGAAGAGTCATCCCTGGTACTTCGCCTTATCTCCTCCTACACAAGATCCGACCAAAGTCGCTCCCATCCCGGCAGTTTCTCCTGTCCATTGACAGAGTCTTTGTAGCTATGCCAACTCTTTGGAAGCCCAAGGAGAGACAAGCTCACCAAGTATTCATAATCAACAATAATCCCCACACTTCCCAGTTCATCCCTACAGTGGACAAACTTCGTGAGATATTTTGGAATACTATCGCCCTTCTCCATTTTTATTTTTCTGAGCTTATCTTTCTGCACCAATTTCCTCTGGTCATTGCTGCTTTGGAACAAATCTATCAAAGCCTTCCACATTGAAAATGGAGTGGCTTTCTCGTGAAGGCTGGACATAATATGGTCCTTCACACCTTCCAACAGAATTCTTCTTGTCTTTGCTACCTTCTTTTGCCATGCATCAAGTAATGCAACATCGCTAGAAACAGGCTTAGGAACATCGCTATCGATGAACTCCTTCAGTCCATTATCTTCCAACACTACCTCCATCATATCCTTCTAGGCTATGTAATTTGAGCTCCCATCAAGGGCATACTCCAATCGCAACCCATTGAAAGACATTTCAATTTATACTCAACTGTCGCACCAAGAATTTTATGAAGAAAATTTGAGTTGTCCACCAGCACAAACTTAGTAATTCTTCACAATTTCAATCTTCAAGAATTAACACTTCTCTGATACCATGTAGAAATTATATACAAGATGCATGCATATATCCAGATTCTCCTAATCTAACAATATTTATCTTCTTGCTAAATATAGAATCCTTCCACTATTAATATTTTGCATAAATTAAAATCAATTGCAAACACATGAAGCAATAAAAACAATCGCACATAACACAGTTGTTTAACGGGAAAGCCTGAAGTCAAAAACCCCAACTATCATATATAAGGTATCATGGATATCATGTAACAATCTCATACAAATCTTAGTACATCAAGCTCTGAGTACAATCAATCGTCACACACTAATCATAAGAAATTTACAAATCCATGCACTGATTTCTTGCCACCTGCTAACCTGCCTCCACTGCGCAATCCCTGCTGAAGAAGACCCCTGACTAAATTCGAATCTACCTTTATTTCACTGTGCAATCCTCATTGGAAACTCCAATGTGTGTGTGGTGCACTCAATGCATCACTATAGTCACAACAGATAGTCCATCTTACCCTTTCACCTATCTCTCCACTGGGTCTCCAATGGAACTGACATGTACTGTAGTTAACTGTTGTATTTGTTTAGTTGATTAATGAGTTATTATTTTTTAATTAATTAACTAATTAATTCACTCCACTCTCACTAGTGTATCATTCAGTTAGACTAGATACAATTAGCTCAATTGAGTTTAACTCCATTAACTGAGTTAAACTGAACAACAACTCCATGAACTACTCTTCCAACTCTGTCATAACTTTTCCACTTCAATTCTAACAGAGTTCTCCATGCATGAACCACCAGTAAACCCTAGGAATTGCATAATTCCTTCAGCCCATTGATTTTCCAAATGTGTGTACTGGAATTAAGTGATCCAAGAGAATAAGTTGTTGTTTATTGTCTTATTATTATTAAGAGCTAATAATAATCAACACTTCTATTTTTAGATCGACGATATATAAATAGACTTCGCCAAATATTCTAAAAATAGAATTTCATCTATTTTTCCAACTTGACCAGCCATCTACAAATAACATCTTGCAACTTCTGAAATATGATCACCATGTCTAAAAATAGACTTGCGCCAAAAATAGCCTGCAAGCCCACTTAGTGAAGGCAACTCATTTTCACTAAGCTCATCATCTTGTTGAATCTCAACAAAAAGAGAGATCAAAGCCTTAGAAATCAACCACTTCGAGGGGGAAACCTCCAATACATTACATAAATTAACAATTCTTGGATGATACAAATGACCAAAATCTCCTTTTATATATAGGAGTCCATGGGATCACAATATAATCCTAGACGACCTAAAAATAATAATTTAAGGGTACAAGAATAACAATATTGAGGTTACAATGGTACACTAATAACAATAAGGGGGTTACACTAACAACAATAAGGGACTATACTAGTGATATAGGGACCTAACATGCCCCTCTCCTTCAAAAAATGTTGTCCTCTACGCTTAAGTAGCTCCAGATGCTTCCGTATAAAATTCTCATCCTCCTATGTGGAATCTTCAGTGGGTAAGTTCTTCCACTTGATGAGATATTCTAAAATTGATCGATTTCGTAGCTATCGAGTTCTTGTTTTTGTGACTACTTTAGGTTCCAATATGATTTTTCCTTCCTCATCAAGTTCTGGCAATATTGTTTGAACTGGAAGTTTGTCACCTATAGCCTTATTTAAGCATAAAACATGGAAAACTGGATGCACTTGCGAAGAAGCAGGAAGCTCCAATTTGTATTCCACAATACCAATCTTTAGCAACACTTTGTAAGGACCATAGTACTTTGGCGATAATTTATTATCCTTCTTAGCTTGCTTGAGGGAAATTTGTTTGTATAGTTGTAGCCATAAAAATACCCAGTATCCTACATGAAAACTTCTCTCTGCGATGTTGATTTTCCTGTTGTTTCTTTCGATTTTGTGCCAAATTTAGGTTATCATTTAAGAGTTGGAGAATTTCTTGTTGATGCTCAATGTGATCTTCCACTGCTTGAACCTTAGAATTTTCTCTTAAAGATGATGTGATGAATGGTGGATGATACCCATAAAGTGCCATAAATGGGGTCATTTTTGCTGCAGTATGGAAGGAAGGGTTATACCACCATTCAACGAGAGGTAACCAATTGACCCATTGTGTTTTCTTATCAAATAAAAAACAACGAAGATATCCTTCCAAACATTTATTTACTATCTCAGTTTGACCATCAGATTGAGGATGATAAGATGAGCTATGAGCTAGTTGAGTACCCAAACAAGAAAATAATTTCATCCAAAAATTTCCAGTAAAATTTGGATCTCTGTCACTTAAAACAATATTTGGGTTTCCATGTAGCTTTTGAATTGTTTCCATAAATGCAGTAGCAACTGCACTTGATTTAAATGGATGAGATAATGCACAAAAGTGTGCATACTTGGTAAGTCTATCTACTAGCACCATTATGACACTCTTTCCTTCAGACTTAGGTAAACCTGTGATAAAATCCATTGAAATCTCCTCCCAACATTGACTTGGAATGGATAAAGGTTGTAGAAGACCCGGGGTCTTAATTGTCTCAACTTTATTTTGCTCGCAAACCAAACATTCTGCCACAAAATTTTGAATATAAGATTTAAGGCCATCCTAAAAAAATTCTTTCTTCACCCTGTGGTAAGTTTTTATAAATCCTGAGTGTCCTCCTAAAGGAGAAGTGTGCAATTCCAAAAGAATCTTTTGTTTTAGTTGGTGATTCTTACAAATATATAAGTGATGTTTGTACCATAAGGAATCATTTTTCCAACTAAATGTATCAGATGTAATAGGACCTTGCTGCAACTTTTGAATGAGTGTCCACACTACTTTTTCCTTCTTCCATTCATCTGTTGCTTCGGTTATCCAATCTGGTTGGATAATAGAAATGGCACAAAGCATTTCTTCCACCTCTTCATCCTTTCTTGAGAGTGCATCTGTGACAACATTTAGCTTCCCTTTTTTGTAGATGATTTTAAAGTCATAACCCAACATCTTTGTGACCCATTTTTGCTGCTCTTCTGAAGATATTCTTTGTTCCAAAAAGTGTTTAAGACTATCATGATCAATTTTTACCTGAAGTGTCTTCCGATTAGGTAAGGTCGCCATTTCTTTAGTACATGTAGTATTGCCAACATTTCCTTCTCATAAATAGATTTCTATAAATACTTTCCTTTGATTGTAAGAATTTCAAAAGCAACGGGTCTTCCTTCTTGCATTAAAACAACACCAATTCCATTTCTCGAGGCATCACATTCCACAATAAAAGTTTTTGTGAAGTTTGGTGTAGCTAAGACTGGTGCTAGGCACATTTCATATTTAAGATGTTCAAAGGACATAATTGCTTCAGGAGTCCATGAAAATTCATCTTTCTTCAATAATCTTGTTAGAGGTGCTGCTATTCTCCCATAAGTCTTAACAAACTTGCGATAATACCCTGTTAACCCGAGAAATCCTCGCAACTTCTTTATGGTTGTGGGGACTTTCTATTCCTTAATGGATTTAATTTTGTTAGGGTCTACCTTAACACCCTCATGAGATACAATATGACCTAGATATTCCATATCTTGTAATCCAAAGAAACATTTGGATGTTTTTGCATATAATTGTTTCTCCTCCAATAGTTTGAGCACCCTGTCAACATGTTGAACATGATCCTTCCAAGACTTGGTGTAGATTAGTATATCATAAGAAAATACTAGCAAAAATTTTCTAAGGAAGGGTTTGAAAATGGAATTCATCAAACCTTGAAATGTAGAAGGTGGATTGGTAAGGCAAAATGGCATGACAAAAAATTCATAATGACCCTCATGAGTTCGAAATGGCTTTTTTAGAATATCTTCCATCTTCATTCTAATTTGATGATATCCTGAACAAAGATCCAACTTGGTAAAATAAATTGCTCCATGTACTTCATCCAATAATTCATCAATCACAGGAATGGGAAATTTATCTTTAATAGTGAGCTCATTGAGCTCCCTATAATCTGGACACATGCGCCATGATCCATCCTTCTTGTGCACCAATACTACTCGAGTAGAGAAAGAAATTTGACTAGGTTGAATTATACTAGCCTCAAACATTTTCAATCATACGCTCAATTTTGATCTTTTGGACATAAGGATATTTGTAAGGCCTGCTGATTGGAGGAAAAAATCCTGGAATCAAATAAATAGCATGATCATGATCACGAATAGGTGGGATTCCTTTGGGAGTTTCAAACACCTTGGAAAGATTTTCCAAGACTTTTTGGAGATCTAGAGAAATTGATGATTTTGATGTTGGAACTTCTAGTGAGCATAATTGTGCAATTACGCCTCATTGTTCTTTATTCAGAAGCTTTTTCATGAAATTAGAGCTTATTATCTTTCCTGGCTTCCCTGCGATACCCCGTAATTTGACTTCCTTTCCTTCCAAAAAAAATTTCAAGAAAAGTTCTTGAAAATTAAAAGATACCATCCCCAAAGATTGTAACCATTATACTCCTAGTACAACATCAGCACCTCCCATTGAAATGGAAAGAATTGGACTATTCAATACATATTCCCCCATTGTTATCTTGATATTATGAAATTTTCCAGAGCAATTTATAGTTCCTCCATTGGCAACCATCACTTGAAATTATGGTGCTGGGTATAGGAAACAATTCATTTCCTTGCCTACCTTACAATGAATAAAATGATGGGTACTACATGAATCAATCAAAACTATTACCTTTTTCTTCTTGATATGTCCTTCAATCTTGAGAGTTTGAGGAGTGGTAATACCTATTACATGACATGGTCAAACTAATTTCTTCTTCTTTTGACGTTTCTTGTTCATTTTCTTCCTCCTCTTCAAAATCTATGTAAATTATTTCTTCTTAGCACATGACTTATTACCTTTAGTGTATTTTCTATCACAACTGCAACAAATCCCTTTTTCTCTTTTTTCTTCCAATTGTTCTGGTGTCAACATTGTAGGTTGTGGAAGTCTAGGAGTAGCAATACTTCCATATTTATAGATGTGACTGGTAGGCTTCCTTGTCGCCATAATTTTACATTCAATTTTTCTTTCCAATATGAATTCCTTCTCCAATGAATTAGGTTCCAAAACACGCACTTCATGTTGGATTTTATCCTTTAAAGTCTCTATGAAGACATCAATCATGCATTCCTCTGGAATATTAGTTACCCTTATATTCAATTTTTGGAAGTCCTCAATGTGCTCCAACACTGAACCCTTTTGTTTGAGATTTATCAATTGGCTAAAGAAGGTGTTTCTCTTTGTATCCTCATAAAGTGTTATCATTTCCTCTGTAAAAATTGACCAAGTGACAATTTTTTTATGGGATCGAAGCCATCGATACCATACAAATGTATTTTATTCTAAATGTAAAGTTGCAATGTGTAACTTTTGTGTGTCTTGCACATTATTAAGATCCAAATATTTCTCCATCTATAGTATCCATGTTATGGGATCATTGCATCAAACTTCCTCATATCCATCTTTGGAATATGGTGGGTCTGCCATCCAATATTAGATTTTATGAAATCACGATTAACAATTATTTTTTTCTCATGATGAGTTTCCTTTACTATATTTTCTCCATTAGGAAACATTTCTTGTATAAACTTTGTCAAACCTTCCATGTTTGCTTTTAGATCATTCTTCATGTTTTCCATTTTTTCTTGCATGTCATCCATCTTAGATTCCATGCCAGCTTCCATGCCATTATTCAAATAATGCATGTATTTCTTCAAACCATCCATCTTATCTTCCACGTCTTTCTTCAAAACTTCCATTTTAATTTTTTCTGCTCTTTGCAAGAGTGAAATTTGGTGCACTTGCTCTTGTAATTTTGATATATCATGTTGAGCTTCTTCGTCCTCATGAGTCATAGTAGAGCCTTATGAAGGATTAATGGGTGTTGAATTATTTTTAGGAGGCATTTTAGAACCAAATATGGATATCTATTCTACAATATTCCCTTGGAATCAATTCAAAGTGATTCTTCAAACAAGACTTATGCAATTTGAAAAAATAATACACACCTTTTTCTTGCTTTTGAGGAGCTCGATATTAAAACTGAATTATCTTTGTGATTTTAGATCTTCAATATTTGAAATTAAGTCCTATAGTAGCCATCTAAATCTTCTTTTGAATACCGTAGGTCTGACCTAATTTGGATTCTTCAAGGAAAAGTTATGCTCAATCTCCCACAATGACTTGATTATGGACTGGTTCAGTAGAATGAAATTTTACAGTGTTCCACGTGTCACTGTTTCCTCCTTCAGCTCTAAAATTGATACAAAGGAAACTATAGTCTGTGCCCTTCCTTCCACTTTTTACAGAATTCCAATCTGATTTTCATAGAGAGAGTTATGACGATTTTCCCACGGTCACTTATTTGAGATGAAATTCGGGAGCCTAAAAAACCCTAAATTCCACAGATCATATCTCTGAAAATATTTCGAACCAAGATCTAAATTTTTTACAGGACGTTCCTCAGGATTTTGGCATCTCTTTGTAAAGATTTCATTTACTGAACATTCGTAGAAACAAATTTATAATACATATTTCACAATGACATGTTTTAGGTGAAATTCAAGCTACAAAAACCCTAACTTCCATATATCATATCTCCGAAAATATTGTGAAACAAGATCTAAAATTTTTACACAATGTTCCTCAGGATTTCAGCTTCACTCTGTAAAAATTTACACTTCTGAACCTTTGTAGAAAAAAAGTTATGGGGAAAATTCCATGATGAATTGTTTGGAGCAGTGAAACCCTAGAATCCAAAGCTCTGATACCAAATGTTATGAAACCAACTCCAAAAATAGAAGAAAAGAGAGATCAACGCCTTATAAATCAGACACTTCAAGGGGGAAACCTCCAATACATTACATAAATGAAAAATTCTCGGACGATACAAATGACCAATACCTCCTTCTATATATAGGAGTCCATTGGATCACAATATAATCCTAGCCGACCTAACAATAATAATGTAAGGGCATAATAATAACAATATTAGGGTTACAGGGGTACAACAATAACAATAAATGGGTTACACTAACAACAATAAGGGACTATACTAGTAATATAGGGACCTAACACAATCGACAGTGGATGATATCCATAAAGTGCCATAAATGGGGTCATTTTTGTTGTAGTATGGAAGGAAGTGTTATACCACCATTCAACTATAGGTAACCATTTGACCCATTGTGTGTGTTTATCATATAAAAAGCAATGAATATATCCTTCCAAACATTTGTTCACTATCTTCGTTTTCTCATCAAATTGAGGATGATAAGATGAGCTCTGAGTTAATTGAGTACCAAGACAAGAAAATAATTCCATCCAAAAATTTCCCGTGGAAATTGGATCTCTGTCACTTCCAATAATATTTGGTTTAGCATGTAGCTTTCAAATTGTTTCCATAAATGCAGTTGCAACTATACTGGATTTAAAAGGATGAGATAATGCACAAAAGTGTGCATACTTGGTAAGTCTATCAACTACCACGATGATAATTTCCCTTCCTTCATTTTTGGGTAAACATATGATAAAATCCATTGAGACCTCCTCCCAGCGTTGAATTGGAATAGCTAAAGGTTATAATAGACCCAAGGCCTTAATTATCTCAACTTTATTTTGTTGGAAAACTAAACATTATACCACAAACTTTTGAATATCATATTTAAGGCCATCCCCAAAAAGATATTTCTTGACCTTGTGATAAGTTTTTAAAAATCATGAGTGCCCTCCTAAGGGGGAGGTGTGCAATTCCAAAATAATCTTTTGACTGAGTTGAGAATTCTTACAAAGATATAAGCAATCTTTGTACCATAATAAATATTTTTTCCAGATAAATGTATAAGATGCAGTGGGATATTTCTGTAAATTTTGAATTAGTTTCCATAGCCCTTCTTCATTCTTCCATTCATCTCTTGGTATAGTTATCCAATCAGTTTGAATAATAGAAATGGCACAAAGAAATGCTTCCACATACTCATCATTTCTTGAGAGTGAATCTGCAACAACAATTTTCTTCCATTTTTTGTACATGATTTCAAAGTCATAAACAAACATCCTTGTTACCCATTTTTGCTACTTTTTTAATGATAATATTTGTTCCAAAATGCATTTAAGACTATCATGATATTTTTTTGCCTTGAAGTGTCTCCACCTTAAGTAAGGTCACCTTCCCTTTAGTGCATGTAGTGTTTCCAACATTTCCTTCTCATAAATAGGTTTGTGTAAATACTTCCCCTTTATTGGATGACTTTCAAAAGCAATGGGTCTTCCATATTGCATTAAAACAACACCAAGAGTCCATTTCTAGAGGCGTCACATTCCATAGTAAAGGTTTTTCTTAAGTTTGACGTAGCTAAGATTGGTGCTTGGAACATTGCCTCTTTAAGATGTTTGAAGGCCTTAGTTGCTTATAGAGTCCAAGAAAATGTATCTTTCTTCAATAAAGTTGTTATAGGTACTGCTATTCTCCCATAATTTTTAACAAACTTGCGATAATAACACGTTAACCCGAGAAATTTTTGAAGATGCTTTAGGGTTTTGGGGATTTTCCATTCCTTATATAATTTAATTTTGTTAGGGTCTACCTTAACACCCTCATGAGATACAATATGACCCAAATATTCCACCTTCTATACTCCAACTTTTTTTTTGGAGATTTTTGCATATAATTATTTCTCCTCCAATAGTTTGAGCACCCTGTCAAAATGTTGAACATGATCCTTCCAAGACATGTTGTAGATTAGTATATCATCAAAAAATAATAGCACAAATTTTCTAAGGAAGGGTTTGAAAATGGAATTCATCAAACCTTTAAATGTGGAATGTATATTAGTAAGGGAAAAAGGCGTGACCAAAAATTCATAATGACCTTCATGAGTTATGAATGTTGTTTTTGGAATTTCTTAGTCTTCATTCTAATTTGATGATATCTTGAACGAAGATCCAACTTGGTGATGTAAATTTATCCATGTAATTCATCAAAAAATTAATCAATGAAAAGAATGAGAAATTTATATTTAATAGTGAGCTTGTTGAGATTCTTATAATCTAGACACATATTCCATGGTCTATCCTTCTTGTATGCCAATAATACTAGAGAAGATAAAGATCTTCGACTATGTTGAATTATATCGAACTTTAGCATTTTTGCAACCATACTTTCAATTTCACTCTTTTGGGCATAAGTATATATGTAAGGCCCGATGTTTGAAGGAAAAATTATTGGAATGAAATGAATAACATGATCATGATCATGAATAGGTGGGAGGATTTTGGGAGTCTCAAATACTTTGGAATGATTTTTCAAGACTTTTTGTAGATCTGGATAAATAGATGAAGTCGATGTTTGAACCTCTAGTGAGCATAATTGTGCAATTATTCCTTGTTGTTCTTTCTGCAGAGGCTTTGCATGCCATTAGAGCTAATTATCTTCCATGATTTCCTTGCGATACCCCTTAATTCAACTTCCTTTCCTTCCAAAAAAAATTTTCAAGAAAATTTCTTGAAAATTAAAAGCTATCGTCCCCAAAGATTGTAACCATTGGACTCCTAGTACAAAATCAACACCACCGATTGGAATGGAAAGAATTGGAATATTAAATACATATTCCCCCATGATTAGCTTAATATTATGCCACTTTTCAGAGTACTTTATAGTTCCTCAATTTGCAACCATCACTTGACACTTTGGTGTTGGATATAGAAAGAAATTCAATTCCTTGGTTATCTTACAATGAATAAAATTATGGGTACTACCCGAATAAATCCACACTATTACCTTTTTATTCTTGATATATCCTTCTATCTTGAGATTTTTAGGAGTGGTAATTCTTGCCAATGCCTTACAAGATATGGCCAGATTCATTTCTTCTTTATCTAGGGTTGGTTCTTGGTGTATATCCTCCTCTTTTTATGTTTCTTGTTCCTTTTATTCCTCCTCTTCACAATCTATGTAAAATCATTTCTTCTCGGCACACTTATGACATTTAGTGTATTTTCTATCACAACTGTAACAAAGCCCTTTTTCTATTTTTTCCTCCAATTGTTGTGGTGTCAACCTTGTAGGTTGTGGAAGGCTAGGATCAACAACACTTCCATATTTATAGTTGTGAGTGGTATAATTCCTTGTTTCCATAATTTTTCTTTCAACTTTTCTTTCCACCTTGAATGCATTCTCCAATGAATCATGTTCCCAAAGGAGAACCTCATGTTGGATGTTATCCTTTAAATTACCTATAAAGACATCAATATTGTGCTCCTATGGAATATCATTTACCTTGATATTCGATATTTGGAAGTTCTCAATGTGCTCCACCATTGAATCCTTTTGTTTGAGATTTATCAGTTGGTTAAAAAGGGTATTTCTCTTTGTATCCTCATAATGTGCTACCAATTATTTCGCAAAAATTATCCAAGTGACAATTGATTTGCATGAACAAAGCCATCAACACTACACAAACTGATTTTGTTCTAAATATAAAGATGAAATGTGTACCTTTTTTGTGTTCAACACATAATGTAGATCAAATAACTACTCCATCTGTAGTATCCATATTATCAGATCATTGCCATCAAACTTACTCATATCGATATTTGGAATGTGGTTAGTCTTCAACCCACTATTGTTGTCTCTAAATTCAAAAATCGTATTCCTTTTGTCCTAATCATTATTTTCATGGAGTACATTGTCACCACTAGGAAGCATTTCCTGTAGCAACTTTATCAAACCTTCCTTCAAACATTCCAGGTCCCTTTTCATTTCTGTTTTTGAACAATCCATATTGACATTCATCATTTCTTCCATGTCATATTTTAAACCATTCTTCAAACCATACATCTTAGTTTCTAGTTCATTTTTTATTAATCTTTGTGAGAATGAAATTTTTTGCACTTGATCTTGTAATTTTGATATAGCATGTTGCATTTCTTCCTCTTCTTCATGCATCATATTAGAGATTTCTGGATTTTTACTAGGTGTTTCTATTTTTTTTCTTCAAGGAATTTTGGAATCAAACAATGATATATATGCTTCACTAATCCCATTAAATCACTTAAAATTGATTTTTTAAACAAAAATTATGCACAATTAAAAAAATACACTTTTTTTTTTTTTTGGAGCTCGATATTGAAACTACTATATATATATATATGTAATTTCAACACTCCAAGGTCTGCAATTCCATCCTGTGGTATCCCATGAGCCTTCTTTCCAATGCCACAAGTCAAACCAAAATTGGTTCTTCAAGCTAAAGTTATGCCCAAGCTCCCATCATAACTTGTTTATAGAGTGTTTCAGTAGAGAAAACTTGTAAGGAATTCCACATGTCATTGTTTCAGCTTTTGACACTAAAATTGATAAAATATAAACAAAATTCCATGCGATTTCTATCATGTTTTATGAAATTCAAATGCGATGCCTTAAGAAAAAGTTATGATTATTTTCTCTAGGTCACCTGTTTGAGACTAGATTCTGGATCATGCAGAAACCATAAATTAATTAGACCATATCTCAAAAAAGTTGAATATTGCAACAAGAAATAGTGAAAGAGGCATCCGGAAACATCATCCTTGATCCTAGTGAAGAATAAGCACCTAAACTATGTGGGATCCACACAACCTATTTTAAGGTGTATGTATATTTTTAGAATGGTGAGCATATTATAAAATTAGCAGGAGGCTGATTCTAGATGGTTGAGAAAATTCTATCTTTAGATGAGTTTCTATTTTTAGAAGATGGGCGAAGTCTATTTATAGATCGCTAATCTAAAAATAGAATGCATGTCGATTATTATTAGCCCTTAATAATAATCAAACAATAAATAGTAACTTACTCTCTTGGAGCACTTTATTTCAGTGAAAAGATGTGGCACATCAGTGGGTTGAAGGAATTATGCAATTTCTAGGGTAGTTGGTGACTCATGCATGGAGAAATTCATTATAACTGATAGTGGCAAGTTGTAATAGAGTTGGAAGAGTAGTTATGTGAGTTTTTATTTAGTTTAACTCAGTTCAGTGAGTTAAAATAATTTGTGCTAGTTGTAACTAAACATACACTAGTGAAATATGAGTTAATTATTTATTTAATTAATTCACAAGTGGTGTCTTACTTGCAACTAAACAAATACAACAATTAACTACTTGCATGTTAGATCCAATGGAGACCCAGTGGAGAGATAGGTGAAAGGGTGAGATGGACTATCAGTTGCGACTATAGTGATGCATTCAATGCATCTACACACACATTGGAGATGCTTATGAGGATTGCACAGTGTAAGAAAAGAAAGGTCGAATTCATTCAGGGTTCTTCTTCAGCAGGGATTGCGCAGTGGAGGCAGGCTGTCAGGAGGCAAGAAATTGGTGCATGGAGGTGCAAATTTCTACATGACAGTGTGTGACGATTGTATATTGTACTAAGAGCTATATGAGTTGAGCTTTGTATGATATTGTTACATGTTCCATTGATATACATAATATATTATAGTTGGGGTTTTTAGCTTTAAGCTTTCTTGGTAAAAAATTCTTGTTATGTGCGATTGATTTGCTTCATATGTGTTTTTCAATTGCCGATTTAATTTCTACAAATAATTAAGTGGAAGGATTCTGTATTTAACATAAGGTTAATTTGTTAGATCAGGAGAATTTAGAAATACATTATTGTGTTTATAAATTTCTACATGGTATTAGAGCAGTGTTGATCACTGGAGATTGCAATATTGAAGCAATGCTAAGTTTTATGTTGGTGGAACAATTCAAAATTGCTGCAAGAATTTCTTGGTGCAACAATTGAGTAAACATTGAAATGGCTTTCAATGGGTTGCAGTTGGAGTATGCACTCAAGGGCAGCTCGAACTACATAGCCTGGAAGGATAGGATGGTGGCAGTGCTTGAATATAATGTCTTGAAGGAATCCATCGATAAAGATGTTCCTAAGCCCACTTTGACGGATGCTGCAGTACTTGACGCATGGCAAAAGAAAGTAGCAAGGGAGAGGAGGATTATGTTGGAAGGTGTGAAATACCATATTGTGTCAAGCCTTCATGGGAAAGCCAATCCATTTTCAATGTGGAAGGCTTTGATAGATATTTTCCAAAGCAGCAACGACCATAGGAAATTGGTGCTAAAGGATAAACTTAGAAAAATCAAGATGGAGAAGAACGACATTATTCCAGTATACTTGACAAAGTTTGTCCAATGCAGGGATGAGATTGGGAGTGTAGGAGTTAGTGTTGTGGATGATGACCTGGTGAGCTTGGCTCTCCTTGGGCTTCTGAAGAGTTGGCACAGTTATCAAGACTCTGTCAATGGACGGAGAAACTGTCGGATTGGGAGTGACTGTGGTTGGATCTAGTGTAGGAGGAGATAAGGCAGACCACCAGGGATGGCTCTTCATTAAAGCATGATGATGAAGAGGATTGTGCTTTAGCTACCAAGGTGAAGAAGAATAAGGGGAAGAAATTCCATTCAAAATATGAGGCCGGTGTAGAAGAAGAATAAGGGGAAGAAATTCCATTCAAAATATGAGGCCGGTGTAGATCGCAAGGGGCACAACATGTCCAAAGTGAAGTGTTTTCGTTGTCACGAGTTTGGACATATTGCCACAAATTGTCCACATCAGAAGAAGAAGAAGATGGCTACTGGAGCTGCAGCTGGTGAGGCCCTTGCCTCGCAATTTGAGCTTGAGTTATAATTGATCACATGCGTGGTGTCTATTACATTGGGATCAAGGTGGTGCTTTGATAGTGGTGCTTCCTTTCACATGACGAGAGATGAGAAATTATTCAGTGACTTGGTGGAGAAATATTTCTAGATGCATGTTGAGTTGGGCGATAATGGATGATACAGTGTGACCAGCATTGGTACCATTACCTTTCAGAGGGCATCAGGTAAACTCTTTCATTTAAAAGGTGTTGTGCATGTTCCAGGTTTAAAGAAGAATTTAATCTCAGTCACAATGTTAGATGATAGAGGCTATGCTGTTGTCTTTAGTGAAGGAAGTGTTTTCCTGCGACACAAAGCAAAAGGGCAAGCCAAGAAGGTTGGGATTCGAGTTAAGAATATCTATATATTTGATGTAGATGGGATTTCTATGGATCTTCCTGCTGTTGGGAAGTGCGAGAAATCCATGCAATTGACACTTGAGAGGGAGATAGATTTGCATGCAGGTAAGAGTGAACCTCAGGATGTGGAGCATCCACAAGATGAGGATCATGGAGTGAGAGAAACCACTCATGCAAAGAAATTTCATGCCAGATGAGCAGAGGGAGTGCATGCAGCTATACCACTAGGTGAGAGGTGGGGCGACATGCATGGATAATCCTAAGAAGAAATTTCTGGGCGGGATCCATTGAGATGGTGTGGATCTCATGAATTGAACCTGGCTATAGGAGCCCATAGAGCAGCAGTAGCATGATCAATTGGATTGATGCAGTTAGATCAAAGTGATAGTGTCAGATACTAGAGCACGGATCAGAGCTAACAGCAAGTGAAGAGTGCATGGGTACAGAGTTCAATGACGCAGTGTTTCCAGAATACATGTGCAGTTGGTACCAGCAGAAGTAAGAAGACTTTGATGACAGATGCATTATATTGATTCAGTTGTTTGGAGGCTATTTAGTTTCAGAAGTGTTGCATACTAGAGTTGCAGGGCAAATCCTTGGAGTTTCATGTTGCATGCAAAGAAAATCCTTTCTTATTGAGAGGGAGTGTTGAATATTGCAACAAGAAACAGTGAAAGAGGCATCCGGAAACATCATCTTTAATCCTAGTGAAAAATAAGCACCTAAACTAGGTGGGACCAACACAGGCTATTTTTAGGTGTATGTCTATTTTTAGAATGGTGAGCATATTCTAAAATTAGCAGGAGTCTGATTATAGATGGTTGAGCAAATTTTATCTTTAGATGAGTTTCTATTTTCATAAGATGGGTGAAGTCTATTTATAGATCGCTAATCTAAAAATAGAATGCATGTCGATTATTATTAGCCCTTAATAATAATTAGACAATAAATAGTAACTTATTCTCTTGGAGCACTTTATTTCAGTGAAAAAATGTGTCACATTAGTGGGCTGAAGGAATTACGCAATTCCTACGGTGGTTGGTGACTCATGCATGGAGAACTTCATTATAACTGGTAGTGGCAAGTTGTAATAGAGTTGGAAGAGTAGTTATGTGAGTTGTTATTTAGTTTAACTCAGTTCAGTGAGTTAAACTCAGTTGTGCTAGTTGTAACTGAACATACACTAGTGAAATATGAGTGAATTAATTATTTAATTAATTCACAAGTAGTGTCTTACTTGCAGTTGAACAAATACAACAGTTAACTACTTGCATGTCAGATCCAGTGGAGACCCAGTGGAGAGATAGGTGAAAGGATGAGATGGAATATCAGTTGTGACTATAGTGATGCATTCAATGCATCTACACACACATTGGAGATGTTTACAAGGATTGCAGAATGCAAGCAAAGCAAGGTCGAATTCATTTAGGGTTCTTCTTCAACATGGAGTGTGCAGTGGAGGCAGGCTGTAAGGAGGCAAGAAATTGGTGCGTGGAGGTGCAAATTTTTGCATGACAGTGTGTGACGATTGTATATTGTACTGAGAGCTCTATGAGTTGAGATTTGTATGATATTGTTACATGTTCCATTGATATACATAATATATGATAGTTGGGGTTTTTAGCTTTAAGCTTTCCCAGTAAAACATTCTTGTTATGTGCGATTGATTTGCTTCATATGTATTTTACAATTGGCGATTTAATTTCTGCAAAGAATTAAGTGGAAGGATTCTGTATTTAACATAAGATCAATTTTTTAAATCAGGAGAATCCAGAAATACATTATTGTGTTTATAAATTTCTAAAAAAAAATATAGTGAACCAAGATCTAAAATTCGTACATGAAGTTCACCTAGATTTTAGATCCACGTGGTTGCAATTTCATCTTCTGAAGCTTTGTAGAAAAACTCTATAGAGAAAACTCCAATATGACATGTTTGAAGCAACGAAACCTCAAAATCCAAAGTTATGTGACCAAATGTTATGCAACCCTATCACAAAAAATATATATCAAAGACTTCAAAATTATGCTCTTCGAGGGGGAAGCTTCCTTTACATCACATAAATGAACAATTCTTGGATGATACAAATGATAAGACCTTCTTGGTATATATAGTAGTCTAAGGGATCAAAATATAATTAGATCCTACATAACAAAAATAATGTGAGGGCACAACAATGACAATAGGGAATACATTAGTATTATAAGTACCTAACCGAGAGAGAGGGAGAGAGGAGAGTATGAGGGAAGAGAGATAGAAGGGGAGACAAAGGGAGAGAAGGGGAAGAGAGAGAGAGAGAGAGAGGGAGAGGGAGAGGGAGTGAGATATAGGTAAATATCTAGAAATAATGTGAATTCTTGCGGGGTGATATAGAGAGATGAAGAAGGAGATACATAGGGAGATAGAGATATAGATGGAAGGGGGAGAGAGGGAAGAAAGATAAATTTCCATCATATTTGAGTTTTTAAAAATTGAATAAAACTTAAATTTCCATCATTAGGAATTTATTGAAATACTTGTACTAACACATTTGGCCCAATTTACGATGGAAAAATGTCGCTCTTGCGACACATAAGCGTCCCAATAGTGACACTTTGAGGTGGGGCAAAACATCGTTTCATGTCCTGTCGCAAATCCAACACTTATAATAACTCTCGGTAGAACGACACTAATTTCGATTTTTTTTGTAGTGTTTGTTGGAGTTCCCATGCTTTGGCAAGATTGGTAATACCAAAAGATGAGACAACATCATAACCACTTGTAGACCTCAGGATCTAGCCCTCCTGGGCCCAAAGAGGGATCTCTCTATATAGGCAAAGGTATATGTCTTTGAAGTTTAGTTTAAAGGTTTTAGGCTAGTTATAGGCACATTGTTTGTTTGGTTGTTGGGAAAATAGAATGAAGGGTTCAATATGAGACAAAGGTTGGGCAAAGAGGATTTTAGGCAAAGGAAGAAAATTTCAAAGAACACTCGAGACCATTGGGCAATGGAGTCAAGAAAGGGTTTACCTGCTATTCAATATTCAGGCTTTCAATTGGGCTAGTCATCTAAAGCATTGGATCTTAAGGATGATAGTGTGGTCTAAAATGATAATGAAAGAAAGTGAATGACAAGGAAACCTCCAAGGTGACCGATTAGAAAGCAGATCCAGGGATAGGGCATGCCATTAAACACCTGTGACCCAACTCCTAAAAGGTTAACTCTTCAGACAAAGGAAACATTAAAGATTTAACACAAAGGTGAAGGCCCGAGATCAGAGAGAGACTTTGAACTCTCAATGCTTCAAAATCCAACTTAAGGGAACTTAGAAGGGTTCAATTAACCGAAGAGGACCCTAGTGAGACAGAATCAACATTCTAAACTCCTAGTATCCCAATTATTTCAATTAAAACCCAACAAGAACATCTAAGAACAGATTCATTAACTCATACATCAGCTAGCAGTAAATTATAGCTACTACAATGGTTAAATTATCTTGAATCAGTACTCAAATAACACAATCAGTAGAAAAAATCAAAGGTAGGGAGAGAAGAAACATAGTGTACCATGCGAGGGTAAATCCTATGCTAGATTTTTGATGCGTACTAGAGAAGTGAAATGAAATGACTTAAAAGGGAAAATAGAGACAAAGTAAGAAAAACATCACCGTTGCTTTAAATCGGGATCCAAAGAAATGTGCTTGTCATATTAAAGAGCAACACCAGTCATGTACAAAATTTCCAACAGCTTGATATTCAGTCTGAATACATCTCCTCGGCCTATCTTACAGCTTTACACAAAGAACTCAGTCTCAAGAGAAATAGCTTACAATACATAGATATCCGATTAACCACCAACAACCTATTTCTTCATGAGTTTTATAGCTAAAGAGAGGCAGAGGGGGTAGATGAAACACTAAATGAAACATTAAAACAGAGGAAGAAGAATGGCTCGAGGCCCATTCTGTCTTAATATCTATGCATTAATATTCAATACTCTTTGGAAGAAAGAGTGGTCTTCGACAGGCTGAAATTTACTCTAGGTATGTTCTTGACGTGCTTTGGCTGTAGCAATCTAGTGAATAAACAAAAAGGTAGATAAATGACTTCAGGTCTGCCATGCTACATAACAAATGCTCTGGTAGCATCAGGACTGATGTTAGGGTGGAAATATTCTTAGGAACACGATGTAGAATTAATACAGTATGGGTACTATGTCCTTTCTCGGGAGGAAAATTATGCTGATGGAAAACATTGTCAATATAGTTTTTTGTGCGTTAGGCCCTTTTAGGGCCTCGATGAAAATCATGAGGTCTTCAATCTGGTACAATTTTACCTTTAAACATTGAATCGGAGCTTAACACCTTCAATTACAGGCATTAAATTCTCTGATCACCCACTGATACTCTTTGCTGCTTCATGACTGTCTCTGTCTATGAAATTTGAGCTTTAACGATGCTGGAGAGGTTTAACAGGGTCGAACACTGTACTTTTAATGAAATATTTACTGCAGAAACCTTCCCAAACATTTTTGTTGCAATATCAGGCTCATAAAATAACCTTCTCTGCGCTATGCGTCACTATAACAGTGACTGTGAGCAAAGGCGGTTCCCACCACCTGCACACCTGAAAAACACACGAACATGTTAAGAAGTCCATGCATGGGAGGATGGGTGTAGTGGAATGTTAAGATGATGGCAGTGAAACATGTATGAATGCCATGGATGCAAGGGGAAAACTGGTGAAAATGCAGTGTAATGGTGAGAAATATAGCAGATGGACGTTTGGTGAAAAATGGGCATGGACCGTTCGATCAGAGCTAGAGGCGATGATTGACGGTTATGATTTACTAATGAAGTGACTTTAAAAGTTGGGTGAAATGTAATAAACTTTAACGTAAACATTAAAGTTTTAACGTTTAATGCAAAACATAAAACTTTACCTTTGAATGCAACACACAGGGATGTATGAAAATGTAACGAAATGGTGATTGAATGGTGGGACCCGATCATGGGAGGAGGGCGATGTAATTAGGACCATTAGATATCAGGAGGAGATCAGTGACTCAGATGGCCTGAAGAAGTTTCATGGTCGCCTGATGAGGAAAATGTAAATGGAATGCAAAATGCACTATGGACCGTTGATCCGAATAGATCAACGGTTGGGATCTGTTAGTGGACTTTCAGAGGCAGGGAGAAGGGAAGTGGTTTTCCTGAGGAAATAGTGGTTTTCATGCAGCAAAAGGCGGTTGAGGCGGTTTTTCCAAAAAAAACGCGATATGCCTCTCTGCCCGACACGTGGCAAAACACAACTTTCCATATCACATTTTTTTTTAGCGTTAACCTTTGGGTGTGGAAAAAATGTAAAAATGAGTATCAGCCTGTTAGCGCTCAAATCTATCTCAGGCTGAAATGAGATAAAACTCAAGGCTACATCAAACCACGCTTAGCCTCGTAGCTAGCCCTACGAGGGCAGGAGAGGGCTCTCTCCGTCAATATCGATAAAATGAGAAATTCGGTGCGAGATGACTTTAAAAGGGAACTGATTTTAGGCTAGTAAAGAGATAGGTATGTTTGATTTTTGATTTTTGGGTTTTCGCTGGGGAAATGGGAAAAACAAATTTTGGGTCCGGGGATAAGGTCAGACCTTTGTAGATTTTGAGTTGGGGCGAGGTAGGTGATTGTCTTGATGCTTTTGATTGGATATACGGACATATTAGACCGACGAGGAGCTGAAGAGGGCAAAGAAGAACTTGGATCCTCTTCAAACAGTCGAAAACATATAGAACTAACTGAATTCAAAGGCAGAGCACTGTAAACAATGGATTCAACCTCATCTACTCATTCAATTTAGTTCAGAAGCATATGAAAGGAATGGCATACATTAAACATGAAGAACTTACAGTAAACAGAGAGAAAACACCATCAAGAACAAAACACCACACGGATCCCAACAAGTGCCGCAAAACCTCTGATCTTTCCTTAGCCAAAATATGAAAAAATATGTACAATGGTGCCAAAAGTCTCCCAAGAGTCCAACTTATCCCTTATATGAAAATAATTGAAGGTACATCACGTGTAGATCACTCCTAACCCCTTCCCACACACTCTGGGGGTCAATTCTCCTTGGAGGTGGGTTTCAGCAATTCCAATCATGAGACTAAAATATGAGCATTCTTGACTTGCCTCTTAAAGGTATTGGATTACATTTACATAAAATTTTAACTTTTAAAGGTAGATGTTGAAATAGATAAAAATAAACTAGAGATTACATATGAGCATAATTTACATCATGCAAAGCAAAATTTCATCCCATAAACGTTAAACTAGTAAGAAAATACGGCTGAAGTTGAAAATTCAGCCAAAAATTTAAGTGGGTCGCATGCCTGAAACAAGTGGGTCGCGTGCCTTTCAGACTGATTTTGAAGTACTTCCCGGCATTCAAATTGAGCTCATGATAGCTCGTTGGAAATACATGGATGTTGTCTATCCAACCCAAGTAGAATTTCCCAATTTGGAGCTCAGTTGACCCTCCAAAACTTCATTCTCCCAGAAGTACTTTCTGCTGGTGCAAAAGGTGGCAGAGTGATTTTCATGGTGTTTTTGGGCCTTTTGACCATCCAGAACCTGATGAAATGCTTCAGAAATACTTTTAGCATGCATAAATTTCCATGAAAAATCCAAAAATATAAAGTTTTCCTCCAGCAAGTGTCCCAATCATATGGGTCGCATCCCTGAGCCAAGTGGGTCGCATGCCTTTCAGCCTGATTTTGAAGTACCTCTCGGCATCCAAGTTGAACTCATGATAGCTCGTTGGAAATATATTGAAGTCTAATTTCCAACCCAAGTGGAATTTCTCAATTTGGAGCTCATTTACCCTATCAAAACTCAAATCTCCCAACACTACTTCCAGCAGGTGCATCAATTCCCTTGAGGCAACGGTATTTTTGACATTTCTCTAAAACCATGACACCTGTGTAAAAAGTGAAGGAGGGTTTTCTTCCTTGGCATGTTTTGGACAAAAAACTCTCTCAGTTTTCCAAAATTCATATTTTATTGCTCTGAAACATCTTTTGAGTGAAACCAATCCCGATGTGTGGAACAAGGGATTTTATCGAAATGAAGCGAAATGAAGGGGATAAGGGGCTTATCAATTCTTGGGGAAATTTTTGGAAGTAGGGAGGGATGTTAGGAAGTATGGGAAAGTGGAATCTCAAAGATTGAGTTAGGGGAAGGGATCCAAAAGGGAAAAACACAGGCCTAGCCTAGAAAATTACCAAGTTTTGGCAAGAAACTAGGGTTTGTGGGAAAATGAGGAATTTGAGGGATCTCAGTGATGGGAAGTGTTTAATAAGGTATATTAAGGATAGGGGAAGGTGTGTGAACATCAGGATACAAGTTTTTTTGATGTTTTGACCATCCAAGAGAAATTACCTCAAAAACCCTAGGAGAGGGAAATGGACCTTACCTAGGCACAACTGAAGCATGAACAAGCTGTAAAATGACCCAATGGAACTTGACATGATGATGAAAACCCTATGAATGATGGTACACTCAGCTGAATGGTGACATGGACCGACATTTGGACAACTTTGGAAGGAGTGAAAGCAAACCCTAGACCTAATGCCTAGTGACCAAATTTTGCTTGAAGACTCATTGAAATGATAAAATTTGACCTTGACACCTTAAAATCACTTTGTAAGAGCATGTTTGATCACTGGAGGAAGGATGTAAAGGCTGACACTAACAAAGCCCTCAGATGAGGGCATGGGGATCGAACGGTGTGGGTTTGTGTGCAAAAAAGGTAAGGTGCGAGATCGGTAAAGAGAGGGCCAAGTCAACGGAAGATTTATTGTGGGCCATCCGATATGTGTGATGGACGGCTAAGATTTGCGGAGGAGACACATAGGCGGAGGATGTGGTTAGTGGGCGGGAGTAATCTGGGCCGTCAGATCAAGAGGATTGAATGGATAGGATTTGATCGGAGGGGAGCGATAGAAGGGCCAAACTCTGACGGGCGATGGCTGCGATTACTTATGGACCGTCGGATCAGATCTGGATCAACAGCTGTGATTGGATCGGAGGAGACCAAGAGGGGGACACATGACAGAATGAGGGCGAATCCTGGCCGTTGGTTCTTGTGGATTCAACGGCCAGGATCACATCGGAGGATCACAATCAGGAGGGATGACGGATGGCACAGTTTAAAATTTGTGATTGCGATCGGGGCGATGATGTGAGGGCTGTCAGATTTATTAAGATCAACGGTTGGGATCACTTCCGAGATCAATAGGACCAATACGCTATCGCATCGGAGATTTTTTTTTGCAAAGAGAATAAGTGCTCCGACCAATCCTCCAATGCGATTAGTGCTCTTCGACTTAGCGCTCGACTGTATGGAGGGAAGAGGTTAAGGGGCTGGGCTGAAGGGGGCTAAGCCTGTAATACATTAGAAAATGGGATTTTAGCTTAGAAACAGAGTTTTGAGGCCAACATTTGGCTTTCGATAGGGGGGAAAAGGAATTAAAATTCCATGAAAGGATTTCACTCGGTTTTTAAAGGGGAAGTGGGTGGTTTAGGAGATTTAGGAAGGGATTTTGGGAGCCAAAGAGGAAATTTTGGGGAACGGAAAAAAGGTCAAGAATGGGGAAATTTGCAGAGATACAAGGGGCAGATGAAAGCTTTTCAAAGCACAATTTCTTCACAGTTAGTGAGGCTTTTCAGATGGAAACAATAGTGAAAATATTTTTAAAGGAAATGGGCACACAGACGCTTCAAGGATGAGAGATTTTCATAGGAAATGTATCTCTTGAAGGCTCATAAAACAATTTAGCCACCTGTTTGCTTGAAAAAATTTCATAGGTGGCTAACAGTGGCTCCACATGGGGATGGCTTCTTCTTGAAGGAGTCAAGAATCCAGAAAATAGATCTTTGGGGTAGACCAGATGCCTGATCCTTGAACCATCTCCCTTCTTTGTTTTAGCTGTACCAACATGATGGAATTAATCAGCAGAAACATTTCCAAACAATCTACGTACCCATCCTACAATCCTAACATTTTTTCTTTGAGGTGCATTTGAATTTGCAGACCTTCCTCATCATTTTTTATTGAAAGCAGAAAACAAACTAGTCTATTTCTACCCTTATTCCTCCATGAGACTTGATTAAACTATTGGACTCATATGTTTCTCTACCTAATCTAATATCGGCTGGGATTAAATTGTCCAGCAGATTTCTTCTCTACATTCTACAACATAAATTTAAGAACAATCAAACTAGGATTAGACAGTCTAGTTTGATGTGCATCCAAGGCATAAAGACAGTTGCTCATGGACTAAAATTGCAGAAAATTGGAAACAAAATTTCGAAGGCTTGAAATCAGAAAATTTTGAAGCCTCCTTCTCTTCTTTGTGACTCAAGTTTTGAGCTTGTTAGAGTCACTGTATTCTTCACTTCAGCTCTGATTTTGGGCTTGTTAGAGCTGATATTTTTTCTTCTCTGTTGGCTTAGATTTTGGGTGTGTTAGAACCAACTTCCTTCACTTCCTTTGGCTCAGGTTTTGATCATATTAGAGCCCATCTTTTCGGACTTTAGAAGTTCACGTTTTGAGCATGTCTGAACCTTTCTTTCTCTATTTTTTGAAACATTCTCTCTTTTTTCTGAAAATAAAAGACTGCAATGGTATTTACAATGGAATGAAAGACTGTAAACTTTGGAAATCAGCAGTAGTAGTGTTTGAGCATCTTTCCATTGATAGGACCCCCAAACAAGTCTGTACCATCTAGATCTTGCAAAAAAAAGGCATTTGGACCAAAAGAAGCCTGGATGATGTAAGGACCCTGCCACAAGCTATCAAATTTGCCATGTTTTCCTTTGTCCTCTCTCCTAGAATCCCATTTTAAAACTTTATCTCCAATTTTGAAGTCACAGGCCTTTGTTCTTCTCTCAAATAACTTCTTTATATTTTCCTGAACTTTCAGAGCCCTGTTATAGAACTCTTCTCTTGTTTGTTGGAGATGAATCATTTGATTTATCCTCCTTACCATACTGTCCTCTTCTGTCTAAATCTCTTGGACTATTTTAATCACTGGTACCCCAAGGATGGTAGGAAACACTGCCTCTGTCCCATAGAAAAGCTGATATGGTGACATGCCAATGGAATTCTTCGTTGTAATCCTATCAGCCCATAGAGCATGCACTAACTTGTCATACCATGACTTCTTGTTCTCTTCGAGCAACCTTTTGATGATGGTCACCAGGCTCTTGTTTAATGATTTAGCTAACCCATTACCTTGCGGGTAATAAGAAATTGAATGAACGAGTGTTATTTGATACCTGTGACAAAAATCAGTCATTTTCTTGGATCCAAAAGTAGCAGTGTTATCAGTGATTATTTTTCTTGGGTAGCCAAACCTAGAGAGGATGTGGTATTCTAGGAACTTAACGATGATAGAATCAGTGGAATTCCTAGCAGGTATGGCCTATATCCACTTAGTGAAGTAGTCTGTGGCTGTAAGGATCCACTTGTGTTGTGCAGAATAAGCAGGGTGTATTTATCCTATGAAATCTAGGCCCCATTGCAAAAAGGGACCCTCAACAGTAATGGGTTGAAACGGTAAAGGGAGGAGATTTATTTTGCCCTTGAAAATATGGCACTTATGGCAGGCAATTATCATTTTATGGATGTCATTGAAAAGTGTAGGCCAGTAATAACCAGCTCTAATTATTTTGTTAGTAGTGGCTTTCCAGTTTAAATGGCCTCCACACTCTCCTGCATGGAACTCCTGTTTAATCCTCTCTGCTTCTGTTTCAGGCAAACATTTAAGCAATAAACCATTTGCATTTTTCCAGTATAAAAATTCATTCAGTATGCAATAGTTTTTGGCTTTTAACTTTAGGAATCAGGCCTTATTTTATAGTTCCGAAGGGGCATTGAGGTTTGTGAGCACATACAGGATATCAAAATACCAAGGATAATTTTCAAATTGTTCTTCAACAGTGGGATCGGGCAATCCTTCCAGTTCATCCAAGGCATCCACCATGTTAATGTCAAGGGCTTGTAAATTTGATTCAGCCATTAGTTGAGCTAATCCTTTTCCTTTGATCAGTTTTGTGGGTTATATTTCTAGGTCGTACTCTAAAATAACAGCAATCCATTTGCCCCTCTTTCCATCGGGATTTTGGGACAAAATGTCTTTAACCACTATGCTTGGCACGTAAGCTATGATGTGAGAATGCAGTATATACACCCTAAAGTCCTTCAGGGCCTTTACCAAGGCATAGGATTTTTTTTCCATTATGTTATATTTTAAGGGTGCATCCCTCAGAGCTTGGCTGAAGAAAGCAATAGGTTGTTCCATTCCCTTTGGATTTTTCTGCAGCAGAACTGCAACCACTATATGCTCGGAGGAAAATGAAAATATCAGGAAATCTTTTGAGAAATCTGGGCTAATTAGGACAGGAGCCCGAGTGAGGGCAAGCTTAACTGATTCAAAATATTTTTTAGCCTCTACAGTCCACTTAACCCCTACACCCTTTTTCAGCATGTCAGTCATATTCCTGAGGTGTTCGGCTAAGTTGGGAATAAATCTTCTTAAGAAGTTTATTTTCCCAATGAAGGACTGTAACTCTTTTATGTTTTTCGGGTGTGTAATCTGTAGTATTCTCTCAACTCTCTACAGGTCTATTCTAATCCCTTTCTCCGATATAATATGGCTGAGAAGCTTACCTTCTTGCAGCCCAAACATAGTCTTCTTGGGATTTAATGACAGACCGAACCTCCTACATTTTTTGAAAACTCTCCTCATATGTTTTAGATACTCCTCATCAGTCTTAGAATAGATTGTTATGTCATCCAAATAGATGACAAGGAAGTGCCCTATTTCCTCTGACAAGGCTATGTCCATTGCTCGTTGGAAGGTCGCGCCAACATTCATCAGTCCAAAAGGCATTTTTACGTACATAAAAGTGCCCCATGGAGTGGTAAAAGCTGTCTTGAGTTGGTCTTCTAGGAGTAGTAAAACTTGGTTATAACCTGAAAAACCATCTAACAGGGAGATCCTCTTTGAGCCTACTACCCTTTGTAGGATGTATTCCATCTTTGGTAAAGGGTAATTGTCTTTAAGATAGGCCTTGTTAAGGTTTCTGAAATATATGCATAGTCTGATCTCACTTGTTTTCTTTCTCACAGCTACACGGTTTGAGACCCAATCAGAGAACCTCACAGGAACTATTATTCCTACCTCGTACATTTTTTTGATTTCCTTTTCTACTGCAGGTAGTTTTTTCAGGTTAATTCTACGAAGTTTCTGTCTGAAGGGTTTTTTATTCTCTTTCAAAGGTATTTTGTGTTGTATAATGTTTGTGTCGTAGGCCTTTAAGTCCTCATAACTCTAGGCAAACACATCGATGAATTCTTTGAATAAGTCAATGTATTTCTTTTTCATGTCTGCGGGAAAGGACTTAGCTAGTTTAATCATCTTAGGCTTATCTTCAGTGCCTATGCTGCGTTCCTCGACATCAGAGTCTGAGTGTTCTATAGTGGGTTTTTTCGCTACGTCCTTGAAGTCAAAAAGGTCCTCTAAAGGTGCCAACCCTCTAGGTATATTCTTATCTTTTGACTGCAGCACCTCTATTTCCTCTTTATCTGCATTCTTATATTCTTTGGTTTGATTTCCAATTCCTTCAGTTAACACATTTATTTCTACGCTATGGGGTGATATTTCTTCGATTGGGGGCTTTTTTCTCAAGTAGTTATCATCAGATTTAGAGTCTGAATCAGAGAATTCAAAATCGTTCCTACCTATGAGGAAATTCTCAATCTGCTTATCGCTCTCAAAGACCTGCTAGTATTTTTTGTTGTCTAGCACTGCAGGTCTGAATTTCGTTTGAATGATGATTTGTGTGTCCATAGGTGATTGTTGATATGAACTAGCTAGGCAGGCTAACCCATTCACAATTATGTTCTGACTCCTAGGAACAAACACCAGTTCATACTCTACAAAGGTTTTCAGTAAATCCATGGCATCATTCCTGTACGCTCTCAATCTAGGGTGTTTTGCTATATACTGTCCGTTCACTTGTTTTATGACTAACTTAGAGTCCCCATGTACAGCTATCCTACAGGCTCCTAGTTTTTTCAACAAGTTCAAACCTAGGATTAGAGCCTCATACTCTGCGATATTTTTTGTACATTTGAAGTTCATATTGAAGGCATGGCTCTCTGCATAGTCACTCTCTGTGTTATGTAACCACACTCCCACTCTTGCAGTTTTTCTAGTGCAAGACCCTTCAAAATTCATTTCCCATAAGCGTTCATTTTCAGGTTTATCATTGTTTTCTTTTCTAATGTGGGTTTCACCATTATGTTGTACAATGGGGTCTGTTTCATGGCGTGGAGTGCCTGGTTCTTCATGAAGTATATGAGTTTCAAAGGGGTGACCAGTGAGCTATTTTCATTATGTTTCTTGTTCCCCCTGGGTTTCAGATTCAGTGCACTGTCAAGAGGATTCTTCTTCGTTTTCTTCTGAGTCCATAGTGGCCATTACGTTTAAATCTATGGGTTTTGTTCCATTGTTTGTATCTCTATTTTCTAGTTCTGGCTCTTCTATGGATTCGTCGTTGCAGAGGATAAAGGAGTCCATATTTGTGTGTACAGAGTACAAGGGTGAATTTTCAGGCTTTTCAGGGCTGCTGACCAAGAATTTCATCTGTGCCTCTCTATACACTCTCCTAAGCTAGCTAAAGACAGGGATTGTGGCATATGCCCCATCCATCTGCATTGTACCTTGCAACTTGGCTCCCCATGACCTCGATAATAACATACCATACTTAGGCGGCACATCTGCCACTACAACATCCATAACCATACATTTGGTTGGAATCTGGGAAGGTTCACACACAAGTCTTTGATTAAGCCAAGGAATTTTACTCTGCTAGAGTCAAATGAATACAGTTCTTTGTAGGTTTGTGTTATCTCTAGGCCCAAATTCTCCATAACTACCTTAGGCATTAGATTGTGTGATGCCCTTGAGTCATGCATTGTGTTGTGGAGTATTTTGTCATGGATATTGAGACTGATATAAAAAGGGGGCACTACCCCTTCCTGAAACTTCCCTTCTATATTTGGACCAAACAAAAGGGCTGGTTGATCATCACTCAGATTTACAGTGTCACTGTTTTCACCTAAATTTAAAGCTCTCAAAATTTGGCCTTTATATACATCCTGAGTGGCCAGCTCAGAGAGTGGGACAAAAATTTTAATTTTAGCAATCTCACTCTCCAAATTGAAGAGGGATTGGGTCTTTGTAAGACTAAACTCTATTTTGTTAGCCACTACCTTAGTGGCAGAATCAGTGTGTTGACTCTCGCTATGTACAGTGTTTGCGGCAGTTTTGTCAGGAGCACTAATTGCGGTGCTAGTGCTACTAGATGGTTGACTTTGTTTTTCAGTATTTTGGCTGTCCTTTTCTTTGTTCTTCCCAAAACTTTCAGCTACTGATTTATTACTTTCAATAGTCACTTTATAAGTTTTCTTAGGTCTTTTCTTGATGGTAATCTTAGAAGCTTTTGGTTTGGAAGTGTCTAAGCTCTTTTTTCTTCTGAGCTCGTATTGTTCTCTGACCTGCATCATGGCATTTTCAAATCCAAGCCTATAATCCTCAGATTCTAATCTTTCATCATCCCAAACTGAGGGTGAGGGCTGATCTTCTTCTGTGGAATAGTTGTGGATTGAGTTTTCTACTTCGACCATGTTTATTGTGGTACCCTCGGACTCTTCTATGATTCCCTCATCCTCATCAAGAAAGTTCTCTTGGAATGGGGGAATAACTTGTTGATCCGAGTCTCTTTGTCTATTGGGAGTGGTATTGTTTCTCCTAAAGCTCTGGTTCTAGTTATGATTCTAGCTTCTGTTCTGATTACTAACTGAGACAACCATTTTTTCTGTCATTTGCTATAGCTTTTCCATATTTTTGGCTAGATGGTCATACTTGGGGTCGGATGTGGAAGCTACAGTGTCATCCATATATGTTACCCTTTTCTCAGCCCTCATTTTGGGTTTCTTTTCAATCAGATTAGCCTCTACACTCACTGCTCCTTTTTGCATATCTTCCAATGTGTTGTAATCTCTCTCCCTAAGCTGGTAGGCCATGTCAATGTCAAAGCCTTTGGGATATTTCACAAGAGCCATACCTTGGGGAGGTTTCATGTGTGGGGGAAGAGCGTTATAAACGCTGTTAAACCTTGTAGAGTGGTCATGGGCACTCTCTCCTACGTTTATTTTAATATTCTTGTATTCTGCTAAGATTTGGAGAGGGTTGGTCTTGACTTCCCTTTTGTTTAGCAAGGTTTGATATAAAGCAGGGAGATCATTTATGCTACCAAGAGGCAAGCCTTTAAACCACTTCTTCACCTCACCTCCTAAACTCTGGGAAAAGATTCTCATCTTGAATGTATCATCATCTATCTCCATATAGTCAAAGGAATATTCCATCCTGTCTACGTGGTGTTGGGTAGTGGTAGACTCTTTTGCAGTGAAATGTGAATTTTTTGATTGATAATCATTGGGTAGAGGCACTAGAGGCTGAGGTAACACCAAAGGTGCATACCAGGCTGCCATAATGGTGTTTTGAGGGGGTAAAGGATTGGTTTGAGTCGTAGGTATGTGGATGACAGGGATACCTGGACTAGTAGAAGTCTGTTGAGCAGATTTGGGGTGACAGAGCCCCAAGTTCTGAATGAAATGAATATCTGGGGGTGTATATGGGGGAGTCTCTCTATCCCTACTATGTTAACTACTGTGAGATGGTGAACTAGGAAGCTCAAGGTCTGGCTGGTGTAGAACACTGAATGACCTAGCTCTAGGTAAACTACTTGTTAAGTCTAGGTCAAAAAGAGGGCTGATAGAGCTGTAAAGCCTTCTAGTGCAGAGTGAGCTCTATGGATGTGTCTGGAAATGGTTGGCTTTCTAGGCGTAGGAGATTTCCTAAGAATGCTATCAGGGTTGTCAACTATTTTGGGTGGGTTTGGGTTAGGATAAGCTCTTGTGTGAATGGTTCTTGAAGCCAGAATATTGTCTTCAAACAAAGAAGCTTAATCCTTCTTGTTACTTCTAATATGGCTGATGTTGTTATGTAGGTTGGTCTCCCAGTGGAGTCTTATGTAAACTAAGATAATCAGCAGGCCTACTGATCACCATTGGAATCTTTAGTCTTTTAGGGAACTATGGAGTCGCCAGGTGGAAGGTTTAGAATATCTCGAGGAGGTACACTGTCCACCACAGTGTTTGTGTGATGTCCCTTTTCAGGGATATCCTTAAAACACAAAAAACTCTAGCCAAAGATGGACTGGGAGGGAATTTACTAGATATTTCACCTCTAAAAGAGGGTGAGATCCAGAGGCTATCTGGCCCTTTCCAGACTCTATCTAAGAGTGTAGGAGAAAACACAACAAGTGGTACAAAATTTGAATTGCAAGTGGAAGTGTTTAACTACCAACCTAACCAGAGATTGTTGGTTTTCTGAAGTTCTAGTGATGTAGTAAGATGGAAAGTGCTCAGAAAGTCCCCAGTAGAGCCGCCATTATGTTGGAGTTCCCATGTTTTGGCAAGATTGGCAATACCAAAAGATGAGACAACATTAGAACCACTTGTAGACCTCAGGATCTAGTCCTCCTGGGCCCAGAGAGGGATCTCTCTATATAGGCAAAGGTATATTTCTTTGAAGTTAAGTTTAAAGGTTTTAGGCTAGTTATAGGCATGTTGTTTGTTTGTTTGTTGGGAAACTGGAATGAAGGGTTCAATACGAGACAAAGGGTGGGCAAAGAGGATTTTAGGCAAAGGAATAAAATTTCAAAGAACACTCAAGACCATTGGGCAATGGAGTCAGGAAAGGGTTTAATTGCTATTCAATACATAGGCTTTCAATTGGGCTTGTCATCTAAAGCATTGGATCGTAAAGATGATAGTGTGGTCTGAAATGATAATGAAAGAAAGTGAATGACAAGGAAACCTCCAAGGTGACCGATTAGAAAGTAGATCCAGGGATAGGGCATGCCATTAAACACCCGTGACCCAACTCCTAAAAGGTTAACTCTTCAGAAAAAGGAAACATTAAAGATTTAACACAAAGGTGAAGGCCTGAGATCAGAGAGAGACTTTGAACTCTCAATGCTTCGGAATCCAACTTAAGGGAACTTAGAAGGTTTCATTTAACCGAAGAGGATCCTAGTGAGATAGAATCAACATTCTAAACTCCCAGTATCCCAATTCTTTCAACTAAAACCCAACAAGAACATCTAAGAACAAATTAATTAACTCATACATTAGCTAGCAGTAAATTATAGCTACTACACTGGTTAAATTAGCTTGAATTAGTACTCAAATAATACAATTAGTAGAAAACATTGAAGGTAGGGAGAGAAGAAAAATAGGGTACCACGCGAAGGTAAATCCTATGCCAGATTTCTGATGCATACCAGAGAAGTGAAATGAAATGACTTAAAAGGGAAAACAGAGACAAAGTAAGAAAAACATCACCGCTGCTTTAAATCAGGATCCAAAGAAATGTGCTTGTCATATTAAAGAGCAACAATAGTCATGTACAACATTGCCAACAGCTTGATATTCAGTCTGAATACATCTCCTCGACCTATCTTACAACTTGACATAAAGAACTCAGTCTCAAGAGAAACAACTTACAATACACAGATATCCGATCAACCACCAACAACCTGTTTCTTCATAAGTTTTATAGCTGAAGAGAGGCAGAGGGGGTAGATGAAACACGAAATGAAACATTAAAATAGAGGAAGAAGAATGGCTCGAGGCCCATTCTGTCTTAATATCTATGCATTAATCTTCAGTACTCTTTGGAAGAAAGAGTGGTCTTCGATAGGCTGAAATTTACTCTAGGTATGTTCTTGAGGTGCTTTGGCTGTAGTACTCTGGTGAATAAAAAAAAAAGGCAGATAAATGACTTCAGGTTTGCCATGCTGCATAAAAAATGCTCTGGTAGCATCAGGACTGCTGTCAGGGTGGAAATATTCTCAGGAACATGATGTAGAATAAAGATAGTATGGGTACTGTGTCCTTTCTCGAGGGGAAACTTTTGCTGATGGGAAACACTGTCAATATAGTTTTCTGTGCGTTAGGACTTTTTAGAGCCTCGGTGAAAATCATGAGGTCTTCAATCTGGTACAATTTTACCTTTAAACTTTTAATCGGAGCTTAACACCAAATGCATGCATTAAATTCTCTGATTACCCACTAATACTCTTTGCCGCTTCATGACTGTCTCTGTCTGTGAAATTCGAGCTTTAACAATGCTGGAGAGGTTTAACAGGGTCTAACACTATACTTTTAATGAAATCTTTACAGCAGAAACCTTCCCAAACATTTCTATTGCAATATCAGACTCAGAAAATAACCTTCTCTGCGCTCTATGTCACTATAACAGTGACTGTGAGCAAAGGTGGTTCTCACTGCCTGTACACCTATAAAACACACGAACATGTTAGGAAATCGATGCATGGGAGGGTGGGTGTAGTGGAATGCTATGATGATGGTAGTGCAGCATGTATGAATGCTGTGGATGCAAGGGGAAAACTGGTGAAAATGTAGTGTAATGGAAAGAAATGTAGCAGATGGACGTTTGGTGAAAAATGGGCATGGACCATTCGCTCAGAGCTAGAGGCGATGATCGACGATTATGATTGACTAATGAAGTGACTTTAAAAGTTGGGCGAAATTTAATAAAATTTGACGTAAACATTAAAGTTTAACGTTTAATGCAAAACATAAAACTTGGCCTTTGAATGAAACACACAGGGATGTATGAAAATGCAAGGAAATGGTTATTTAATGGTGGGAACCGATCATGGGCGGAGGGCGATGTAATTAGGACCGTTAGATCTTAGGAGGAGATCAATGGCTCAGATGGCATGAAGAAGTTTCATGGTCACCTAATGAGGAAAATGTAAATGGAACGCGAAATGCACTATGGGCTGTTGATCCGAATAGATCAACGGTTGGGATTTGTTAATGGACTTTCAGAGGCAGGGAGAAGGGAAGTGGTTTTCCTGAGGAAACAATGGTTTTCGTGCAGCAAAAGGTGGGTGAGGTGATTTTTCCAAACAAAATGCAATATGCCTCTCTGCCTGACACGTGGCAAAACAAAACCGCCCATTTCGCGTTTTTTCTGAGCGTTAACTTTTGGGCGCAGAAAAAATGCAAAATTGAGTATCAACCATTAGATGAGGGCATGGGGATCAGACGGTGTGGGTTTGCCCGTGAAAAAGGTAAGGTGCATGGTCAGTTAAGAGGGGCCAAGTCAACGATGGATTTATTGTGTGCCGTCGGATCTGTGTGATGGACGACTGAGATTTGCGGAGGAGACACACAGGCGGAGGATGTTGTTAGCGGGTGGGAGTAATCTGGGCCATTGGATCAAGAGGATTGAATGGATAGGATTTGATTGGAGGGGAGCGATAGAAGGGCCAAACTCTGATGGGCGATGGCTGCGATTACTTATGGACCGTTGGATCAGATCTGGATCAATAGTTGTGATTCGATCGGAGGAGACTAAGCGGGGGACACATGGCGGAATGAGGGCGAATCCTGGCCATTGGTTCTTGTGGATTCAATGGCCAGGATTGTGTCGAAGGATCACAATTGGGAGGGATGGCAGATGGCACAGTTTAAAATTTGTGATTGCGATCAGGGCAATGATGCGAGGGCCGTCAGATTTATTAAGATCAATGGTCGGGATCGCTTCCGAGACCAACAGGACCAATACACTATTGCATCAGAGATTTTTTTTTGCAAAGAGAATAAGCGCTCCAACCAATCCTCCGATGCGATTAGCGCTCTTCGACTTAACGCTTGGTCTTAGCGCTCGACTACATGGAGGGAAGAGGTTAAGGGGCTGTGCTGAAGGGGGCTAAGCCTGTAATATGTTAGGAAATGGGTTTTTAGCCTAGAAAAGGAGTTTTGAGGCTAAAATTGGGCCTTCGGTAGTGAGAAAAAGGAATTAAAATCCCATGAAAGGATTTCACTCGGTTTTTAAAGGGGAAGTGGGTGGTTTAGGAGATTTAGGAAGGGATTTTGGGAGTCAAAGAGGAAATTTTGTGGAAGGTAAAAAAGGTCAAGAATGGGGAAATTTGCAGAGATACAAGGGGCAGATGAAAGCTTTTCAAATCACAATTTCTTCACAGTCAGTGAGGCTTTTCGGATGGAAACAATAGTGAAGATATTTTTAAAGGCAATGGGCACACAAAGGCTTCAAGGATGAGAGATTTTCATGGGAAATGTATCTCTTGAAGCTCATAAAAAAATTTAGCCACATGTTTGCTTGACAAAATTTCATAGGTGGTTAACAGTGTCACAATTCTGATGTTTCCTATTTTTCATCGATGTTCCAATCATGGAAAATTTTAGGGGCTAATATTCGCAAGTGGGCTAATTTTCCATGGTTTTTCCAAAAAAAAGATTCGCCAATTTCCATTTTTTTATAAAACTAATTCACCCAAATTTTACAATATAAAATTATTTTACGTTAAAAATTGCCAATATTATATAGAGAATATTTATAATATCATTATAAATTTGAATAATTTTACAAATACATCAATAAATTTTTTATAGTTTTCATATTAGGGACTAGTGAGATTCGCCAAATTTTTAAACTTCAATATAATTTTCCATCCTTAAAATTATCCCTGGTTCCAATGTTTCCAAGTTTTCATCACTCTTCCGACGTTTCCAATTCGTCGTCGCTCTTCCAACGTTTCCAATATTTCATCACTCTTTCGACATTTCCAGGTTCTTGTCACACTTCCAACATTTCCATGTTTTTGTCACTATTCTGACGGCTTGAAGAGTTCGTCACAATTCTGACATTTTTAACATTTATTTGCTATTTCGATGTTTTGAAAATTCCGTTGCAATTTCGACGTTTTGAAAATTTTGTCACTATTTCGAAGGTTTGAAGAGTTCGTCATAATTATTGAAGGGCGTGACTGAGACTCTGAGATATTTCTAGGTAGATCTGACCATAATTTCTCACTTATACTGCTTCAGAGAGCGTCCACGAAGATATAGTCCCTCGGATGACTCCTCCTCCGTGTGACCGAGACTTTAAAGATGAAATCTCTGTTTTCCAAAGATTTCACTCAGTGACCGTGGGGTTCGATAGTTGACTACTGACAATGACAATTTATTACAATGTACAGAATCATTTTTTTGAGTATAAGCTTTGTTGGGTTCATTTCATGGACGTTGTAGTTATTTAGTTAGATAATTGCATAGATGAATATATGGATCATTGTACTCTCTTTTTTTGAATCATTTGAGGACGATCTAATAAGAAGCATAATTTGAAAGGGTTTTACCCATAGTGGGTTTTTCCGTGGTCTTTGAATAATCTTGGTGTCTCTATGTGTGAATGATTTTCTTCTATTGTTCCTTTATGTTCCGCTACATTGATGATGATGAGATTGTTCTTTCTACATAGTTTCATATGTTGTTTAATAATGAAGTAAATTTGAATAATTTTATGATGTTATGTGGTGAAGCTAATGTGTTAATGAATAAATGAAATTATCAAAGCAAAGAACAACATAGCGCTATGAAAAATTAACATGTTATCAAAGTTAGGATGAAGAAAATTCATGGATATCACCCCCATGGAGACAACATTGATGGAAGCAAGAGAATATGGAGGAGACCTAAAAGAATTCTAGGGTTTGGATAAAAACTTAGGAAATTTGTGTATTAATGTTTGATGGATATTATAAGGATAGGGTTTGAGATAAAACTTAGTTTATGGAAAATATTTGAGATATGAAATCTAGAAACCCTAGCTTGGTCAATATGAAGATGCTCAAGAACTTAGGATATATTTGATAAAGTGCTATATGGGGTAGTCTCTATTAGGCCTAGTTGCTGATAGAGTTGGTTGAAATAGTGAAGGAAACATTGTTATATTTACAATGGACAATGATAGCTCTTGAAGGCTAGTTCAAGAGGGATATGATCACATCTCATTGAAGGTAAGTACTCTCTGATTTATAATGCTTCTCTATGTATTTAATTTTATTTATAATTATATATCTAATTATTGTTTTGATGCTTCCTGCATATATATTTAGGTATTTGGATCCTTCTAACTTCTTGATGAGATTTAATGAGTGGATCCTTCTTGAGGATCATGGCTAGTGTAGGAAGAGGCATGTAATGGAAAGGTTACAAAGCAATACAAGCTTCTTATGTAAAATAAGAAGGTGCACGAGTATTTAAAAACTACAAGGTATGCATGGTATATTGTTTCAAAGTTATGTTTTGTTAGAATTCATCTATTTTTAGTTTTGGGGATGTTTCCCTTGAACCTTTGCCAAGGGCCCTCTAGCTCGCGGACCCCCACAAGGGGGAAAGTCCCCCCTGCATGGAGGAGTGTACAGTCTTCCTCGAGTATACATCCGACTAAAAAAAATACCTATGAATCAAGAAGATAATCAAGCTACACACCCAACATGTTTAAATGGAAAGATAAGCCATAAGGTATGATGATAATGTTTCATTCACAAATGGTTGTTGTATACATATGAAATTGATTTGGATTCATGTTTCTTATAATGAAATGGTACACCTGGTATTGAACATTTTGATCATGATTAACTTCTTGAATTATATGAGGCTACTTAATGTTGATCTTTGATATATTGGTATAATTTATGTTTGGCTAACATCTATTGTTTTGGATATCTCAATCCCGCGAAGAAGGCTAGCACCTTGATTCTAATAAATGCTAACTTGATTCTTGGAATGCATATTTCATTATAAGACATGATGTATTTCACACAGAAGGTTATCTCATTTATTCTTATACATGATACTATTGATAATGCTTGTGATGAACATGATGAAAGTGCGGAAAAAGGGTTGATACTCTTGTTGTTTTGGTAAAGTTTTATTGAATTCCCCAAATTGATGATAGAAGCATCAAAACATGATTATCATATGGTAAAATTGAATGACTTGACTTGATTCTATTGATAATGATAAGAATAGTAACCATGATGATATAAGTTTAAAACTGAGTTTGATGTTCATAATTTTCTTGTTGACCTTGGTAAGTTAGTAATTATGCCCAATGATAAATTTGGATGACCTAATTTAGCATATTAAGCTATTTAAGTGATATTTTGTTTATGATATTTGAAGTGTAATGCACAACTTGTTAGTTTCCCTTATCATACTAATCTAACCCTTGAAAAAAAATTGATGTCATGATGTGATAATGAAGTAGTTGTTGTTGGCATGTTATTACCATGATGGATATATGTTTGACTTTATGATCTAACAAATTTGTCGATGCATTATAAACAGGTTGGCATGAATGTAGATGACTGAAATGAATTCCTATTCAAATGGAGAATCTTTCCATAAGATCATTACTCCTATTACCATTATCTCTCTCTCTCTCTCTCTCTCTCTCTATAGATATATATATATATATTACCCTTGAAATATGATTTATGGGGATGGATAGTCAAATATCTGACATTGTTGATCTGCTGCAAAGTTCTGATCTGAAGAGAGAGATTTTTACCTTACTCTAAGCCTCAGTCGCATGCAAAAAATCCTACAGGTGAAACTATGGCCTCCTAGCCACACAAAAGCAAGCTTAAGGGTGTTGTTGAGGCACCGAGTTAGTTATAATCTAGGGTTTGGCAGTTGGGAAGCCACAGTCGCTTGCATAACACCTTGAAGGATGTGACTGTAGTATCCCAACAACACACAGGATGGCCTATGGGTGTGACTGTAGTATCCCAACCACACATAGGATGGACTATGGGTGAAACTGATCCAGGAAGATCTTCAAAAGCTCAAATTTTGAAATTCTCGAACCTTGGCTATAAAGAAACTAGGATATAAAAATTGCCATTACGAACCCAATGGCATGAACGACAGCTTAATCAGAGATTGTATGACCATTCTATCACCTTCATAAGTTTGCAAGTCATAAGGAGATGTGGGGACCTACTCTTCCTATGTGGAAACAAATGGCCAATTAGTCATCGACACATGTCGCATTAGTGTTTTTCCTATAACCTTGCACAAAAGGCAAAAAAAAACACAAAAAAAAGTACATGTATTAAATAAAATCCAATATATATATATATATATATATAGTAATTATATGGTTATTACATAACCATATAATAATATGGTGTGACATATGCAATAAGAATCGAGGTCGAAACACTAGCACATTTGGCCCAATTTCTGACGGCCAAAATGTTTCTCTTGTGACAGATAGGCATCCCGAGAGCGACACTTTGACATGGGGAAAAACTTCGTTTCCTGTCCCGTCACAATTCTGACACTTCTAATAATTGTCGGTAGAGCGACACTAATTCCGATGTTTTCAAGTTTTCGTTGCTCATCCGATGATTCCAAGTTGTCATCACTCTTCCAACGGTTCCAATTCGTCGTCACTCTTCCGAAGTTTCCAAGATTTTGCCGCTCTTCCAACATTTCCAAGTTGTTGTCGCGCTTCCGACGTTTCCATGTTTTTGTCGCTATTCCAATGGTTTTAAGAGTTCATCGCAATTCCGACATTTTGAACATTTCATCGCTATTTCAATATGTTGAAAATTTTGTCGCAATTCCGACGTTTTGAATATTTTGTCGCTATTTTGATGGTTTGAAGAGTTCGTTGCAATTTCGACGTTTTGAAACTCTCGTCGCAGTTCCACTGGAAACCATCAATGGAATTTCGACGGCAAAAATGGTAGATGGGAAAAAAAATGTCTGGGATTCATGACAAATTTGGCACAAATATCTTGCAGAGGTAAGTAAGGGTGTATATGCTGATGTGAATTGGGTCTTTGTTCAGGGTTGTTTTGAAATCTCTTTCATTGACACAATTTGGTCTGCAAATGGTCATGATGTGTTGACTACAATTTACAACTTTTCCATATATTACATATGGTCACGATCTGATCTGATTCAATCTCATTCTCCATATGATGGAATGTGACCCTGCTCTTGATGAAATGATATCTCATCTATGGTACGTATCAATATATTGATATGATATCTTGACTTTACATCGCTATTATGCATATATTGGATAGTTATTCATATAGGTTTTTCATCTTTGAAAGAAGCTGAAGTTTTAGCCATTAATGAGAACAAGTTAGCTTCTCTACGGGTTGTGATTTTCTCCTATTCATTATTGATTGAGCTCACTCCATTAAGGGCCGAGATATTGCTATGAGGAACATGTTGTCTTTATCAGAGAACAAAATCTTACTTAGGGAGAATTCGAAAGTTAATATCCTTTTATCTGTACATATATTTCCAGAATAACCCTTAATTAAAATAATTTTATGAAGCAGTCCACATTGTAAATAAGTCAGAGAATATGTGGACTCCTTGTCACAATAGGGGTTGAATTCTTGATTGGATAAATACACTATTTGATCTACAAATCCTAGTCCATAATTTCCATCCGAATTTCTAAAGCATGCATCACCAGGTATGTGTTTTAAATTATAGTTTTTGATTGAAGAAGAAGAATTTGTTAGGAGACTATTGTGTCTAGATTAAGGAGGCATGGGAAGGAAATGTCACAATAAGCACAAAATCTTATGACATTTTGGTTTTGTCTCACCTCTATAATTATTATAGTTGTAGTCACCACTTTACTCCGAACTCTCCCATGTCACAATTCTGAGCATGAATATCTTACAATCAAGGCCTGAGTTCAATACATGTATGTTTCATTATTGTACGAAGCTTCCTAAGAGAAGAATAAAATATGAAAGGGTAACTCAAAGGATGAAAGTATGTTATCTAGTCTGATTCAAAGGAAACAAAATTCTTGACAACAATGGTGAAGTGTGGGACAGTGGACAACATACCTTATAGTTTTGGACCTTATGCCATGCTTCTATAGTTAAGCAAATATGTGTTCATTGATGCCTAAAGGGACAAGTCTAGACTTTGAAGCGTTGCGCTATCAATCATCTTGAGGAGGGTTTGTTGATTATTGATATCATCATGAAATACCTATTTATTATGACAATGGAAGATATTAAAGTGAATCTTTGTTTGTCACTTCAATTTAGTTAGAATATAATCATAAGGCATTTTAGCATCTATGTCTTGGAAGATATAATTGGAAGTAGACCAACTTGACTCCTCAATTACATTTTCAAGCACTCTCTTAGTATCAAAATAAATATTACCTGACATTTCTAAGTCTTACAATGACTAAATTCTGCACATCAATCTCCATGATACAATGTGGCCTATCAGTGAGCTATAACTTTGTTGCATTTTTCTTATGTGCACATGCTATTACAGTAACTTTGAACTTGACATCTTGGATGAGGGATGAATTATATTTGGAAACATCATTTTCAAAGAATAGTGACAAGATCTTGGCATCCCATTGTTGGCCTCTGATCATGAAGTACAAAGGCGGATGTAATGAAAAAGACACATGGGAGGATTTATAGTAAAAAATGGGGATGTGCATCTTGATTGATCCATGATAGCAAGGAAGAACCTCACCATCTGGTGGATGTATCTGTATCTGAGTCTCTGGAGGAATTCAAAGAAAAATTGGATGAATAAAGAGATATTTTCTACAACATCTTCTGTCTAAGCTAGCACCATATTTATTATCTCAATAAAAATAGTTAAGCTTGACTGCAGTACCCTTGTTCTCTCTGTATGCTTGAACCTGTGCAGTAGTTGATGTCATACTTCCTTCAGCCGTTTTTTTTTTCACCTAGAAATATTTGCCCTCATTGCAGAGAATAACAAGAAGATGAGTTGTCGTTGGTTTTCTAATTCTATTTTTCTTTCATCCCCAACTCAAAGTATATCCTTTCGAAAACTGAAATACTCTCTCTAATGCAATACATAGTTCCAAGTGATAAACATATAGATATAAAAAATTACAACATCAAATGGGTTTGATTTTCAAAGTAAGGAAATAGACAACTAATGAAGAAGGAAAATAGAAGAAAGAGGCTCCACCATTATTTTTAAGGGGTCCAAAGAGTGTTATTTTAATGAAAGAGAAATTCAAATATCTAATCTAAATTTTATAACGATAATTTTGAGGGTGACTATTTAGTTGAAAAACTTTAAAACTTGTTATGGACTATTACCTTGGGTGATTGGATAGAATATGTATAGCACCAAACCTCCCATGCAATTGAAACTTATATGGTTAGCTCCACTTGGTTTTCAGTAGCATTGTTCATGTGGCCAGTGCTCTCTTATGAACATTGAATCCAAGCCTAAGTTACCATCATAAAGGTATGTGGGTATGGCTGCTACGATATGTATGGGTAACACCTTTTTTAAAGAAGGGAGGAGGATTTCTCAGGGTATATATCATCAAATGAGCATGAATATTTTCATTTGGCAAAGATACACACACACATAGTACTGGTTACATTGCATATTACTGATTATGAGAATAACGACTTATGAACCTCCTTTCCTATCCAAGTTTCTTAAAGAAAAAACTGAAAAGTAAATTCAAAGAGTTATCAACAAAACATCTACTACTGGTATTTCCATGTAAGGCCTATAAAAATAGAAAACCTTTACCAAATATAGATATCCTAGCATGACGTCTATCTTTCTACCATGATCTTCTATATAGTTGAAAGAAAACAATAGAGAAGTATATATTTTAAACAATAGCTCGAACAAGAGCTACAACAATATATATTAGTGGAACTGTCAAAGGAAGATCCTTGCTATCATGGGCTATGCATCTCCATATTTGTATTCCACAATCCTCATCTCCCCAAAGACTTGATGCACCACATCTTTGGATAGGGAGTCTTCCATTTGATTGTTTTCTTTATGTATGTTGCATAAAGAGATATGATGAAATTGCCCCTTCAACCCAAGTGCCTTCTCTTAACATGTTGTTTAGATATTTGTTCTGACCCACTTCTTCCCCATTCATTTGCCATATGAAAATTAGAGAATCACCATAAACTTGATTCCCTTTTACTCTCTTTTCCTCTACTAGTCTCATGATTTTCTACACTACCCTTAGCTCTTCCCTATTGTGTGTGCAAATCCCTATGCAAAGGTAAACCAAAGTTGTTTTGATCTCAAAACAACAGAGTTTTGAGTTTCTCCACTCCCCTTAGCTCTTCCCTATTGTGTGTGAAAATCCCTATGCAAAGGTAAACTTATGTTTTTTTGATCTCAAAACAACAGAGTTTTGAGTTTCTCCACTCCCCTTAGCTCTTCACATGTATACTCCAAGTAATGCAACCAAGGCCTGAAAAATTCAGCAAATCAATTGTCTTATGACCAGTCCAAAGTCTGCAATAGGGGTATGCACAATAATCCTTGCAAGGTCACTTGTCCAAATCTATAGGAGTTTCCTCAATATTGTTATAATTGGTATGTTATAATTGAATTTAATTTCAACGTGGAAGGTAATGGAAACTAGTTTCTGCACAAATAATTGTGTCTATGATTGTAAAAAATGGGTAGGCAATGAGGAAGTGGCATCCAAAATGCTTACTATGGCTAAGGAAATGGAACACTTCATACTATAGTGTTGAGAAGCAGTTCTATAAAAAAAATGAGTTATACAGGCACATCAACAAAGCAAAAGGAACAATCAATCTAGTGGTTGAGACAAAATTCAAATTAGTTCAATAGAACTTATGGAAAAACAATTTGGAAAATTGAAATGGGAACCTGACCTGTATAATGAAAAAATTAGATAGAAATGGTTAAAATTTTAAGTGGTTTTGGAGATGGAGAGACTAACTCTACTAGATATAGATATGGAATGGATTGTCTTGATTGTGGAGTTGGTTGTTTTCATAATTGAAGGCACTAACATTTGCACTTTATATTTGAATTTACACAGGTTGTCATGTTAGAGTGTTGAACTGGTGGGGCCAGAATTGTTGGCAAACTCTTCTTCAAAAATTTTATATGCTTAAAATATGAACTTCCCACAAAGATTAAATCCTTGTTTGTTTTCATTGTTGGAACAAATCTTTACACAACTACTGACATATCCGGACACCATGAGTGTACATCTGAGGCAAAAATTCCTCACATCAATCTTCACTAGCTCAAAATTTAATAGGAACTGTTGTAGCTTCCAGTGCTACATCCACTACCTCTAGCCCAATGTGTACCTCCTCCATTTCCGTTACAAAGTGTACTCAAGAACTTGATTATGTTTTTGTTGTCTCTTTATCGAGCCATGTTGGAAATTCCTTATATGTTGTTTAAAGGTCATAAATTTTACATCAATCAAGGATCTCAATGAATGATGTGAGCTCATTAAATGTGGGGACGTCAAAATTGCTAACAGATAGGATCAATGGACCCTTAAGACCCATGTATGAGTTTGTAGGAGATATTTGTGAAGCGATTAATAAATCTGTTGAAAATGTAAAGCCCATGGAAAATGTAAGGTATGTGGACATTGGTCAAGTCACTGAAAGTTTTAATAAATTAGAATTGAGTACCTCAATACTCAGCAAGTAGATGCATATTGAGATGTAACTATAAAAAATTTCAAGATACAAAGCATAACTAAAATCCCTTGTGGGGGTAATTTTTCTGTGAAAAACTTAGATGTTGGCAACACTATTTCTGTACCTCCAGATTCAGGTTGTTCATCAACATGAAATTAAAACCAAATATATTTATAACTCTTAATCATATTCAAAACATATCTCTTGATTTGATGTGAATCATAAATAATCCAATGGCATTATCAATGATGTGGGAGTTTTTGAATCAAATTTCAAAACTTATCAATGACTAGGGAAAGTAAAGGTGAGGAGTTATCTTTAGCTATTGAGTTAAGCACAAATCTTGATGACCACATGAAAAAACACTTGAGCTAAGATGTGAGTGTTTAAGGACCATATTTTCCATATATGGATGAATAATTGACACAGATTGAGGTCAATAGAAAGGATAACAAAGATAGAACTGTAATTGCTGCGATATTTAGGAAAGGTGACTCTTATCAACTCAAATAAGTTGCATAAGATATGGAACTACCTTCTGAATAAATATCTATAATTGTTGGCATTTTCATAGGTGTCAATTTTGTTTCTCTACTTTCCTGCACACCTTGAATTTTCATTATGTCATAGAAGAAGAAGGCATTGGCCATGATAATCAATGAAGTTCCACTGTTGAGGTTGACAAAATGTTAAGCTGTACACTAGTTATTATTTTCTCTAAGTCTTTGTTGTGTACATCATCCATGTGGCATGGTTTTAAAGGAAAAATTCTGATGAGGGTTGGTACAAGTCCCAGGAAATTTTGGTGTAATACCTAACACTTAAGCTGAGGAAGTATGCTCTTTGCAATGGAAACCCTTTGGGAATGTTTCATGAGGAATTTCTAGGATGAGAGGAACGAGGGGCAAGGAGGGATGATATGAAAAGTAGAACCTATTCTTAGTTTATAGTAGACCTTGAGAGAATGAAGAGGTGCCTCAAATAGCATGTACTGTGAGTTGTAGCAAAAGCTAAGATACAATACTCAATTGATAAAAAATCAATTGTTGGAACTATATAAAGTGCATAAAAGAACATTGACAAGCTCACCCATATTTTAAGTGATAGACAAGATTGCACATAATCATATTGGAGGTCTTTGTAACTATTTTCAGAGTAGTTATTAGTAGAATGTTATACTCAACTCATAGAATTGATGTAAAATAATAAATGAATCCAAAACTATATATATATATATATATATATATATATATATATATATATATATATTACAATAAAATTATTAATTAAAATTGTGGAAACATGTACAGTTCATGGTGGTCAACAAATGCTATCATATCACACCACTAACAAGTATGCTCTGATACTGAAATGGTGAAATTTTTTTATCTTTTCCCAAACCATATAAGAATATCGAACATAGACGACTGAGTGTTGCAGCATGCCCAAATAAATGAGATGAAGTCACATGCATGTAGCTGTGAGGATAAGACTAGAACTAAGTAATTACATAATATAATCAGATCTTCATCGATTAAAGAAGAAAATAACATGCATATAGTTCAAAAAATTGCAGAAGCATGCGCAAGTTTCTCATGCATATACACCCAAACAAAATACCTTAACTTCAAAATCTACACAGGGTATAGATCAAATTTATTTATCTCAAGTCGTTATTTCTATTGATCCCCACTACCCTAATTAATGCTAAGAGGAAGGGGAAAATACTCTACATCACATTCCATGGGAGATTCAATATATATATTTCATCTTCATAGAAGCTATCAAAGGGCATTGTCTTTAAGGAGGTCACTACTATATATAGTGTTCTTAGCCTACCTTCAAAACATCAAAGTAGCAGGAGGTTGCATCCCTTTGAAATTTTCTCAAACCTATTGTTGCTAGCAAGGATAGTGTTATAAAGTTGTTAATACATAATTATAAACCTATATAAGCAATAAAAAAAGTGGACAGTATCAGAAAAAAAGTTTCTTCTAGCATCTAACACACAACAATGTGAAGTATGGTCCAGATATTTCAAACCTATTGTTGCTAGCAAGGATAGAGTTAAAAATTTGTTAATACATAATTACAAACCTATTTAAGGAATCAAAAGAGTGGACAATATCAGAAACAATGTTTCTTCCAACATCTAACAAACCAGAAGTTAAAGTATGGTCCAGATGTTTCTAAGAGAACACCTTACCTTTTACATTGAAGGATGTTTAGGGGGTTTATTGCACACTATAAATGAAGATAGTTGCAATTATCCATAGCGCCTACAATAGAGATGGATATATCTATTATATGATTACTTGTAGTGAAATATTTAACCAAACCAAGTGGATACTAAAAAATTCAGATTAGCATGCTCAGGAACTTGATGCCTCTTGCGCTAAAAAATGGATTTTCACTACCTATTATATACCATGGGTTTGTGCATGTACAGGATATTACCAATAATCATGGTGAATACATTCAACATATTTTTGCAACAGTCATCAACTTACATTGGTGATATGCACTTTTCATTTGTAGCATGTTGATGGTTGGAGGAAGGTGCAGTAATGGAGAATGACTTCAATATCATTAAGAGGTTCTTTTCTTGTGAATTTGGTGATAGAGCCTACATGAATTTAATTGAGGAATTTCTCCATGGATATGCAATAAACTCCATTGGCTTGAAAGGAGTTTCAAGAATTGGATTCAATAGCATAGTATTGGGATTGGAAAAGGACATTGCAAGCATACCCTCTTCTATGTTGCTTAGTGTCTGTAGAAAGTTTCCCTTCTGATATATTTTGACTCTGCCATGAAAACAAAATGCAAGACAAATGAGAGCATAGACATGTTATCAGAACGTAGATGTTGTTTCACTTGATCAGAAGCCAAAAGTATTGAAACAAACATATAGTTAGGAGTTCTTTTAACTATGTAATAGCAATAATATTGATTATCATACCTCAAGGGAAAAGAGTAATTCAACTATGCTATAAATATACGATTTTGGACTATCTCCTTGTAACTATGAGATGGCGTCCTATAACAACATGAATTACATACCTAAAGACAACCTCTGATACTTATTTCTTAGCTTCCTAGAACTGAGAACATCAATAGACTAAGAAAACTAGCATTGATATCCTCAATAAGCCAATGAATAGTTGGGAAATTTATATAGACTATGTTGGCCTGGGTAGGTTAAAAGGAAAAGGAAAACAAAAGCCATGAAAATATGAAAATGGCTATAAAAATCATACAAATATTTTGAGAAATAATGTCCATCCACTACATTTGAAGTTCTTGGTTCTTGGCAAAAACGCATATACTAAAATCAATATTACCTTGTTATCCATTGTAGTATAGATTTCAGCTTTTTGACAACTAAAATAATATGTAGTGAACAGAGTCATAAAGCTCTAGTGCGTTTCAACATTATTGTAGCACTATATGGACACTATTCTTTGCCTTTAAATATATTTGCCTAGTTTAATCATAAGAACTGAGATGAGTGCATCATGTTCAGCAACTTTGTAAAAATATATACAAATTCTTCCCTGCAACATGAAATGAAATGATGAGAGCACTACAAGGGTACCCAATACCAGAATTGCACATAAAACCACCAAAAGAAAAAAATATGCAACAATCCAAGTGGCAATATGATTCAAGATTCAAAAAAAATCTAAATAGTTTAAACCATATTCATAAACCTTGTGTTCACAAACATGTAGTTGGGTTAGATTCCAAACATTCCAGTTCTAAGACTAATGAAGTGATGGGTTGTTTCTTAAAGTATATAGGCAGATTATAGTACTTGAGACCTTGAATATAATTTGAAAAACACAATGGGATTAATAATGTTGAGTATGGTATAAAATCTTTCCAAACATTCCAATTCTAAGACTAATGAAGTGATGGGTTATTACTTAAAATATACAGGAAGATTCCAATACTTGAGACTTTAAATATAAGTTTTCACACACAATGGGATTAAGAATGCTGAGTATGGTATAAAATATTTCAGGTACTTGAGGCCTTGGCATACATAATGGGATTAATAATGAAGAGTATGGTGTATATTGAATTTTTATTGTTACGATACTTATTGCATCCCTTATGGGTACCTATCCCAGTCGATGTCCCTTTGTTTCACAAGTCACACCAACTTGAATAGGGCCCTGTTGTGGAATGTGAAGCTAAGGAAATGTTTCAGTAAGGTAGAGGCTGGTTTTAAGTAGAGAAGTTAAAAAAACCACCAGATCAAAAAGGAAAAGGAGTGAAGCCCTTGTGCCCTTGCCTTTGCCCTTGTATGTGGTGTTCCTAACCTAAAATTTCAATAGGAGATAGAATGTCGAAACCCCAAAACAAGAAATCTCTACCTACAAGGAAAGCCCTAAAATTCTCTAGAATAGGTTAAAAGTAATATCAAGCAAGCCACCTGCTATCACTTTGGTGGTCTTGCTCCACTCTTTAGGATAAGGAAAGACTAGTCTATGGGGGAATCCCTGTGTCAACCTAAGCCTAGTTGTTTGATACAGAGTGAAAGTGTCTCAGCTTAAAATGACAACACTCAATCAAACCAACTCACTTTTGAAGATGCAATTGAAATTTTCTAAAGGGAGAGAAAATTATTAGAATCCAAGCTCACAAAGTACTGAACTTTTTTACTCCACAATGTAGTCAAAGGATGGACACACGTTGAAGTAGAAATGTGGGAAAGCTATGAGGTTCTTAAGTCCAATATAAACCCAATAGTTTATTAGCCTTGTGAGATGCAAAATGCCCATATATTTAGTGAAATATGAACCAATGCTTATGAAGGGAATGCTAGTGCTTGCAACTATGCCAAATGTGAAGTATTTCTGTTCTGAAGTTTAACTATTGGCCATCTACAATATGAGCTTATTCATGCTAGAAAATTTATGACAAAAAAGAGTGAAACCCTAGAGCCATTAATTATGCTAATAATTCATCATGTAAGGTTCCCAATTTAACCATGAATTCCAAAAAAATTAACTTTGGTCCTGTGCAAAATTAACTAAAAGGAAATAAGAGACTACGAGGGCCCATGGATCCCCCACCATTATTCATGATTTACTATCACTACAAGGAAGAGTGGATAAAATGTATCTCAATGGGAATGGCTGCCATGATGATATAGCATCCTTTAGTTCAGCCAGCCATGTTAAGCCTATGAAAATCTGGCTATGAGGACACTATTAGATTAGGACTATGACTGGTCTAACATAAAATATGAAGTAGTCCTAGGACAATGAGATAAACTGCTCTAATAGCTCTAAAATGGAAAATCCCCATTTATTTAGGGTTTTCATCTGGAATAACACTCGATCTGTCACTGGTCCCGATATTTTCATCTTTTTCTTACTGTTGAAAGACTAGGAGATGGAGTGAGTGGAGGGATCCTAGTCTTTAGACCTGGAAGAAGGTAGGTTAGTTACACTTATTCTGAGACGTGGTTCGCTTGCTTCCAATGGGCATGTGGGTGTTTTGGTGAGGTGTGCTCCATCTTTGATGAGAAGACATGTTCCATTTCATCTTAGGTGGCAGGCGGTTTAGGTCAAAACCTCTGCAAAGGCCATTTTAGCTTGCTTTAGCCCCACCTTCAACCTTGATCAGGGGTTGCCACCTCAGGCTCGAAAGGAAATTGAAGTGGTAATATTTTCACGCTGGCCACCCATGTAATGTCAGTTATACCTCACCCAAAGACCCTTCCAACCATCTCATCCAACGAAAACATTATTTTATTTTCTTGGCTCGGCTAGGACTAAGATAATTTGATTCTATTTCCATTCTCCCTGGAAACTTTTATATAACTCACATTTTATTCTACTTGAGTGATTCAGACATCAACATGTTTATTATACTCAAAGTTGTGATTGTTGCTCAGAATTAAGGAAATTTAGATCTCTTAAGCATAATTGTTTAGGGAAACGAGGAAATTGTGATCCAAACTTTGCAATCACCAAAGGGTAAATGGAATGTTAGTAAAAATGGTTTACAGTCTACTCGTGATGTGGAGATAAAAGATAGTCTTGCATGAAAATATTTCAAAGGTGCTTCCCAAGATCATCTAGCCAAGTCCTCTCAGGCCAAGACACTCTCCAGATGACATTATTAGAAAGTGCATCAGATCTCTTTCTGTGCTTGACTCCACTGCAGACACCCGCTCCTCGACTTTTTCATTATCATTCAATATTACAGACTTCAAAATAATCTCTTGCACTCACTCTTATTTAATCCTCTTCAATGTGATATTTAGCTCACGTTAAATTTTTCTTCATCATTTCAGGGATACATTAGTTCACCCCTTTCTGTATTTAAAATCTTAATCAATAACAAGAATAAACACGAGAAAATCAGATAAAATCAAAAACCTTAAATAGTAAAATAAACAAACTTCCTGGCAGAATCCGACATCTGAAATTCCTTCCAATTGATTATACAACACCTCAGAGCTCATAAAATCATGGATTATGTTATCACTCAGTAATTTCTCCAGGTTCAAGAGAAATAGTTTGAGGTAACCAGAAACCTACTTCAAACTCTAAGATCTAGCCTTCCTAGGGTTCAGAGAAGGCTCTCTCTTTAAAGTTTAACTTTGTTTTAATTTGTAAATATTAGGCTAGATATGAAAGTACAATTTTGGTTTTGTTTTGATAGATTTGGTGGAAAAATTTCACTTGGAGGGTAGATAGAGGGAAATCTACTTGTCCATTGGGCTATGGAGTCTATGTCAAGCAAACAAAATTGGGATCGAGGCCTAAACGGTCAAATGTCTACAGGGCAAGGTATATAACCCTTGGAGATCATGGGAAAAATGGTTTTTGAGATGGTATGATCAGGATAAAGGGCACGTAAGGATCCTTTGATCCAGAAAAGGGAAGTAGAAGATAGAGTTCAAACGGGAGAGGGAGAAATTAAGGGTTCCCTACACCGGAAATCAGAAGAAAATAAAGAAATGATAACTAGTTAAAAATATGGTGCTATTAACATGTCCTGTAGTAATACTCCTATTTATACATTTAGATTTATAATTAAAACACATATGTATGCATGAAACAAAAGAAAATCACAATGACAAGTTTAAGAGAGTACTTCACTCTAGATAACTTATCACAGGGATCCTAAAGTATGATGCCAAAAAGGTGATCCAGTCTGCTACTCAAAATAGAATTCCAAAGCCTTCAAGTCAACAAAATATCTATAGTAATCTCCAAAAATTTTATTCCACACCAAAATAATTCAAAGAGTGAAGTATTTATACAAATTCTAAACTAGAATATCTTGAAAAAATATCAAGTTTAGTTTACAAATATCTCCGACTATTTTAAATAAATAGAACTTAAGTAAAGGACACTCAAAACTAATGCATCTATTTGGAACTATGTTTTATGGATAGGTGATGACAAAGAGGATAATTCTAATTTGACCTCAACTCTTAGTTGATGATGAGGCATCCAAGTCACTAACTGTCTCCTTTCTTTGTGCAAAACTTGGGGTCCATGATACCTTTTAATTTCTCAATCCGAAATAGATATGTAAAACATGAAAGAGGTTATTTTAGATAAATATGTTTTTGAGATAAAACTCTCTCATTTCCATAAAATTATTCTCCAAATTTTCACAATAGGCTTTGCAAAACAATGTGTAAAACAAAGTTTTCCACAGTCTCAAACATAGGCTGTAAATATGTGCATGTATCTCTCATTAGGTAATACCTGTGCAAAAAGTGAGAAAGGGTTTTGTAGATAGGTCCCTTAGGAACAAAAACATCCTTCCATTTTGTAAGATGCATTTCTTATTGACCATAATATTCTCTGCAAAATGATGACTTAACATGTGTTTTCTGCAAAAATTGCTTTCAAATATTGTTTAATATTTCCAAATCCATAATGGTTGTTAGAACAGTGAGAGAGGTTTTTGTAGCTGGAGATCTTAGGAACATAAAAATCCTTCATTTTTGGAAAATTCATCTTGGATTGGTCACAATAGTTTCTGCAAAACAATGACATAAACATTAAATTTCTGCAAAAAATGTTCCTTTTTGCTTTGTTTTCATCTTTTAACCTTATTGTTCTTTTAACTGTTTTTACTTTCACTTTAGATAAAATTCATTGTTGTTGAAAGTATTTTCATCTTTATTTACCATTTACTTCCTCCATGTTTTACTTTTACTATTTTACCTTGACTGCTCTGTAAATTTATTTTAACCTTTACTGTGACTTTCATCTAATACACTTTAACTGTCTCTGTTTTCACTGCAAACTGTTACTGCTCTGTTTACTGTGTGAAATATTCTTGTTCTAAGAAAACCTATTCAATCTCATTTCCTTGTGAATTCTTGGAGTAAAACTGATCTTTAACTTGTATTTATATTGTTTTATCCAAATTCTCATTTTTCTAATGACTTGTTTTGACACAGGTATAGGTTTTAATAGGTTTTACTTTAGTATTCTGGTCGAATTGATTGCTTCAGTGGTTGAACTAGAGCGATATAGATCCTTAGAAGTCTTTTGCAGGCTTCTTTTGGTGAAATTATGAATTTTTGGGCGTTAAAATGGTTAACAGGGGCTTTTTGCAGGTTTATACAATTAGGGAGGTGAAAACACTAATAAAACACGAAAGATAGTGAAATAACACATTTGCCAAAGTTTTATTAAAACATATGAATATACATTGAATGCAAGTCATGATTAGTCAGGACGGCGGTTTTCAAATTACAAAGGCGTAGAAAACAGGCGGTTTATTGTGTAAATGTTAAGTGGTAAATGGTTTTAGTCAAACCCCACGCGATTGAATCAGAAGGGGCCACATGGAGGGGAGGGGTCAGCGGAAAACTTGCCATTTTGCATGGCTTTCGCCTTGGGGCAGTCAGGCATGTTTTCTATGCGATATCTCTCCTCAACCATCGGATCTGAGATTTTAATGTGAACGGTGAGGATTTGTTCGGGAGGTACATGGAGCGGAAAGGTGGGACTGGATTGGATTAACTACAATGGAAGGGTTTAATATGTGTTTAAACCTTTATAATAAAATCTAGCAGTATAGGTTTAAAACATATATATATGGGTTTATTTATGTATAGCGACGGGATAACTGTTTATTGCAAAGGAGCTTTTTAAACAAGTTTTTTTAAGCCTTATCCATTGATATATATATACGGCAGGTTAGGATTGTTTTATTTTCAAACATTTGAAAAATGTTTAAAACATGAGGGCGCTTTTAATTATATTATATAATTTTTAACTATTTGGATAGTTTAAAAAACTATAGGGGTGGGATAAAAAAAATAAAGACAATCATTAGACCAAAGGGTTTTATATCTTGGGTTTTTCATTTATGCACATGGGATAATATACTTTGGTCAAAAGCTTATAATAGTGGGTTTTTGGGGTATTTATTGAATATAAGGGAATTAATAACTAGGAAAAGGTATTTCTTAGGGATTTAATAAAATATGTTAAACGTTAATATGAAAGGGGAGTGAAAAGTGAAACAAAATACACATTATCTCTAAGTATAGTACAAAATCAAGCATTGCTCATTTTTATAATTTCTTTCACTAACACTTTGTGGGTTTTTATGAATGCTTATGAAGGGATGAAAGTAATTATTCTAGGGTTATAATTTTACTAAGCAAGAATGTGTTTTTACTTAGGAAAAAGGGGTTTTAATGTATTAATGAAGGGTAAATGATGATAAATGAGGATTTAACATAAGAACTCAATATTTTTTAACTAACCAGACATAAAGCCTTGGGTCCAGTCCCAACAAAAGTTAGAGAAATGCTCTGAGCCTATTTAACTGATAGCTTAGAATACTGAATACTAATGGGGGAGGGGAAATTAGTGATTTTTACCGATGATGTATTATTTACATGATTTCTCCACTACTTTCTACTTACCCAACTTCCATTTCTAACATTTTTTATTCATTTTGCAGGTGCATTTAGGCTTGCAACCTTAAAACATTTTCTTTCAAAGCATAAAACTAATCTAGATCTACCTTATTTCATCTGAGGGATCAAATTAAACTATTGAGCTCCTCATTATTCTCTACCTAACTACTAATTTGTCAAGTTTAAACTGTTTGACAAATCTTTATTCACTATCTAAAACTTGAAATTGAAACATGAACAGTTAAGATTAAACTATTTAACTAATCATGGATTATGGCATTTATTAACACTCTGATCATAATCATTATTCTCGCATTAAGAAGTAAAAGTAGTGGCATTTGGATTTTCTCACTTTTAGGTTTTATTTCTTTTCTTTTGGGGTTTATATTTTTCTAAGTCCTTTGATCTTTCTTTTAGGAATTTTTACCCTCTTTTTTATTTTTTATTATTTTTCATTTTTTCAAAATATGGGAAAACAACTTGTAGAAAGCAAGGTATGTAAATATTTACGAGACTATCAAAATCAATTCAAAATTATGAATCCTATTATTATAGGACCCTAACAGTGGCTCCACATGGGGATGACATTTCCTGGTGAAATATCAAGAACTCTGAAACTAGTAGCCGGATCCTTTTAGCCAATCCCAAACATACATTTGCTTTGTTATAACATCTCTATGACTGAAACTCGTGGACTGAATTTACACTTTTTTCTGAAAACTGAAATTTGATCTGAGACTAAAAGGTGCTGCAACCTTCAAACCAAACTACTAAATCATCAATATCTTAGGGCATTTTCCTTGGCTAAAAACCGAAAAAAAAAATAAGCTAAAATCCTACCTACTTACTCTAATCAGTTGTCCAATTGTTGGTTAGGTAAAATGAAATAGCCAATGCAACCATTAAAGCATTATGTACTTTGATAGATTTTGTTGCATGTGCTTGTTGATTGTCAAAACTGTAATTCTACAACCTATTAGAAACTTGTCAACAAATGAGAGAATAAAGAAATACTTGATTTCCTTTGTTGACTCTAGAAATTTTCAAAAGGATATTCCAAGGTATATACACCAATGTTTAACTGATATAAATAACTATACATCCATTCTGGATGACCTCCATGCCATGAGACTAAATTGTCATTTTTAACTTTATTCCCTTACAATATCAACCTATGATTGTTCTAAGATACTTTCAGATTTTCAGATAAGCTTTGTGATGATATTTTTACTGATGAAAAATGTTTGTTTGAGGAAATGTTTATCATCTTGATCTTGAAGCTCATAGTCAATAAATGAAGAAAGACTTTGAATGCATTCATTATCCAACATGCCTGTTATTGGATCATGAAAAAATTTGAAAGATTGCTGCAATTTATATATGGGTTTTAATGGAACTTCATAGATTTCTAGGGGTTGTTCATCCTTAAAAAATTGAAATTCTTTAGAGTATAATGGTATAGAACTTTCTTTCAAAATTTCTAAACTTTCTTCTTCACTCCCATATTTGATGTGTATTTTATGATCACTATATTTGAGCTGCTGAATTGAACTTCTTCATCCCACAAACTGGCTTCTGATTGCTCTGTAAAGTTAGCTTGAATTTGGAGAACATAATTATCATCATACTGATCATACTTAGGAAGATCTTCAAAATAAGGAATGTCATCAATTATACACATTAGATCAGCAGATTTTGTTTCCAGCAATCCTGATATATCTTGATTAGATTGGTTGCATTCTATTTCAAGGTCATCATTTTTCTCAATAGGATTACTATTAGGCAATGGGCATTTTTGGGAAGGTAGAAGAACATGAGAATCAACCTGTTCTTTTGTCTCTTCATGGATAAAAACTTTAGTACATACATCAACATTAGAATAAGTAGAAACAATTTCTTCATTATGTAAATATTTTGAGGATGGTTGCATGTTTAGAAGCAAATTGATTTCTTCTTTGGTGAGGGGGGGTAGGAATCTTTGAATTTTTAGCTTTGAATAACAATTTTTTTCTCTCTTATGTAAAACCTGATCATGAGGTTGAATATTTTCTTTAACTTCATTCAAAACATTATATGAAACATCATTTGTTACTACAGAGGGGCTTTGTGGATCTTGATTCATCTCCTGATCTATTTGATCTTTGATTAACTCCTCTTGATTATCATGACACTTAACTTGAGAATGAAAGTTATGGAATTCTTCTAATAAATCTTCAGGATGCCAATTTCCAAAATCTTCATCAATATTTTTAAGGTAATGTATGAGATCTTCAACTTGATCACAACAATTTTCAGCTAATGATAAAGATGGAAAATCTTCTTTGTAATGCTCATAAAATACCTTATGAAAATCCTTTAAAGAAAATAAACTAGCAGGTTTGAGAACTTCATACCATTCCCTTGCTTGTCCTTCTAAGGTTGCCATGAATAGCTTCAGGAGGCAATCCTCATGCCAATCATCCCTCAATCTCCATGAGTGTATATGATATTTAATGAGATGTAATAAAGGATCATCGATATTCTCATTTTGAAATATAGGAAGATTTTTATCCCAATTTACCTTTGGTAGTTTATGTAGAAATCTAGGTATGTGATCTCTACTCATGGGAGCATACTTGCATTTTATTCTTGGGTCATCTTGTAAATTAGTCATAAAGAAGGGCCACTGCATCTATACAACCAAGCTAGATCCTTCTACAAAATACAATATAAATTGAAAAAATTTCTTAATGAGAAAGAACATAATGTCTTGGATTAAGATCCAAGTTGAAAGCCTGATCTTTCCATATTGTTCTTTCAGGTTCATTCCTCCAATGGAGTCTTGATTGTGAAATTTATTTGGAGTCCCCAGGTGGATGATTTTTGCCTTTGTGTGTCTGATCACTATCCACCATCATAGATCAGATATGAACTTGTAAAATATTTCTGAAGAAAATGTTATTCTTCTCTAGTATGGTCGCCATTATGTTATCACTCAGTAATTTCTCTAGGTTCAAGAGAAATAGCCCGAGGTAACCACAAACCTACTTAAAACTCTAGGATCTAGCCTTCCTAGGGTTCAGAGAGGGCTTCTCTCTTTAAAGGTTAACTTTGTTTTAATTTGTAAATATTAGGATAGTTATGAAAGTATAGTTTTGGTTTTGTTTTGATAGATTTGGTGGAAAATTTTCACTTGGAGGGTAGATAGAGGGAAATATACTTGTCCATTGGGCTATGGAGTCTAAATCAAGAAAACAGAACTGGGATCAAGGCCTAAAAGGTCAAATGTATGCAGGGCAAGGTAGATAACCCTTAGAGATCATGGGAAAAATGGTTTTTGAGATGGTATGATCGAGATAAAGGGCACTTAAGGATCTTTTGATCTGGAAAAGGGAAGTAGAAGATAGAGGTCAAATGGGAGAGGGAGAAATTAAGGGTTCCCTACATCGGAAATCAGAAGAAAATAAAGAAATGATAACTAGTTAAAAACAGGGTGCTATTAACATGTCCTGTAGTAATACTCCTAGTTATACATTTAGATTTAGAATTAAAACACACATGTATGCATGAAACAAAAGAAAATCACAATGACAAGTTTAAGAGAGTACTTCACTCTAGATAGCTTATCACAAGGATCCTGAAGTATGATGACAAAAAGGTGATTCAGTCTTCTACTCAAAATAAAATTCCAAAGCCTTAAAGTCAAAAAATTATCTATATTAATCTCCAACAATTTTATTCCACGCCAAAATGCTTCAAAGAGTAAAGTATTTATACAAATTCTAAACTATAATATTTTGAAAAAATATCAAGATTAGTTTACAAATATCTCTAACTGTTTTACATAAATAGAACTAAAGTAAAGGACACTCAAAACTGATGCATCTATTTGGCACTATTTTTTATGGATAGGTGATGAAAAAGAGGAAAATTCAAATTTGATCTCAACTCTTAGTTGATGATGAGGCATCCAAGTCACTAACTGTCTCCTTTCTTTGTGCATTCTGCTCCAACAATTCTGCAAACCTGGGGTCCAATGATACCTTTTATTTCTCAATCATAAATCAATATGTAAAAAATGAAATAGGTTATTGTATATAAATATGTTGTTGAGATAAACCTCTCTCAGTTCCCTAAAATTCTTCTCCAACTTTTCACAATAGGCTCTGCAAAACGATGTGTAAAACAAAGTTTTCCACAGTCTGAAAAATAGGCTGTAAATATGTGCATGTATCTCTCATTTTGTAATACTTGTGCAAACAGTGAGATAGGTTTTTGTAGATGGGTATCTTAGCAACACAAACGTCCTTCAGTTTTGTAAGATGTACTTCTTATTGACGACAATCTTCTCTGCAAAATGATGACGTAACATGAAGTTTTTGCAAAAAGTGCTTTCAAATATTGTTTAATATTTCCAAATCCATAATGACTGTTAGAAAATTGAGAGAGGTTTTTGTAGTTAGATATCTTAGGAACATAAATGTCCTTTAGGTTTGAAAAATTTATCTTCAATTGGTCACAATAGTTTCTGCAAAACAATGACTTAAAAATGAAATTTCTGCAAAAAAATGTCCCTTTTTGCTTTGTTTTCATCTTTTAACCTTACTGTTCTTTTAACTGTTTTTACTTTCACTTTGGATAAAATTCATTTTTGTTGAAAGTATTTTCATCTTTATTTACCATTTAATACCTCCATGTTTTACTTTTACTGTTTTACCTTGACTGCTCTGTAACTTTTTTTTAACCTTTACTGTGACTTTCATCTGATACACTTTAACTGTCTCTGTTTTTCACTGCAAACTGTTACTGCTCTGTTTACTGTGTGAAATATTATTGTTCCAGGAAAACCTATTCAAACTCATTTCCTTGTGAATTCTTGAAGTAAAAATGATCTTTAACTAGTATTTAGATTGTTTTATCCAAATTCCTCTTTTTGTAATGACCCATTTTAACACAGGTATAGGTTTTAATAGGGCTTACTTCAGTCTTCTTGTCGAATTCATTGCTTCAGTGGTTTAAATGGAGAGATATATAACCTCAGCAGTGCTTTACAGGCTTCTTTTGGTAAATTTAGGAAGTTTTGAGCATTAAAATGGCTAACAGGGGCTTTTTGCAAGTTTATACAGTCAGGGAGGTGAAAACACTGATAAAATGCGAAAGATAGTGAAATAATGCATTTGCCAAAGTTTTATTAAAACATATGAATCTGCATTGAATGCAAGTCATGCTCAAGCAGGAAGTTGGTTTTTGAATTACAAAGGCGTAGAAAATAGGCAGTTTATCGTGTAGATGTTAAGTGGTAATGGTTTTAGTCAAAACCCACGCGATCAAATCAGAAGGAGCCATGTGGAGGGGAGGGGTTAGTGGAAAACTGGCCATTTCGTGTGGCTTTTGCCTTGGGGTGGTTGGGCATGTTTTCTATGTGATATTTCTCCTCAATCGTCGGATCTAAGATGTTAATGCGAATGGTGAGGATTTGTTCGGGAGTTGCAATGGAGTGGAAAGGTGGGACCGGGTTGGATTAACTATAGTGGAAGGGTTTAATATGTGTTTAAACCTTTATAATAAAATCGAGGAGTATAGGTTTAAAACATATATATATATATATATATATATATATATATATATATATATATATATATATATATATATATATATATATGGGTTTATTTATGTATAGCGGCAGGATAAATGTTTAATGCAAAGGAGCTTTTTAAACAAGGTTTTTAAAGCCTTATCCATTGATATATATCTATATATATATATGGCGGGTTAGGACTGTTTTATTTTAAAACATTTGAAAAATGTTTAAAATATTAGGGTGCTTTTAATTATATTATATAGTTTTTTAAACTATTTGGATAGTTTAAAAAACTATAGGGGTGGGATAAAACAAATAAAGATAATCTTTAGACCAAAGGTTTTTATATCTTGGGTTTTTCATTTATGCACATGGGATAACATACTTTGGTCAAAAGCTTATAATAGTGGGTTTTTGGGGTATTTATTGAATATAAGGGAATTAATAACTAGGAAAAGGTATTTCTTATGGATTTAATAAAATATGTTAAAAGTTAATATGAGAGGGGAGTGAAATGTGAAACAAAATACACATTATCTCTAAGTATAGTACAAATCAAGCATTGCTCATTTTTATAATTTCTTTCACTAACACTTAGGATAAATGTAACTTTGTGGGTTTTTATGAATGCTTATGAAGGGATGAAATTAATTATTCTAGGGTTACAATTTTACTAAGCAAGAATGTGTTTTTACTTAGGAAAAAGGGGTTTTAATGTATGAATGAAGGGTAAATGATGATAAATGAGGATTTAACATAAGAACTCAATATTTTTTAACTAACCAGTCCTAGAGCCTTGGGTCTGGTCCCAACAAAAGTTAGAGAAATGCTCTGAGCCTATTTAACTGATAGCTTAGAATACTGAATACTAATGGGGGAGGGGAAATTAGTGATTTTTCCCGATGATGTCTTATTTACATGATTTCTCCACTGCTTTCTACGTACCCAACTTCCATTTCTAACATTTTTTCTTCATTTTGCAGGCGCATTTAGGCTTGAAACCTCAAAACATTTTCTTTCAAAGCATAAAACTAATCTAGATCTACCTTATTTCATCCGAGGGCTCAGATTAAACTGTTGAGCTCCTCATTATTCTCTACCTATCTACCAATTTCTCAAGTTTAAACTGTTTGACAAATCTTTATTCAGTATCTAAAACTTGAAATTGAAACATGAACAATTAAGATTAAACTATTTAACTGATCATGGATTATGGCATTTATTAACACTCTACTCATAATCATTATTCTTACAGTAAAAAGTAAAAGTAGTGGCATTTGGATTTTCTCACTTTCAGGTTTTATTTATTTTCTTTTGGGGTTTATATTTTTCTAAGTCCTTTGATCTTTCTTTTAGGACTTTTTACCCTTTTTTTTATTTTTTATTACTTTTCATTTTTTCAAAATATGGAAAAAAAACTTGCAGAAAGCAAGGTATGTACATATTTACGAGACTATGAAAGTCAATTCAAAATTATGAATCATATTATAGGACCCTAACAGATTCGGTCGACACGCAGCTGCAATATGGCTGAAGAAATAGAAGGGCCAAGTCATGGAAAATGCATTCAACATTCATGTTCATAGCGAGTCGGGTTCCTTAGGGCGTCAGACAGGTTCGAGTCAGGTTCAACTCGAGTCTGCGTGCAGAATAGTGACAGTGCATTCGGAACAGTGATTCGTGCAACAGATAGTTTTTGGGTTGAGTCAAGCAGTATATTAAGAGCCAGAACAAGTGAGAATAGGGAGGTTGGGGTGAAGGGTGAAATTTTTTTGAGGTGGGAATTGGAATTAAAATAAAAAATTAAATGTAAATAAAATATTAAAAAAAAATTATATATAGTATTAAATTAAAAATTGAATATAAATAAATAAGATATTAAGGTGTATATACATGATTTAACATGTAAAACTTACAACTTTCCACACACCTGACCCAACTCAAACCGAACCTGACTCGAACGTGTTTCCTTGGGTGCCCTCACATGGCATGACCTGACCTGCCCAAACTAAGGCAGAAGGGAGAAAAAGACAAATAGTTCTTAAGAACATGCACATTAAGGGACAAGCGTGGTCACAACTTAGCATTTTTGACACGACCTCTCTCACATGATCCGACCTGACCCGAATGCGTTTCCTTAGGTTCCCTCACACGACATGACTCGACCCACCTGAATGAAGGCACGAAGGAGTGCTAAATGGAAAATGGGTTGCATGAATGTGCATAAGGCACATGAGCAGTCACAACTTAGAATTTTTTATACAACCACCCTCACACGACATGACTCGACCTGACTCGAACATGTTTCCTTGGGTACCCTCACATGGCACGACCCGACCAGCCCGAACGAAGACACAAGGGAGATAACGGAAAATGAGTCACACGAACGTGCACAAGGCACATGGGCGGCCACAAATTAGAATTTTAGATATGGCCGCCCTTACACGACTAGAGCCATCCCAACCCAGCCTGGCCCGAACGCATTTCCTTGGGTACCCTCACACAACACGACTCGAGCCGACTCAATCTGAATGCATTTCCTTGGGCACCCTCACATGACCCGACCCGACTTGACCTGTCTGAATAAAGGAACAAGGGAGAAAAAATAAAATGGGTCACACAAACATGCACAAGACACACGGGAAGTCACAAATTATCAATTTTTTTTATGACCTCCCTCACACAATCCGACTCGAACGCATTTCCTTGGGCACCCTCACATGACACAACTCGACCTGACCTAACCCGAGCGCGTATCCTTGGATGCCCTCACATGACCCGATCTGACCCGACCCACCTTGAACACATTTCCTTGGGCGCCCTCACATGACTCAACATGACCCGAAGACATTTCCTTGAGCACCCTCACATGACCCTACATCCCGACCCGCCCGAATGAAGGCACAAGGGATAAAATGGGAAACGGGTCACACGAACATGCACCACAAGGCACACGGGCGATCACAACTTAGCATTTTTGATATGGCCTCCCTCACACTACCCAACTCGACTCGACCCAACGCAAACACATTTCCTTGGGCACCCTCACACGACACAACCCGATCTACCCAAATGAAGGCACAAGGGAGAAAACGATAAACGGGTCACACGATCGTGCATAAGGCACACAGACGGTTACATCTTAGCATTTTTTATATGGCCAGACTCACACGACCCGACCCCGCGACCAACCCAAACGTGTTTCGTTGGGCACCTTCGCATAACCCAACCTGACCTAACCCACCTAAAAGCGTTTCCTTGGGCTCCCTCATATGACCTGACCCAACCCAACTGCTTGAACGTGATTCCTTGTGCGCCCTCACATGACACGACCCGAACCGACCTCCTCGCACATGTTTACTTGGGCACCCTCACATGGTATGACCCCACTCGACCCAACCCGACCCGACCCGAATACAATGACAAGGTTGCAGTTGGTATTGAAGCTTGGACATTATATTGGTTGGTCTCAATGAAACATTGGAAGGGGAAAGACATTGGTCAAATTTGAAGCTACATAAAAAGACATGGCAAGTTGGGAAGAATGTCAAGGGAGGATTTTTCAGACCTTGTACAAGTTGAGGCATATGAAAGAAGAGCACCCACAGATTCATGTTGAACTTGAAGTCTTGGAGGAGAGCTTTGAAGTAGAGCTTCTTTGACTTGGTTGGGCGATGGAGCAGGATGGAGTTGCAGATTGCGATGGAGAAGAAGAAGCTGAGACATGTGAAGAAGAGGATGTTGCAGATGTGTCAATGATAGAGGAATAACTTGATGAACACATTGGATTAGGATCGTACACTTTGTAGACATTGATGATGGAGGAAACTTATAGGGGTTAGGGTTTAGGGTTTTAGGGGTTTAGGGGGTTAAATGGGTTAGGGGTTGAGAATTAGGTTTTAAGGGATTAGGGGTTAAGGGTTTAGAGGTTTAGGGTTTAGAGTGTTTAATGTGTTAGGGGTTTAGGGGTTTAGGGGGTTAAATGGGTTAGGGGTTGGGAATTGTTGCTAAGGATTAAAGCTCCATGGAAAAATCTAAAGTCATCAAACATGTTTCCTTGGGCGCCCTTGCACGACAGGACCTGACCTGACCCGTCCGAACGTATTTCCTTAGGTGCCCTCACATGACCCGACCTAACTCGTATGAACGTGTTTCCATGGGCGCCCTCACACGACCTAACCTGAACCAACCCAACCTGCTCGAATGTGTTTCCTTGGGCTCCCTTACACGACCTGAACCAACCTAACCCACCCGAACACATTTCCTCGGGCACCCTCACGCGGCACAACCAAACCTACCTGAATGCGTTTTCCTAGGCACCCTCACACAACATGACCCGACTTGACCAGCCCGAATGTGTTTCCTTGGGTTCCCTCACACGACTTGACTCGACCCAACCTGCGTGAAAATATTTCCTTGGGCAGCCTCACACGACATGACCTGACTGAACCTAACTCGACCCACTTGAATGCATTTCCTTGGGTGCCCTCACACGACCCCACATGACCCGACCCGAACATGTTCCTTGGGCACCCTCACATGACCCGACCCGACCCGACCCACTCGAATGTGTTTCCTTGGGCTCCCTCACAGTACGACACAACCTGACCTGACTTGACCCGAATGTGTTTCCTTTGGTGCCATCACACAACCTAACTTGACCCGACCCGCCCCAACATTGAATAAGGTACAAGGGAGAAAATGGAAAACGGGTCACATGAACACGCACAAAGCTCATGGGTGGTCACAACATAGCATTTTTGATACGACCTCCCTCACATGATCTGACCCGAACCTGTTTCCTGTGGCACCCTCACATCGCATGACTCGACTCGCTCGAATGAAGGCATGAGGGAGAAAATGAAAAACGATTGCACAAAAGTGCACAAGGCACACGGGCGGTCACAACTTAACATTTTTGATATGGCCACCCTTACACGACTTGACCCGCCTAAACGTGTTTCCCTAGGTGCCCTCACATGACTAGACTAGATCGGACCCGCCCGAACATGTTTTCCCAAGGGCCCTCACACGACACGACCCGACCCACCTTGACCAGCTCAAATGTGTTTCGTTGGGTGTCCTCACACCGCACGACCCGACCTGACCTACATGAACGTGTTTCCTTAGGTTCCCTCACACGACCCAGCCTGACCCACACGAATGTGTTTCCTTGGGCACCCTCACACGACCCGACCTGAATCGACTCGAACTGCCCAAACACGTTTCCTTGGACACCCTCACACAACTTGACCTGACCCGACCCACCTAAACGTGTTTCCTCAGGCACCCTCACAAAACACGACCTGTGCAAATATGTTTCCTTGGGTGCCCTCACACGACTTGACCTCACACGACCCTACCTTACATGACTGACCTGACCTGACTTGACCTGAATCGAACACATTTTGTTGCTATTCTGACATTTGGAGCGATTTTGGCGCTATTTAGACGTTTGGAAACTTTCGATGCAAGTACGAAGTTTGGATATTTTTTCATTATTTCAACATTTGGAGCGATGACATTGCTATTCCAGCGTTTGGAGACTTTCATTGCCAGTCCGATGTTTGGAGATTTCATCACTATTTCGACATTTGGAGAGATTTTGTTGTTATTCCGATGTTTGGAGACTTTTGTTGCAAGTCTGACGTTTGGAGCTTTCATCGCTATTCTGATGTTTGGAGAGTTTCATAGCTATTCCAACTCTTTTTGGCGGGATTAAAGAAATTGAGAAAAAGTTGGGAACTTTCCGACAATACGTCAAAACTATTAGAACTAAAGCGACAGAAAATTGACCATATGTACTAGTGAAACTGTATAAAAAACCCACTTAGGGGGTTATATTACTATACATATAACTCCAAACGGATGGAAAACCACACAAAATTTGGTGGACCAAGCCACTTGATATATATATGATATATATGGGATGATGTTTAATGGCTACCATAAATTGAGGTTCTGGCAAGTGTCGAACTCGTAAGGCCAGTGGCCTGACCTGATGTTGGCAACCCCATAACTGGCAGGCAAAAAAAAAACAAAAAGCCCCAACATTTAAAATCAACATGCCAGATATATATGGGGGGTCGGTGGGGTTGGAACCCCTATCCACCCTGGTGTTATTCAGAGTGCCAACAAAGCACCCAATGACTTTGTTAAGATATACACCCGTGTAACACCATTTAAACTTCAACCTTTTTCATTTAAGGGCGGAGAGGAGGAGAATGGCATGCCCGACAACCAAATGATGCACATATCAAGAAGTATGGATCCCTAACATAGGTTTCCAGCGGTGTAACCCTAACACAGGGGTATCTTTTTTATGCTGAGAGAATCTAGAAGCTTCTTTAGGGTTCCATAAGTGCCAGTGTCAGAAAGGGGTAGACTTTATAGGTATTATTCATGATTTTTCATCAAGAACCCAATCGTGTAGCCTGTTTCTATAACACAGGTATAAATTTTCAGGCCATCCTCAGAAGTGAAGGTATAAGGTGTTATTTTTGTAATTTCTTGTAATTTTTTTTCGTTGCCATTTAATGAAAGAGGCCTCCTCACATTGAGCAGGGCCTGGAAACGAAGCCCACATTTGGTGAACTCCACTATAAAATTTTCTTGTGTCTTTGATCTCGTGGTTTATTTTTTTTATGCTTCTTTCATGTTTTTATGCTACTTGGTTACATGCTCTTTAAATTCAAATTCTGTATGCATCCTTGAAGTAAAATATCTGGATCATGTTTGGTATCATAGCATGTCTTCTTTATGTGATTTTCATGAGTGAATGATAACCAATAACAAGATCCAAAGAGGAGAAGGAAACCTAAAATATTTTTGATCCTAAAGTGTGGCATGCATCACAAGGAGAGAACATGGAAAATGAGGAAGCTCGAGTGGAGGAAGAGAGAAATTATCGAAAGATCTTCTTCACCATCACAAATACAGTTGACAAGTTGTTTTCAGAATATGAGAAGACAATCAAGCCTGAGAAGAAAGAGCTCGATGATTATGCTTTAGTAAACCATGGAGGTAGAGAAGAGGATACCCCTCCCTCTCCATCCACCAGTGATAGTTCTTCTTCTTTATCTTCTTATTATTCTAACAAGCATCATAGAAATGCATCTACGAAGCCATTTTTTAAGCTAGATTTAAAGTTTGATTTTCCCACATATAATGGAGAATGTAGTGGGGAGAAATTAAATAATTGGATTAGATAAATCTATGTCTATTTCCATATTTATAAAATCAAGGAAGATTAGGCCAAGATCCAAATATCATATCTTCATCTGAGTGGCACTGCTCTTGTTTGGTGGGAGAGCAAGTTATAGAAAGGTAGAAAACATTTGGGTAATCTCCTTTCTTCTTGGTCCAATTTTGTTTTTGCATTAAAAGATAGGTTTTTTCCTTTGGGTTATCGACAAAAGGCTTTAATGGAATGAAAATATTTGAGAAAATGAAAGGGTCAAAATGTACAAATATTCACAGAATATTTTAGGAAACAAGCTTTGAATTTGGGAATTTCACTTAATTCACCATAAACTGTAACAATGTATATTGGTGCTTTACATAGTTACATCATACATTCTTTGTTGTTGTTTCATTCTACTACTATTGATGCACTGAGGTTGAAGGCCATTCACCTTGAAAGTAGGGGAAATATTGACAAAGAAGATCAACCGAAGAAATCATCTTTCAAACCTCATAATGGAAAGTTCAAGGGAAAGGGAAAGGGAAAGGAAATGAAGGAAGATAAAACCAAGAAAGAATAAGGATAGATTCCATCTTTCACACATTGCAAGAAGGAAGGTCATGATGATGAACATTGTTGGAAGTTGCATCCATAGTTGAAGCCACATATATTAGTTGGAAAGGCCAAGCAGAATATAGTGGCAACTGTGGAGTAGGACCTTTGATCCAATTCCTGTGATGAAACACAGATCAAAACAATGGACATACAAGGTAACCTTTCTCTTCATGCTAATGAAAATTATGAATTGCATGCAAGTATAAGTAATTCAAATGAATCTCTTTTTAATGAACGAAATAGGATTGAATTTGTTCCACATTAGAGTTGTGGTGAAACATACTAAAGTGGAAACCTTGTTTGACCCAGGCTCACAAGTAAAATTGATTTCAAAATCCTTGGTTAAGAAATTAGGATTGAAGACCAAGCCTCATGTGAAACCCTACCCTCTTGGTTGGGTGTGTGATAAAGCCAAATTACATTTAACCAAACAGTGTAGGGCTATCATTTTGATTGCATCCAAACTAGTAGATGAGGTTGATCATGATGTTGTACCCTTGGATATCTATGGCATTGTATTGGGGAGTCCATATTTGTATGAGAGGAAAGAAATTTTTTTTTTCCCATGAAAACCAAGTATCATCTCACAAAAGATGAGGTGGAATACATTTTTTGGGCTCATCGTGCCAAGATCAGTGCTAGTATTGTAATTGCAGGTCAGATGAAGAGACTGGTCAATTCCAACAAAGGGTGCATGCTCATGGTTGTGAGAGAAAAATATGTGGAGAAATATGAAGCTTTAGAAGGTTGTGATCCTAATCATAAAAAAATGTACGCAATTGTTTCTAACTATAATGGTATTTTTCAGGAATCAAGTGGGTTGCCTCCAAAGCATGAAATCGAACATGAGATCCACTTGCAACATGATGATCCTTTACCCAATATTGGTATCTACAAGTTGTTAGCCATTGAGATGGAGGAGATAAAGAAGCAGGTGCAGGAATTTCTAAAATAAGGGTCATAAGGCCAAGTTATTCTCCAAGAAATTCACCTATTGTGTTGGTGCCAAAGAAGGATGGAACATGGAAGATGTGCGTGTACTAAAAAGAACTCAACAAAATAACGGTGAAGATTCGATACCCTCTCCCTCAAATTGATGATTTATTAGATCAATTGAAAAAAAAATTCTATTTCACAAAAATGGATTTGCCAAGTGGCTACCATCAGGTCAGGATTGCAGAACAGGATGCATGGAAGACTGGATTCGAGACAAAACAGGTATTTTTTGAATGGTTGGTGATTTTATTTAGACTATGAAATGATTTGACTAGATTCATGAGGGTGATGAATGATATTTTCAGGAATTTTATTGATGATTTTGTACTTGTGTATCTTGATGAAATTCTTGTTTTCATTAGTACATGGAAATATCATGTGGGTCATGTTAAAAATATGCTTGATGTTTTGCAAAAGGAAAAATTGATCCAGGTGGATATTGGTGGCCACTCGCCTATTCCACCTATTCAGTTTCATCAGTTTTCTTATTTACTATTTTTATAGGTTTCTTAGGTCTTGAAATTTTGGTACCATTTTGAGGTCCTAACCGGTATCTTTCCAACAAGGTATCATACACTCAAAACAAATATACTATGATCAAGTTATAACCTTGGGAAGTTGGTTGCCCAAATAAACCCAACGAGGCCCATAAACTCTTGGTGTTACATCTCCTCGGGTTAGAGTTTTGGTCGTTTAGAGTTTTCTCTTTTGGTTCAATAATAAAAATGCCCTTGATCCTCATTATAAAATATTTCAAAGGCATATAGCTGCCACATCTCTTCTTAGAGATAAGCTATCATCGCCCTAGCTAGTTTATGTCCATTATGCATGTAAGTATATTTCAATAATTTGATATTAATGAAATGAATTTTTATTTCTGCTACATATTTGTGTTTATTTTTATTTATTTATTTTATTTTGTTCTTGCATAAATCCAGATTCAGGTTACAGCTCCATGAGGGTTTGAAACATTTTTCAGTTTCAATGTTTTGCAGTAATCTTCAGTAAACTTCATGCAAGTTCCATGGTTTCCACAGATCATATTAGAGAGTACAAATTATATCATTTGAAAGGATTTTTTATTATCTCAAATGTGCTTTTTTACAAAATATGATTTCGTTTTCCAGTTTGAGAAATATGAGCAATTGAAATTACACATGTCCGGAACATTGCGCCACCGCGTGTCCTATGAGTTTGTGGAATCATTTTCTCACCCCAAGGGTCATCAAATTTGAAGTGTCTTGTATTAGTGGAAATATCTTTCCAATACCTCAGATGGGTCTTTAACAGAATTTGATTTAATCACCTATAGCATAAGTTATCAACAAATTTGCGGCAAGAGGTCCATTTCAACCAAGATCTGGATCAGTGGTGTTAGAGCGATCTTCTCTTTCTTGATATTTATTTGCATGTCCCCAATGAGGTCAGGGTATAAGTATTTAGGGCTCAATTTGGTTGAAAATTTTCAAGATCAACCTCGAAAACCCTGACGGCCTCCCATGGCTGAAGAAAAGAAAGACGAGAGAGCATGAGATCCTATCAAAATATTGGTTGCAAATACCCTTGAGAAACAAAGGAACGTGATGATGGATAACTTTTCCCAGATCCTTCAATGACTACCCACCAGTGGTGCATATGCATCCAACAACCACTCTAGAGGCACCACTCCTTTCAAGGTGCAAGTCAACGTCGACATTCTTGTCTTTGAAGGCTAGATAGATATAGATGCAGTAGATAGATGGCTGAATTTGCTGGAATGGTATTTTTTTATCCTTGATTTCTTTGACCGAGAAAAGATTAATTTTTCACTTCAAAAATATTCCCCCCATGTCAAAGACTAGCGGGAAACCTACTATGAGAAAAAGGACAAGAGGGAACCTTATTTGTTCTCAATCACACTTACTTGGAATTTTTTCCATACCCTAAACACAAAGTTGGGTATTAAATATTAAGAGAGACATTTGGTGCTCAAGTACCGTAGTTGTTTTCACAGATACATTCAGGAGGAAATAGATTTACTTAAAATTACCTCACTTGGCACGACATATTGATATGCTGCCAAGATCGAGTAGAAATTTAAGTAGAAGAAGCTAGACTTTGGATCTGCAAATACGAAGATAGGGAAATGTGCCCCTGAACCACAGAACAAGGGGAAAAGCCAAAGTGGGGCGACTCAAAACAACTATAGAAGGACCCAGGGAAGTGGTGTGAATTTCATAATAGCTCCACCCACAACACAAGCAAGTATTGGACCAAACAGTCATTGGTGGCCAAAATAAAGGCATCTTAATCATATGCATGTTTTGATTCTGAATCAGAACTAGACAAGGGGAATGAAAAGGGAAGTAGATCATTGATGTGGATCCTAGTACCACTGTTGCCACCACCAAGCTCCAGAGTGAGGATCCCAAGGATCCAGAGGAGGGGGAGCACCTCTTCCATTCACAAATGTGGGTGAAGGGTTCTCCACTACAATTCCTTCTTAATAGCAAAAGTCAAAATAACCTCATTTCAACAGAGTTCTTGAAGTGGCTCGACCTACCAACCACAACATGCCCAAATTAGTATACCATCAGGTGGCTTCGCCAAGGAAGAGATATTTGCATTAGCCAGTAGTATCGCCTTCTGTGCTCCCTTCATAGATGAGATACTGTGTGATGTTTATCCTCTTGACATGTCCGATGTATTACTCGGCGAACCATACTTGTGGAAGTGACATGTTTTGTATGAGTCTAGGCCTCATTCTATTATTGTTACTTTGGGAAATAAGTTGTATAGGATACGAGAGGTAGTACCGCCTCCCACCATCTCTTTGATTACTGCAAAGAAACACAGTAAGATTATTTCCCAAACTAGGAATTTTTTTTCCATTACAATTCGCCCATAGGGCAAGAAGAATATTATGGTCACAACCTCAAAACATGGCTCCATTGCATGACAAAAAAAAATGGAAATAGTTGTGGAGGAATACAAGCACATTTTCTCCTCACCCACAGAGGTTCCTCTACATTGTCAAGTCAAGCACTCCATTGATCTGACCCTAGGCGCGCCACTACCTGATGTTGCCATAACTCATGCAACCACATAGACAAAATCCACAAGTGTACTGTCTCACTTCTGCCACCAGGTCCACGAAATCTTAGAGAAATCCAATGCCTAATACAAGCAATGCCAAGATCAACATCGAGTGCCACACAAGTTCTAGGTGGGTGACACATTTTGGTCACATTTCCAGAAGGAGCACCTCTATGGATCTCACCACAAGCTACGCCCAATTCAAAGTAGGCCAAATCCTTCACTGAGTTGTCAAAGCAGACCAACTCCTTCACCAGGGAAAGTGGTTCACGAGGGACCAAGTTCAAAAAAAAATTCCCTACCTTATGGAGGCTTTGCACGCAATGGGGACCATTGCTTCCTAAGGGGGTAAAAATGATCTAAGTGGATATTGGTGGCCACTTGCCTATTCCACCTAGTCAATTTCATCAGTTTTATTATTTACTATTTTTAGTATTTTTTCAAGTCCTAAACTTCTGAAGTGATTTTTAGGCCCTAAATGGCATAGTCCTCGAAGATATCTTTCCAATGAGGTATCATATGTGCCAAACAGAGATACTTGGCCAAGTTATGACCCTGGAAAGTTCGCTACCCAACTAATGCCAATGGGGCCCATAAACTCTTTGTATTACATCTCCTCGAGTTAGGACTTTGGTTTTTTAGGGTTTTCTCTTATTGTTCAATAATAAAAAGGCCCTTGAGCCTCATTGTAACACAATTCAAAGGCATGTAGCCACAACATCTCTTCTTAGAGATAAGCTACCATCGCCCTAGCTAGTTTATGTCCATTATGTTTGTAAGCATATTTAAATCATTTGATATTAATGAAATGAAGTTTTATTTATGATACATATCTATGTTTAAGTTTATTTCTGTATTTTATTTCGTTCCTACATAAATCCAGATTCAGGTTATAGCTCCATGAGGGTTTGGAACATATTTTAGTTTCAATGTTTTGTAGTAATCTTCAGTAAAATTCATGGAAGTGTCAGGGTATCCATAGATCATATTAGAGAGTAAAACATATCTCATTTGAATTTTTTTATTATTATCTCAAATGGGTTCTTTTACAAAATCTGATTTCATTTCCTAGTTTGAGATATATGAGCAATTGAAGTTACACCTGTGTGGAATAGTGTGTTTCCGCGCATAATATGAGGTTGTAGAATCATTTTCTCACCCCACATGTCATAAAATTTCAAGTGTGTTATATCATTGTAAATATATATCCAAAAAATCAAATGGGTCTTTGACGAAATTTGATTTCATCACCTATAGCAGAAGTTATCAACAAAGTTGCAGCAAGAGGTACATTTCAACTAAGATCCAGATAAAAAATTGTACGTCAAAATGTTTAATATCAACCAAAATAACCACTTACAATGCTTTTGATATCCTTATATAACATCAAATATTTTATCTCCTACCCTAGGTGGTCGAATTCATTGACCAAAGCCAACTTTTAACTAGATACATCCAAAAACAAGTGCATATACTAAAAAATAGGAACAATTTTCCTTACAACAAATCAAAGCCTAAAACATCACTAACTTGGAGTATTAACCAATGAACATTAAAAACAACCCATAATATAATTTCCACATATTTACATGATATAAACCACTTCTAAAAGTCAAAAATTTAAAATATGAACTGAGAAGAGAAGATTGTCCAGGCTCACAACGTAGTAGGCAGTTTCACAACAAAACAGAGTGGCTTCCATGATCTATATGGTTGTGGCCCCTGTCTGTCAAAATGAAGAAAATGGGTATGCTTCAAATATCCCTATTATGGTATTGGACTTCCTAAAAAAGATTCAAAACACCTGCAAACTTATGATGTGAATAATGGAGATATGAGAATTATTCCCAAAGACAACCATGAAAATAACCTCCTAAGGTGGCTGAGAGTGGATTTTGATGGCCATAATTATGGTTTGATCTTGAAAGACTAAAGCAAAAAAATTGTCCTCCTGACCATTGTATATTTGCTGATACCATGACCAATAATGCTTTGACATGCAGACTGACTCAAAACACCTACAATTCTGTGCCAATGATGACAAGTATTGCAACATAATATTTCTCATGATCACTTGATTTAACTTGACCCATAAACTGAGATAACTTAACGCCTTGGAATAAAAAGACCACCTTTATAACTCTTGACACATTTTGACTTGTTTACAATGAATAATAAAAAAATTATTCCACCTAAGACCTCAAGCATTATATTCCACAAGATCATAGCAAACATTTATACATTTTACAAATAATTTGAAATACATAAGTTATTTTCTGACTACTATGGCTATAAGATACTAACATTGGCTCCAATGGGGGTGACATCATCCCTGTGAGGTGCCAATAACATTGTATAATAGTAGCCTTATCCATTGGTATTATTGACTCTCAAATCGAATATTACAACCCACTCTGGAATGTGTTCTTCTCCAAATGAAACTAAACTCGTAATCTATTCCAATACTCAAACTGAACCAAATTTATTCTTCAAACTAAAACTTGAACTCTACACTGAAAACTAAAAGCTCTACTGCGAAATGAAACTGAAAAGAATGCCCAAAGTGTTGAGCTCATTCATCACACCTACCCACTCGCTAATATAAAATCTACTTGATTTAGTGAATTCAAAAAACTAGTGTAACCATGGAAGCACTTTATCCATTGGTTGAATTCTTTGCACATACTTATTCATGAACAAAATAGAAAACCTATTAAATGAAAAATCTAGTAAAAACTTGCTAACAAATTTAATTTTGACATATTTTAAAAACTTAGGCCCACTTAATGACTCCGAGAATACTGCAAAAGGATCCTCAAATGAATGAACACTGAATTTCAACTCCTCTGACATATTGCAATTTTTCTCCTCATGGTATTCATACCATGAATAAAAACCTTTATATGCAACTTGCTTTCATGAAATTTCAACTTATAGTTGTCATGACAGGGCTGAAAATTTTCATGTGGCTTTTGTGATGAAACCATTACTAGGAAAAATAATGATGTTGGCTACCAAACTAAGCCTTCATCACCCTCGTTTTCAAGTTCACAACTAGCTAAATGAGGAGAACTTTGGTTGTAGAAACCATCCAAAAAATAAGTTATTGGATCATTGAAAATCGAAGAGGGTTGCTACAATTTATTGTGTATTGTTTCCGAAGAGACTAAATTCCCCTCTCTAAGCTAACCATCCTTTGCTTCAGTGATATTTTTAACATTTTTCTTCAAGAAATAAAATGAACTAAAACTTAATGGCACACAACTACCTTGAATTAGTTAACAATTACCTTCATGTTTCAACCCTCCAAATGCATCTTCAATCTCATGGTTACTTAATGTATGTGATTTTGAACTGAATAAGTCTTCCATATAACAAGTAATAGGATCATAAAATACATAAGAAGGTTGCTGCCAATCTATGCTATTGTCAGCTTGCTTTCCTGCTTCATTAGTAATCTTATAATTTTCTTTCAATAGTTCAAATGAGGCAAAAGATAAGGGTAGATAATTTCCATCAACAAACTCATAATTTTCCTTATGTTCGATGTCAACACTATGAGACTAATGAATTATAACAGTATCAAAGTTATCCTTCAGTAATTGAAATGAAGTGAAACACAAGGGAAAATTTTCTTCACTTGATTCGATATCTTTTTCATGTTCTTCATTGCTACCATAACTAACACATCGAGGCTGACTACTTTCCTTAAATTTTTGAAATTGAATATCCTCTTGTTGAGAACATGTTGTTAGTTTCTCTTCATTTATTTCTTCAAGTGAATATATAAAAAAACCAGTTTCTAGCACATGGTGACATGAATCAACAACCTCTCCTTTTTCTGCAAAATTTGCTTGGAAAGGAAGACTTATTCGCTTGTCTCTGTCCTATTTGATTCTGCGGCCTTCTAAAGTTCATATTCCTAATTTGTGGAGTAGGTTGTTGGTCCCTTATAGCAGGATTATTGTCTAAGGAAGTTTTCTCCATCATTTTCTCCATAATCTTCATCATAGAATCCGGTCTAGTATCTGAAGATCTGTTAGCGTCTTCCTTGACTACCGTCCTTTTTTCTCTTTCCATTTTAGCTTTTTTAGCAAGAAAGTTGGCCTCTACTCCCACTACATCATTCAACATACCTTCAAGAGTTACTGGATTTATTTATCTCAATTTATAGTCCATATTTGCATCAAATCCATCAGGATAGTGATGTAGATCCAATCTTGGGGGAGGCTTATGTCTACTGGAATGGAATTGTAAACCTTATTGAATCTTTTTGAGAAATATTTGAATGATTCTTTGAGTTGCCTCTCTATATTCCTATACTCAGCCATAATCTGAAAATGGTTCTTTTTAACCTCCCACATGTAAAAGAAAGTGTGCTCAAGCTGTTGGAAATTAGTAATGCTTCCATTTTTCAAAATTTTAAACCACTTCCTAACCTCTCCTGAAAATATTTGAGCGAAAATCCACATCTTAACATCATCATGATCAACTTATTCAAGATCTTCAAATTAATTCATTTTTCTATGTGTTTTTCTATTATAGTGTGTCCAATTCCATCAAATTGAGGTAACGTTTGACCATAGTTATGTGGTAAATCGTGTAAAGGATCTTGCATATTTAATGAAGCATATATAGTAGTCACAACAATGGGTTTTTTAGATGGAATTGTACTTATTTGACTATTATTATCATTTGATATTGTTCAGTATCACTAATACAATATGGAGATGTGTTTGTAGTTTCAGAGGAATGATTTACACTTTTAAAAGGGGAATCATGTGCATATTTGTAGTCTTCATTTAGATACAGTAGATGAAGGAAAATCCTTTTGACATGCTCAAAAAAGGAGAAGAGGTATCTGATGAAAAATAATAATTTTTCTTCCAAAACATTGAGACTTTGATACCTGGTCTTTCTGAAATTTCCTTTCATTCCTCTATCAAGAAGTCTCCTTCTCCAATGGAGTCTTTGAACCTGAATCCAACATTGATTGGAATCACCAGATGAATAGTTCAACCTTCATATGTGTTTGACTGTTGTCCACCATCAGTAGTAAAATATGAAAAAAAATTTATCTTTCCCGGGGAAGATAATACCTTTCCCTCCCCAGTATCATCGCCAGAATGTTAGCACTTTGTGATTTTCCTAAGCTAAAAAAGGAATCCCAGAGGTAACCAAAAACCCATTTAGGCCAAAATCTACCCCTTCTAGCCTGGATAGGGATCTCTCACTTAGGTTACATAACAAATATTATTCTAGGCTAGGTAATAAGCTCAACAAAGTTTGATTGTTAGAGGTTTTTTTATGACAAAAGGGGCATATCTATTGGGCATGGAGTCATGTCAAATCAGATTTTTTCTAGTGAGATGATGGAAAAATAGAGGGGTTCTCCACAAGGGAAAGGTCAAAAAATTTGGTGGTGGATTTAGATCAAATTACTGAAGGAGGTGAATGTAGAAATGGCGAAATACAAACACATTAGAGCATCAAACCTTTGAGGAATTCTAAAGTGCTTCTTTAAGATTAAAACATTGATAACTTGAAAAACTCAAATAAAGCATCAATAATGATGAATTATGAATCAAACATATGGGTTTTTTCCTAGAAAGGAGATTCAAATTAAATATATGTAAACACACTGACAACATACAATATCAAAGGAGCACAAACTACCAGAATTTTGACCTGAGAATCCTTGCAAATCACGTTCTTTTTCATTCATTCACTGGCAAAGTGTTTCAAAAAATACATTGCACAAAAGTCCTTCTCTAATATCAACAAACAAAACCACTTACAATGATTTTGATATCTTTATATATCATCAAGTATTCGATATCATACCTTAGGTGGTCCAATTCATTGACCAAAACCAACTTTTAACTAGATACATCCAAAAAACTAGTGCATATACTGAAAATAGGAACAATATTCCTTACAACCAATCCAAGCCTAAAACATCACTAACTTGGAATAATTACCAATGAACATTAAAGAAAACCCCTAAGATAAATTTTCCACCTATTTACATGGTCTAAACTAGTTATAAAAGTAAAAAATTAGAAATTTGAATTGAGAAGAGCTGCTTGTCCAAACTTGCATCACATTAGGTAGTTTCACAACAAAACCAAGTGACTTCCATGCTCTATATGTTTATCACCCCTATCTGTCAAAATGAAGAAAATGGGTATGCATCAAATAACCTTGTGATAGTGTTGTACCTCCTAAAAAAGATTCAAAATGCCTGCAGACATCCCTTTGACCTGTTCCCCACTTTCACATCGCACTGTCTATTTTTGCAGCAAAACAGGGACTGGGATTTTGGAAAAATTTGGATAAAATACTATCTCATATATCCTGAATACTAATAGTTGTGTAGAAATAAAGGAGGTTTTTGTAGATGAGATTTTCCTTTAGATAAAATTATCCCAGGTTACAAAAATGATTCTCTGTCTCCACACAATCCGCACCTACATAGAATAATTAAAACAGGAGATGACAAAACCTGTAACACAGGCTCTAAAAATTCATTTTAAGTTTTCAAAATATAACACATGTGAAAAAAATGAATGATTTTTTTTTTCTTTAGCCCATTCTTAGAAAAAACCTCTTTCCTTTTTTTCAAAATTAGTTTCCATTTGGTCATAAAACTATTTTTAAAATGATGACAAGAACAATCAAAATGCAACAAACTATCAACTTTCACAACACCTGTTAACTTTCACAGCGCCTTTAAAATTTTGAGCATATAATGGCTTCCTATGATATAAAGTGTTGGAAGAAACAGGTAGTTGTTGTGAAATCATAATAACATCTTGCAAGAAAACCAAAATCATCAAAATTTGTTCATCTCTAGATGATAAAAGACTATACAAAATGTGTAGCATGCCCTTGCAAAAAATTACCAAAAACACAATGATTATGAATTGACTCTCTTTGTTGATCTTGAAAAAGTTTGGTAACTCATGCATTCAAATTACAACTTCTTACAGTCAAGGAACAAATAGTGAGTTGGTTTTTCACTTTTGAAAATATTTTGGACTTCAAATTAAGAAGAAAAATAACACTATGTGGAAACACAAAAAGGAGAAAACATAGCGCTTGGTGATTTATGCACTAGTGGACAGTTTCTGAGATGCTTAATGGCTCCAACACCTAAAAATGAACGTACACATGGTCACCTTCCCCTTCAGAAGCTCATATTTACCATAAAACACCTCAAAATACAACAAATTTTCTTATAGGCAAAAACACACTGCCTATAAGAAAACATAGCACCTCCCATACCTCCTTTGCGCAACAACCAAACGCAACCACCAACGAACTTATGATGGGAATAATGGAGATATGAGAAATATTGTATGAATAGAACCATATAAATATTGTATGAGAAATATTGTAAGGTGGCTAAGATTGGATTTTGATGGTGATAATTATGGTTTAAACTTGAAAGACCATAGCACAACAATTTTCCTCTTGACTCTTGTACTCTTTTTTATATCATGACCAATTATGATTTGACATGTAGACTTTCTCAAAGCACCTAATTTTTTTTCCAATGATGAAAAGCATGGTAGCACAATATTTCTCATGATCACTTGATGTAACTTGACCCCTAAACCAAGCTAACTTAACCCCTTGGGATAAAAAGACCACCTTTGTAACTCTTGACCCATGTTGACATATTTACAATGAATAATAAAAAATTTATTCCACCTAAAACCTAAAGCATGATCTTCCACAAGATCATAGTAAACCTTTATACATTTGACAAATAATTTGAAATAAAAAAGCTATTTTCTGACTACTATGGCTATATGATACTAACAGTGTCTAATCGAGACTCTCACTTCCTTGGAGAGTTTTGGACGAGTTTGTGGAGAATGATGGACACCAAGCTTAAGAGGAGTACCAAATTTCATATGCAGATCAACAGAAAAACAAAAAATTTCAACCACACAGTAATACATTCACTCTGGGTCTATTTTGTCAAGGATCCCAAGTTGTGGGATGTGCAACTTCCCTATGTATAACATGCATACAATTGAGTAGTGTATTCATCCACTCAAAGCTCACTATTTGAGACATGCTTTGGATATTTGCCAAAGGATCCATTAGACATGGTCTCTGGGAAAGATTAATATTTCAATAAGAAGGATGACAGGGAAAAAGCCTGAAAGTTCATTCAGTGAATTCAGATGATTCCTTAGACGATGCAGGAGCAGTTAGAGAAATGTTAATCTCAACATGAAAAGAACCAGGTTGATCACCAATTCCAGTTTGGAGATAGGGTGTGGCTCCACATCAGAAAATACATGATGAAATGGGAAGGAAATAAATTGAGAACAATTCGATATGGCCCATTCAACATCTTAGACAAGCTTGTAGAAAATTATGTTCATCTTGATTTGCTCACATACATGCAAATGTACTCTATGGTGAATGTAGAAAACATGAAGCTTTACGAGCCTCCTTTTATCATGGACATTTAAGAGGTTAGGTAGGTTCCTATAGTGGATGAATTTTCACCTGAATACTTGGAAAAGTTACCCAAGGATATCATTCTTGACAGGAGGACGAAGACTTCACGACAGGGGGACATGGAGTACTTCATATTGGTTTCAAGGGAATGTACCCAAGGCATGTTGGATTGAAAAGGAGAAAGTGAGGGAGAAATTCACTCACTTTCCAATTGAATGATAAAGATTTTTGCAGCCCATAAGCTCATTAGTGTGGAGGAATGATCCAGGAGGATCTTCAAAGGCTCAAATTTTGAAATTCTTAAACCTTGGCTATAATGACACTATATTATAGAACTCTTCATTACAAACCCAATGGCACAAACGACACCTTAATCGAAGATCATATGAACATTCTATCACCATCAGAAGTTTGCAAGTTGTAAGGAGACGTTGGGACCTAATCTACCTATGTGGCAACAAAATGACCAATTAGTCATCGAAACATGCTACGCCAGTATTTTTTCTCTAACCCTACACGAAAGGAAAAACAAAACACAATAAAAATACATATGTATTAAATAAAATACATACATACATACATACATACATACATACATATACACATATATATATAACCATAAATCAAGGGACTGGCGGGTGTCAAACTCATGCCGGTTGGTGGGTTGGCCTGCCCGCGATGATGCCATAACCACCAAACACCAAAAATTGCAAAGTGGTAATATTCAAAATCAACACACCAGATATATATGGGGGGTCATCACGGTTGGAACCCCCGACCACCCTGGTCTTATTCAAAGTGCCAACCAACTCACCCAATGGCTCTGTTGGTATATCTTCCCACACAACACCATTTAAAATCCAACCTTTGTCATTTGACGGAGGAGAGGCAGAGATTGAAGGACTTGACATCAGAACGGTGCATAGATCAAGAAGGGAAAAATTCTAACAAAGGGTTTCAGGGGCAGAGCTCCAATGCAGGGGTATTGTTTTTATGATGAGAGATTCTAGAAGATTCCTTGAGGGTCTAGAAGTGCTAGTGTCAGAAAGGGGTCGAATTTATAGTCATTTTTCATGATTTTTTTCTAGAAATCCAACCGTGCAATGCATTTCTCTAGCACGGGTCCACATTTTTAGGCCATCCCTGGAAGTGGAGGTATAAGGTGCCATTTTTGTAATTTCTTGTAATTTTTTTCCATTGCCATTTAATGGAAAAGGCCTTCCCACTTTTAGCAGGGCCGAGAGACGTAGCCCACATTTGGTGAACTCCATTATAAAATTGTCTTATGCCTTTGATCTCATGGTTTCTTTTATTTTATTCTTATTTAATGTTTTTAGGCTACTTGGTTACATGGTATTTAAATGAAAATTTTGTATGCATCCTTGAAGTAAAAGATATGAATCAGCAACTATGCCTTCTGGTCACAAAAATGAAGTTTTTTGCATAAAATCAAATGTTCTCCTGAAGGATATCAATCCTACAAACATGAAACATAAAACATAAATATTTGTGAGAAGGAATGTTTGAATGTTTACTATAATATGAATATGAATACTGAACTTATGTTTGCAAGTGATTGTGATATGTATAGAGATGTGTGATTATGTTTGAAGTTTGTGCTACAAGGGTTTGACATGATTTGGCTTATTGATATAGACGATAAATGTTTTGAGTTTTGGCATGATGCCTGATGATGACTTAGTTTGAATTGATGATTGAGATATGTTTTTAGCTATATGTCTCACTATGATAGCGAATTTTGGATTTGACCCGATGACAAGTGATTTGATTCGATGATTGATGATTTTCATTAATGACATTGCCAAGTGAGCATAGTTATTTTCAATTACTGATATTAGTATTCAATAATGGTTTTGTATCAGCCTCCTAGTTCTTAGAAAATTGGGTTAATTATTGATAGTTTTGATTCAGTATGAATTAATATCACGATAAAGGGATGGAACCTGCATGAGTTATCCTTGGTGTATGCATTTGCATCTAGTGATAGGAATGACTTGTATCATCATCATGAGAATGATTTGATGAAGTTTGTATTATATTGTGTGATAGATGATAACTTTTTCTCATGATAATAGATTAAGTCAAGACTTGATATCAACTCCACCCGTTACCTTGTCTAAAGAATCTGATATTTTGATATTTATGAATTTGATATTGATTTTTATTTGGCATCTAATATTTTATAAGATGACTTAGTTGATTTTATGGCGCAACATTAATTTATGTGAGGCTAAGCATATTATTTTGGAAAATTGTTATGGTTGCAGAGATATTTGAATGAAGTTAGCTCCCCAATCTAGACATGTCCACTTTGACTGTTATCTGGTGAATCCAAGAAGATGTGTTGATCCAAACCTCTACTTTGGAAGTGTTCCAATGTATGGATTTGATAATGGTTTAATATATTGATGGTTTACTATTGAAAGGTAATGAGCCTCTGATGATATAAGTAAGAGGGAGATGGTCTCTAGAGTGTGAAATCATGGCATGATGAATCAATTTATAAAGTTGCGAAAAGAAAATATATACTGCAAAGTTATTGAAGATTTTTTGGAAAGTAGAAATGCAAAATCCTTGGACACTCCAATTGAATTTCAAGATGTTGTGAAGAAATCTTGTTGAACTCAATTTGGAAATTGAAAATTGATTGAATCATTGATGTTCCATTTTAAACATTCATCCATATATATATATATATATATATATATATACACACAATGTGTAGAGAACCTCAAGCACCCTTCGAGATACTTACATGAGACGATCAATTTTGATCTGAGATATCCATCCTAGAATATGTGGCTAAATGAATGTACTGATTATGTTTGGGATTATTATTAATGAGCACTTTTGGATGCTACTTTAGTATGATGCCATGATATCTTGGATGAGAGGTCTGTAGGATGACCGAGGTTGAGTATGGTGTTGCTACGAAGGCTAGTTATGAGGAAGGTTGAAGAATCTCCATAGAGATTCGTATGAATAGTTATGGATATGATATGTATACATTGTGATGAAAAAGAGTGGGATCTAATTGGAAAATAATGCCATATATGTATGGGATCGAGATAATTTCACATATTGAGATAGTGCAGTTATACGAGACAAGCTTAGGGTTGTGGTTGGAACCTCATTGAGAGGGATGATGAATATGGTATCCTTTTGTGATTTATATGATTATTTATGTTCTAACATGAAATTTTATTTGATTCCATGTATGAACAGGAGACAAATATTATTGATTCATGATGATTACCAGATATGAGTATGATGAGCGCAATGCTGATCGAGGACACTGGGCCAACTCTTCCTCCCTCTTTGAGCTCTCAAGGTGTGGAATTGATATGAAGGGATCCTAGAGTTTATGGAACTCTAGAAAATAGGGTTGTAGATGTTTTGCCCCTATTTTTCAGTCGTGGGATGTGTGTGATCCTTATCTATTTTTACAAGTCGAGTATCTCTCCCACCTTTGTTCATTGCAGAGTATACCCCAGTTGGCATCATACCCACAAGCAGAGCCTATTGAGATTGTCCCTCCCTATCTGTCCAATGGGTTGAGGAGGCTTGGAGGCATGTGATCCTTACCTCTTGGTAAGTCGAGTATCTCTTCCAAGATGGATTATGATGTAGGTGTTCTACCGCATGACTACATAGAGTCATAGATGGGAAGATAAACATGCAATAGGATTGGGTTGATATTTTCTCCCCTATGTGATCCCAGGTTGAGAATGGGATTCCCGATGTCTTACCAGGGTTGAGATGTTCTCCCCTATGTGTTTGGATATCCAATTTCTTGACATGGGGTAAGAGTCTCTCGTCGGACCTTCCCCACTGTCATGGACATGAGGTGAGAGTGTCCAATAGGAGCTTCCTCATTATCATTGGTTTCCATGTTAATATGTTCTCCCTAATTATTTTCTCTCTGATGATGATTTGAATTGATTCCCCACTGATGATATTCCGATTAGTAGCCCACTAATAGAGATATTAGGTAATAGCCTAACGAAAGAGGGTGGTAGCTTAAGTTCCCCTCTAATTACAAATTATTATTCTTTTAGATTCGAGAATGTTCAACATATGATTAGGGACAATCAAGAGATAAGAAGGAATAAGCAGGAGATGAATTAAGATGATATGTGATAACACATGATGTTAGTTGAGAATGGATAGGATATGATGACAGGATGTCATCTTGATCTATGGTTAGATATTGGTAGGTGGAATTATACCTAGTTGATAGGGAGTGTTAAAAATATGCAACTGCGGTCAAATTCCACTTTGGAAAACTCATCTAGTGGAGATAAGGATTGCATTAAATTCCTCTTTCAACCTAAATATCACTCAAAACAGATAAGGGAAAGTGTATGTATGAAGAAAACCCCACATGTTCATATTTGATAAGGTTCGCCCTAAAGAAAAGTGGAACCTATTGGAAGGATATAAATACAAGTTACCTCTACCTCATTTGGAAACAATCATGAGACACTTTCTGTCTTGGTTTTTTGGCTCACACAGGTCTGAGGCTCGTCCACAGAAGAATAGTTTCCCTATGAGGTGAAATTGCAGGGTCTAAAGCTCAAATTTTAGATTTAGGGTTTTGGGCTATAGTTGCAAGCACAAGACAAAAGGATTTAGACAAAATTCTCTCCCATAGAGGCTCATGAGTGTGACTGGATCCTTCCAGTTACACAAACAATTCACTGAGCATGTGATCGAGGGTTAGGGTTTCATAATTACAGTCGCACCCTTGCCTCAAACAAGATCTGACCTAGTTGCTTTCATGTTAGGCTTAAGGGAGTGACTCAGCTACTATAGTCACTCGCATAACATCTTGAAGGGTGCCACTGAGACTCTGAGATAGATCTGGGCATATCTGACCACAATCGCTCACTTACAATGCTTTAGAGAGTGATCAAGCAACTATAGTCACTCATATGACTCATGGATTACTCCTTGTCCATGCAACCGAGACTCTAAAGATGAAATATCATTTTTTTGAAGATTTCACTCAATGACCCTAGTGTTCGAAAGTTGACCGCTAACAGTTAAATTTAATTATAGTCTTTAGAATCAATATTTTGAGTATGAAATTTTTTGGGTTCATTTCATGGATGTGGTAGTTATCTACTTGCACAATTGAATAGATGAAGATATGTATCATTGTACTCTCTTTTTCTCAATAATTTGATGAATATCTATTAATTAGAATAATTTAAAAGGGTTTTCCCCATAGTGGTTTTCTCCCTTGTCTCTGACCAATCATGGTGTCTATATGTGTGAATGCTTTTCTTCTAATTTTGCTTTATGTCTCACTGCATTGATGATTATGATATTTTTATTTCTACATAGTTGGATATGTTATTGAATGATGATGTAAATATGAATAATTTATGATGGTATGGGGTGAAACTCATGTGTTCATTTAGAAATTCAATTATCAAAGTAAAGAACAACATAGCCCTATGAAAAATTAATAGTTAGGAAAATCGTCATTCAAACAAATGCTTCAGAAACAACCCTCCCACAAGAATAAAGATTCACCTTGGATGGATCGCTTCTTGGAAATGGGCTTCAACAATAAAGAATATATTTCACTCATACAATAATATTTTATCTCGAATATTGAAAAGTATTTTAGTTGAGATCTCTTCATATTCTCACCTTGTATATGACAGGGGGGGAATTAATGGTCATATACAAGCTTTAAAGCCACATCAAGAAATCTTGAGCCACAAGCTAAGACTATTGCATGAGCTTACGGCCAGAGACATTCATATCCATATTCATATTTGTAGTTAGAGAGAAAAAAAACCCTAAGCATGCCTTTCGTTGATGTCCCTCCTTAAATCATTGCAGGTTGAAGACCTCCATTTTTACAGGTTGAAGGTCTCCCTCTTCAAATAATTAAGGAGTACTTCCTCTAACATAACACTTTATATTATTTCTAGATTTGGAAGAGTTCTAGGAATTTCACTAAACTTTCCAAGTTGAGACCTAAATGGTCTCCCTTTCCAGGAAAATCGGGAGCGCTTCCTCTAGCATAAGAATTCAACTTCTTGCCATATTTGGAAGAGTTACAGAAACTACACCAAGCATCCAAGTGTTGGTGGTCATCCTTAAAGTACTTTTGGTTGAGACCTCTAGTTATCCCACCTTATATCATCATTTTAGAGAGCTCATTCATCCATTGGTTTTCATTCTTGTATTAAAAATCTCTTCTTGGTCTCGTAAATACCCCTTCAGATGTGGGGGGAATTTTGGACACCTAATTCGCTAAGGGTTATGATGTGGAAGTTTAACAATCAAAGGGAGTCTAAGAGGTCTTCTAATATTAATATAACTGTCATATCTAAACACCATCCTCCCACACTTACCCAAGTTCATAGGTCCACCGTGGTAAATATGTGACAAGGAGTTACTATGATATGACTGAAACTCCTAGCTGCTATTAAGGAAGTGGAATCAACAAAAAAAAAATTATTGACTTCCCTCCCGTGCTACAGGACGTCAAAGAGCTAAACCACTCTTCCAGGTGCCCAAACCCCGAGTTAAAATACCTTATCAATGACCTGGTGTTATACAGTATTTTGTCGCACTCCTTGTCTCATGCCTTGATTTTTTTAACTTTTCCCAAAATGTTGCAAAGTGACAAATGTTGTTAATGTGTCACCATGAAAACATGATCAGAGCATCCATGAATACCAAAATAGAAATAACTTGAAGAAATTTTACAAAAATATTGTGATAAACACTATTTGCAAACCCAATGCAGTCCCTACATTTAAACCCTCGCTTGTCACCTTTACCATGACATGTGTAGAAATTATATTCACTAAGCATGCATATGTCCAAGATCCACCTGATCTCACACTATTTAAATTTATGCAAGATACTGAATCTATTCCACTTGTTAATATTTTGTAGAAAAATTAATTGCACACACATGTCAACCATAAACAAAAATATTCAATCGCACATAACATATTTTTTAACCGAGAAAGCCTAAAGCTAAAAACCCCAACTATATATTATGTAACATGGAGATCATATGACAATCTCATACAAACATACAAAGCTTATAACAAGCCATCAGTATAGTACAATTGTCATACACTAATTAGGACCAATCTTGAAAATCCATGCACCGATCTCTACCTCCTACTAGCCTGCCTCCACTGCGCAATCTCTGCTCAAGAATAGCTCAGAATGAATTCGAATTACTCCATCCTTGACTGCGCAATCCTCATTGGCAACTCCAATGTGTGTGTGATGCAATCAATGCATCACTATAGTCACAACAGATAGTCTATCTTGCCCTTTCACATATCTCTCCACTGGTCTCCACTAAAACTGCCATGCATTGTAGTTAATTGATGTATTGTTCAGTTGATTAATGAGTTATTATTTGTGAATTAATTAAATAATTAATTCACTCCACTCTCACTAGTGTATCAATTAGTTAGACTAGACACAACTAGCTCAACTGAGTCTAACTGAGTTAAACTAAATACAACTCCATAACTACTTCTTCCAACTGTGTCATAACTTTGCCACTTGAGTTCTGACTAAGTCCTCCATGCATTAGCTCTAGTAAATCCTTAGGAATTGCGTAATTCCTTCTGTCAGCTGATGTGCCACATCCATTCATTGAACTAAAGTGCTCCAAGAGAATAAGTTGTTGTTTAGAGTCTAATTATTCTTAAGAGCTAATAATAATCAACATGCATCTATTTTTAGATTGACGATCTATAAATAGACTTCGCCCAATATTCTAAAAATATAATTTCATCTATTTTTCCAACTTGACCAACCATCCACAAATAACATCCTGTAACTTCTGAAATATGATCATCATGTCTAAAAATAGACATAGTCTAAAAATAGACTTGCACCAAAAATAGCCTGCGGGCCCACTTAGTGAAGGCGACTCTTTTCACTAAACTCATCATCTTGTTGAATCTCAACACTCCCTTTCAACAATATAGGGATTATCCTTCACCCTGATCTTGCCTCTATGATATTCTAATTTTCTCCTAGTGAGCACCTTCATCAGAATATCTGCATCCTGATCCTTCGTAGGAATGTAGTGAAGCAACATGATCTTTCACTGCACACAATCTCTGATATGATGATGCCATATATCAATATTTTTAGATCTATCATGAAACACATGATTAATTAAGAGTTTAATGCAACTTTTATTATCACAATGAATCACTGTGGGATCTAAATGTGAACCGAACAAACCAACCAGGATCTTCCTCATCCAGATAGCCTCACGTGTAGCTAAACTTGCTGCCATGTATTCCGCTTCCACTGAACTGAGTGCCACAGATCTTTGTTTCCTAATGTACCAAGAAACTTTCATAGATCCGATATTGAAAATCCCTCCTGATGTGCTCTTTTTTTTTTTTGGGCTTCTTGCCCAATCTGCATCCGTGAAGCCATGCAACTTCACCTCATTTGTCTATCTGTACCATAAACCATACTCAGATGTGCCCCTAAGATATCTCAGGACATGCTTTCCTGCCTTCCAAAAGAGCTTGGTAGGATTAACCATCGCTTTTGAAATTTGGTTCATCACATAGCATATGCTCATTCTTGTATTGACTAAATACATGAGTGAACCAACCAACTGTTGATAAGCAGTGGCATCCACTATCTCTGCCGATGTAGCATCCTATTTCTTCCAATTTCCTGGAAGAGAAGTGTCGATAGGCTTGCAGCCTTGCATGTGAAACTTCTCCAATATCTCCCGGGCATACTTTCCTTGAGACACAAATAGTTCACCTTCTCGCTGCCATATTTCCAATCCAAGGAAATAATGAAGGAGGCCCAAATCCTTCATCTCAAGCTCCTTTGCAAGATTTGACTTGCATGAGTGTATCAACTCCTCATCACCTATTAGTATTAAATCATCAACATAAAGTACAATGATTAAAAGCTTACCCTCCACCATAATCTGGTACAGGTTTGCATCCGCCTCACTCTTGGTGAAGCCAAGTCCAGTGAAATAGTTGTTGATTCGAGTGTACTAAGCACGAGGTGCTTGTTTCAGCCCATACAATGCTTTTTTGAGCCTGCACACATGCGACTCACTGCTGAAGATCTCAAATCCTTCATGCTTCTCAATGTACACCTCTTCCTCAATGATCTCATTAAGGAACACAGTCTTCACATCCATCTGATGAATGTGCCAACCCATCTGCACTGAGAGAGCAAGGATGGTCCGTATAGAAGAATACTGTGTGACAGGTGCAAAGGTTTCTTCGTAGTCAATCCCCTCAATTTGTGAGAAGCCCTAGGCAATAAATCTTGCCTTATACTTCTCGACACTCCCATCAGCAACTTGCTTTACCTTGTAGATCCATCTTGATCCTACAACTAATTTTACCACTGGCCTTGGAACAATCTCCCAAGCATTGTTTTTGACAATGGAGTCATACTCCTCCACCATGCCATCTACCCATGTGGTCTCCTGCATTGCTTCTTCAAAAGAAGATGGCTCTGTCACGATACACTTGCTCATAAGAGTGATGTATCCAGTATATCAGTCAGATGACTGTCTCTGTCTACGCTGTGATGTAGGAACTCCTACATTCTATGCCACATCAAGCTTTAGTCTCTCAGCTTTTGTGGTACGCTTTCTACCTTGTCTGATGTTTGGTTCTACATGAGTGGACTCCTCCAATCCATGAATCTCCTCCTGTGGCTAATCCACATCCAGAGGCTTATCATTGGGAACAAGAAGTTCCTCTTCCACATGCAAGTGTAGCTCCCTCTCATGCGACAACTTCATGGCTTTCACCTCATTGAATTTTATATCTCGTTGCACAACAGTCATCCGATTTTCTGGAAAATACACATGATAGTTATGGGGTGTTTCTCTATACCCCACAAATATCCCAACTTCTGCAGTTGGCTCCAGCTTCTTCCTGGCATCCTTTGTCACATGAATGTAAACAGGTGAGCCAAAAATATTCAAATGAGAAATATCAGACTTCTTACCAGTAAAAGCTTCTTCGGGTGTAGTCATGCCAAGTAATCTATGAGGACAATGGATTTGCACATAAACCACAATGTTGCATGCTTCCACCCACAAGTGCATTGGTAGGCCCTGGTCATGCAGCATCGCTCGTGCAGCACCCATGATCGTTTTGTTCTTTATCTTCACAACCCAATTCTGCTATGGGTTATGAGTCACTATGAGTTCTCTTCAAATTCCTTATTTGCTACAGAAGTCTTTGAATTCACCTGAGATGTATTCACCACCATTATCACTCCGTAGAGCTTTCACTTGCTTCCCTGACTCCTTCTCCACCAATGCCTTGAACTCACAGAACTTTGAGAACGTTTCACTCTTCTTCTGCATGAAGAAGATCCAGCACTCACGATAATCATCAACAAATATCACATAATACCTGTGTTTTGCTGTTGAAGCAACCGAGAATGGTCCACACACATCTGTGTGAATTCTCTCTAGGATCACCGAAGCATGGTTCTCCTTCTCATGAAAGGTGGTCTTCAAAAACTTACCCATTTTACATCCTTTGCATTGATATGACTGTGCAAGAGTACCCTTGGGAATTCCAGTAGAAATTTTCTACAAAATCTTCAAAGTGCCATGGTGAAGATGGCCCAATCTCCTGTGCCATAATTCGCCCTCATCTCGGCTCACCACTTCTTCTACTTTTCCCACCATTGCAGCGTAACCATCTGCCTCCAACTTTTAGAGATTATTAATTCAAACCCCTATCTTATTGGTTTGACTCATTGTTTTATGTCGAAGGAAGGATTTTCCCTCACTGAAAACAACATCATAACCCTTGTCTTCCAGCATTGCGTCTGAGACCAAGTTCTTCTTCAAACCTGGAACATGCATGAAATTATTCAATAAGAACAGATTACCGGACTCCCTCTCAAAAGTAATGGTCCCAATGCCAGTCGCACTGTACTGACCATCGTCGCCCATCTCTATATGCATCTGGAGGTCCTTCTCCTCCAAGTCACTAAACAACTCTTTGTCTCCCATCATATGGAAAGATGCACCACTGTCAAGATACCACACCGATCTCATGCAGCTTGAACCAAGCATGCGATCAAGGAAAAATCTAGCTCAAATTGCAAGGCTAAGGCCTCTCCAGCTGCAGATCCAACAACCTACTTATTCTTCTTCTTCTATGGACAATTAGTGGCGAAATGTCCGTGTTCGTGATAGTGAAAACACTTCACTTTGGACAAATCCTACTTCTTGACTTTAGCACTGGATTTTGAAAGATTTTTGTTCCCCTTCCCTTTCCTTGCTTTGGAAGCCAAAGCGTAATTCTCTTCATCTTCATTCTTCGATGAAGATCCATCCCTGGTACCCCACCTTATCTCCTCCTGCACAAGATCAGACCAAAGTCACTCGAATGCCGGTAGTTTCTCCCATCCATTGACAGAGCCTTCGTATCTATGCCAACTCTTCGGAAGCCCAAGGAGAGCCAAGCTCACCAAGTATTCTTCATCAAAAGTAACCCCCACACTTCCCAGTTCATCCTTGCAGTGGAAAAACTTCGTGAGGTATTTTGGAATACTGTCACCTTTCTCCATTTTTATTTTTCTGCTTTTGCCCTTAAGCGCCAACTTCCTTCCCAAGTCACTTCGCTGGGAATGTTTGTCGTCAAATCCTTCCACATTAATAATGGAGTGGATTTCCCATGAAGGCTGGACACAATATGGTCCTTCACATCTTCCAACAGAATCGTCCTCGTCTTTGTAGTCTTCTTTTGCCATGCATCAAGTAATGCAGCATCGCTAGATCCCAACTTCGGAACATTGCTATCAATGAACTCCTTCAGCTCATTATCCTCTAGCACCGCCTCCATCATGTCCTTCCAGGATATGTAATTCGAGCTCCCATCAAGGGCATACTCCAATCTCAACCTGTTGAAAGACATTTCAATGTATACTCGATTTCTGCACCAAGAATCTTCTGTAGCAAATTCGAATTGTCCACCAGCACAAACTCACTTCACAATTGCAATCTTCAATCAACAATGCTCTGATACCATGTAGATATTATATGCACTAAGCATGCATATGTCCAAGATCCACCTAATCTCACACTATTTAACTTGATGCAAGATACTGAATCTATTCCACTTGTTAATCGTTTGCAGAAAAATTAATTGCACACACATGTGAAGCATAAACAAAAATATTCAATCGCACATCACACAGTTTTTAACCGGGAAAGCCTAAAGCTGAAAAACCCAACTACATATTATGTAACATGGAGATTTTTGAGGTATAAAAGGTGTATTTTTAATGCCTATTTATCCTACATTAATTATCAATCCAGGAATGACTTTTTGTTTCAAGAGTGTACTCAGTCTGAGGCTGCAATTCAATCTAAGAGTAATGATTTGCAATATGTAGTATAGTGTTGTAAATACAAGAGTAAATGGATGCTTGGAAAAGAAATCTAACTACAATGACATGAACTTAAATGCTTGGAAATTCAATCATTCATTCAACAAACATCAGTCAAGGATGCAGTAATGGTAACTCTTTCCTTTAGAAATTGATGGAATTGAAATCAAATGGGAACAAGATAATCAATCTAAGAACGTAGGTAGAAATAACCATTATTATTTACAGTTGATAATCCTGTCTTAAAGGAATTAAAAGGAAATATAAATTAAACTAAAGTAGGCAAACTCTCAAAACCAAACTCTTTGCAATCTATAAACTAATTATTCTGAAATGAACAGCAAACCTGGAATTGAACAGTAATGTAAATGAACAACAAAATGTAACTAGATGAATTGAATCAACAAATTCTATTTAATGAATCTGAACAACAAACTCTACTAATGGAATCAAATAGCAAATTCTATTAAACAACAAATCCTCTTAAGCAGCAAATCCTATTAAGCAGCAAATCCTAGTAAGCAACAAATCCTGTTGATAGTAAACTCCCTTGATCATCACTCTGAAATGAACAATCAAACGAAATAGCAAATGGAACAGCAACTGAAATAGAATATCAAATATTGAACAACAAAGCTTTGTTAAAGCATAACAAGATAAATGATACAGGAATGAATATTCTTGTTAGAATGGAACAACAGTGCAATTCATCATGTAACACACCGATATCAATAAGCAATTTAAACAGTAAACCAATTAACTTACAAATTGTAACGAAAAAAAATACAAAATGTCACACAACGATAACTTAAAAGTAATGATACAAACAACAAATCGATCCACCAGTGTCGGGCCCTTAACCACCAGTGAAACACCGCTGGGCTTTACTCCAGAGTTAAGAAATGGAATGACAGCAAGATCTTATATTAATCAGACATAAATAGTGCTTACAACAGTCGTTCTCTAATCACGAGAGTTAAGAAATTACAAAGTTACAAAATGAGTGTTTTATCATAGAAATTATTTCATCCTCCGATTTCTAAAGGCACTGCCTTTTATAACAATTCGACGGATAAGACAAGAAACAATGATAAGATTGAACAACGATCCCTCTTCTTTTCTCTTTTTAGCTAGCACTTGGTCTTCTAGGTTGTAGTCGTGTTGTTCCTTGTCTTCCTTTAGCTATACATTCTGATTTCCTTCTTATTGTCTAGATACGGTCTTTTTTTGGAGGAACAACGGTTACTCTTGTTTTAGCTTTGCCTCTCAAATTATGGTTTACTTCATTTGTTTTCTGTTTTTAGAACAAAAGGAAATTTTTAGTCAATCTTCACAATAAACACGAGTCTTTGCAATTCTATCGTAATCCTACAATAAATCATCTTTCTAGAATAAAAAGAATTATGTTTAAAGGAAAAAGATGAGAAAATAAATGGTGAATCCATACCTTTTCCAATGCTCAACACACCCCCTGCTTACCCTTTTTCATGCCCTCATGAAAACCATAGTTTACATGTAAAGCAGTTAGAGAATAGGCTAGAGAAAGTTTTTCATTAAGAGGTCTAAAACCAAGGTTTGCAGCTAAAGCTTCAAAGATGTGCCCTGTCTATCCTTCAGGTAACTCATAAATGGCTTTATAGTCTATTGCAGGATACCATATAATGGGACTTTGAAACCTACAACCTAGCTAGTATGGGCCTTCCCTCAAGATGAGGTTACTATAGAAAATCAAGAGGTCAGAAACTAATCCAAAATTTCTATAATTAAATGGCTCTCTACTTTGAACATTCTGATTGGAAATATTCCATCGGACTTTAGCTATTATATAGGCCTGGTTTCTGATAGATAGAAAATATTCTACCCCATCTAAGACAATTTCTTTGTGGACAGGTGCCAAAGTTTGTATCACACCCTCCTTTGTCATTAGACTCTTCTTCCTAGCCCATAGTTGTAATGGGTGTTTTGGTTCACCCCTAACCCAAAGGTCTAACCCATTTTCCTGCCTTTGGAAAGCGTTATAGGCCTTGAGCCATTTCAACTGGTTGACAGTGAATGAAATGAATTCTTGATATTGGATTTCACCCACAAAAGGGCTGGGATTTATCTCAATGTCATTCTCCAATATAAGATTATGCAAATAGAACCCACATAGCAGACGCTAGACTTTAACCCCATAGAGTTTGCAGCATTTTACAAAATCATCTACAATGTTTAATTCTATAGACTTTCCTGCCCTAACTGCTTTAATTTTCAACTGTAAATATATTTCTAATAAAAACAAAGCATAATTCTTAGCAGGGCATCTACATGCTAGAACATCTGCGTATAAGGAGAAAAGAGTATTCATTTGATTCCAGGCCATTTTTAATTCATTCCTTACCTTTTTCAGCTTTCTCTTCTTCCTTCCTACACTTATCATAGGCTTCAGCCTTTGATGCACTAATGTCCTTTAGTTGTTTATGTAACTGTTGATATTTCTTCTTGGGGACAATCTCTTCCTCAAGCTTTTCTCTTGCTTGTTGAGCCTGTGCTAGCTACTTTTGGAGTTCTGCTATAGTAGGGTCAATAAAAATGTTTTGACTGCAGGTCTGTGCACTTTCACTTGGGGCAGCTGTAACTGGAACAACTGCCTGCTATTCCATATGTTCTTGATTAGGCTCAGCTTGGGTTTCCACAGTCTCTGCAATCTAGGGCTTCACTTTGGTGGCTACTTTCCTTTTATTTGGGGTTCGTTTCGTGCCTACTTTCCTTTTCTTTGGGGTTCTTTTGGGGGTTTTCATCATTTTGAGAACCCTAATACTCTATCTGAGTTGTTCCACTAGCTTTTTAAGCTTCTACCATTCCCTCCGCAAATTCTCAATTTCAGTTATTTTATTTTTACTCCTAGGAGGAATGGCTATCGCTTTTTCTGTATTCAATTGCTCAGGTAGGATTTTCCTTTCAGTAGCTATTCCTTCGCTCAGGCTTGCTTCTATGTTTCTTGCTTGAAACACTTCTTCAGCGTTCATATGCTCCTGGCTATGTTCTTCAGGGGTAGTAACCTTAACTGGTTCTGCTGTTCCCTGAGGGTATTCTTTTTGAAACAATTTTTCAGTGTTCACACCTTCTTGGCCGCATTTCTCAGGGGAAGTAACCCCAGATGGTTCTGTTGTTCCCTGAGGGTTTTCTTCTTCTACTTCATCGGGTATTCCCTCAGCTGTATCTTTACCAATAATAGCCTGTTCCTGCAATTGGTTTATCTCAGTGTTGAAGTTCAGTGGGCTGTGGGGTTGTATGTATTCGCTCATGTTGGCCAAAATTTGGGCCAATTGGTCCTCCTGCAATGGGATTTGAGGTGGACTTGTAATGGTGGTTTCAGGAGGTTTTTCTCCCTCTCTTTCACCTTCATTTCTTCCTTCCTCCTCACAGGTGTGATAACTTCCTTCTTTCGCACTAGTAGGGTGACTTTCTTCTTCTCCACTAGTGTGGTGATTCTCTTCTTCTTCACTAGTGTGGTGATTCTCTTCTTCTTCACTAGTGTGGTGACTCTCTTCTTCTTTCTCATTTCCTTCTTTCTCATCGGTGTGGTGATTTCCTTCTTCGAGTTTTGGGGGTTGTTCATCTTCCGAACTGGGCAATTCTAGGGGTTGGCTACTGCTACCCTGAAAATCTTCTATCATTCCACTACTTCTCCTTAACCTGGAGGATTGTCTGCATTTTGATGGTTTTGATATTGTGCTAGTAACTCTTTGGCATTTTGGGGCAGGCAGGGCTATTCCTTCATCAATTGAGACTATCAGTTCTTCCCAACTAATCTGCTGTTGGGAAATACTGTAACTCACTATCAATCTGATTAAGCAATGGTGGCTTACCACCATATATATATGATGAGACTTTCTTATCCTTCGGACGGCATCATGCAATAAGAAATTTAAATATGCAGGTAGGTTTATAGTACATTTTTGCTTTAATACTGCTAATAACTTAAGGTGGCGAGGTCTTACCACATCTTTTCTTCCATCGCATGTTATGTAGCTCTGTACTACTTTTGTCAATTCTGTCCATGGTTCTCCCAACGTTGTTGGTTGAACTCCTTTCCCTTTGATGATTAGGGTCTGCCCTTCATCCTGAAAAATGTTCATGGCTTCTTGGAGTTTTACTTTCTTATGGGTCCATATGGTTCCTTCCGCTGGCAGACCAAACACCTCGGCGATTATTGAGTCAGTTACTGCTATTTGCCTACCTCTAACCATGGAGTAACCTTCGTGAAGATTATATAAAAATTCAATGGCTACCGTTTCATGAGGTTTTTGCAGTCTTGTGAGGTAGGTAATCCACCCTACTCTCTCCAGAATTTCCCATGCAGCGTTAGAAACAGCTAGCACCTGTGGCTCACTACGAATTGGTCGTCCTCCCATTATATCTGCACACTGTTAATTCTTCACAAATGCACAGTAATGTAATGGAACAACACAGCACAGTATTTCGGAACAATACCATTAAGCTTTTATTATTACCGAGAATATAGGGATTTGACCTACATGCAGGCATAAAATATAGGGATTTTACCCTTATGCAGGCATTGAAAGGCATCTGCGCCCCCCCTAAAGGATGATAGGTTGTCCTAACAACAGTTGTATAGCAGTAAAAAGCATACATACTTATGATACAATCAATCAAATTATTGAATTACTGAAATCGATGCATATTATTAAATTGTAAATAGATATAGAAACATTTATGTAATTATTCGAGGATAAGGGAAAGGGACAGCTGATGTGAAAACAAGTACTTCTGCGGTCATTACCCACATAAAATATTATGATCGATTTATAAATAGATTTCATGTATAATATGTTCAAAACAAAGGGTTTAGGAGCATAATCTCATTTGATATTAGATAGAGATATAAGAAAAGGGTTTATCATTACTATTGATTTGAAAAGTGTGACTCCAATACCATTAGCAGAGCTCTGTTTCCCACAAGTGTCTATAACCTTGACAAAGTTTCTTTTTCACCCTTGGAACCATTATACTTTATTTATCCCTAGGGAAGTGCTGTTGTGATGTCATGATGGAGGCCACTGTGCTGGCTTGGGAACTAGATGTTCCACAATGCCATTCACCAGGAAGGAGTGAAAGGTGGACAGGCCGGCTCGTGATGAGACCTCCTGTTCCAAGGACTTTTCTTTTTTTGAGTTATCCATTGGATCATATCCCTGGTGTGGTGGCCATTAATGGGAATGCCACTTCACTGCTTTCTTATGATCATGGTAGGCTGGCTCTTGATGAGACCCCCTATCCTCCATCTACCATTTCATAGAATTGTTAGTAATTATATAGAGTTTTTTTTTGTTTTTTTTTTATAGCACTTCCCTACTTATATATAGAGGATGGCTCAACACTCCTTAAGATTAGGGATGGTGGAAGAAGTTTGAACATCTAAATAGAGAAAATATGCCCTTATTCTTATTCAATAAATAAAAATCAAAGAGAGTTATGAGAATTTAGGGAAGAAACAACATGATAAAGATAACCGATCATATTAATTTTAGTGAAAATAAAGATAGTAAAGTGATATAGATAGTTGTGTCCTTTCCTTTTTCTTATCACTACAAATTTTTTTCTTAAAAATGACAATTTCTCTTGATTTGCTGATTCCAGTAATCTCTAATTTGTGTATCCTTGCATAAACTGTATTTTTTCCTTTAAGAGAGTCATGAAGAATTCACAAAAATCCTCAAAATGCTATTCTAAAACAAGAAAAATGAACTCAAAAAAGTGTTGTTCCTTTGGGAAGGAACAGAAAAAACAATCTGCGAAAAGGTTGTTCCTTTGGAAAGGAACAACAAAAATAATCAGCGGAAATGTTGTTCCTTTGGGAAGGAATGGAAAAAATAGGCGGAAAAAAACTGTTGTTCATTTCTAAAGGAACAACAAAACACGGGGCAAAAACTGCTATTCCTTTGGAAAGGAACAACAAAAACATACGACAGAAACTGTTGTTCCTTTGGAAGGGAACAACAAAAAATGTTGTTCCTTTGGAAAGGAACAACAAAAACTCGCAAAAAAAACTGATGTTCCTTTTGAAAGGAACAAAAAAAAGAAACACGTTGTTTCTTGAGAGAAACTACTACTGTTCCTTAAAAAGGAACAGCTTAAGAAATAAAATATGTACAAAAAAACAAGCAGGATAAGGAGAAAAGATTTATGTACAAGTTTCAAAATGAAAGAAATTATTCAGTGAATGGGTGTTGAGGAGGAGTTGTCCCCCTCAGCTAGAATCTGCATGGTATAATATTCCCATAATTGATGGTAAAAGGACTCCCGATTAAGTGGTTTATGGTAAAGTCACACTCGATGACCGTTTACTTTGAACGAATGTCTAGATCCATCAATGGTGGTTAATGTGATAGTGCCATTATCATGCACTTTTTGTATCTCATAGGGTCCAAGCCATCGTGTCTAGAGTTTTCCTGGAAAATCCTGAAACCTGGAGTCATATAGGAGTGCCCAATCCCCTTTGTGGAAGATTTTCTCTTTGACGAGGGCGTCATGCCATTTTTCTCTTTGATGTTGAATTAATGCAGTGTGCTAAAGAGCAGAGAGCCTAATTTCATCTAACTCATTGATTTGATGTAATCTTCTGACCTGGGCTTCATTCAAATCTAAACCCACCTCCTGGGCTGTTCTTAATGTCTGAATTTCAAACTCTATTGGAAATATGGGTTCTTTTCCAAATACCAATTAATATGGGGAATACCCCGTGGTAATTCTCCATGTTGTTCGATATGCCCACAAGGCTTTTGGAAATCTATAAGACCAGTCAAATCTGTGTGATGCAACTGTTTTTGTCAATATAGTTTCGATCACTTTATTCATGCTCTCTACCTGGCCATTTTCCTGTGGGTGGTATGGAGTTGTGATTTTATGCTGAATGTGGTAATTTTCTAATGTTGCAGTGATTCTGTTACCTATGAATTACGGTCCTCCATCTATAATTATGTCCCTTGGGAGGATGTATTAGAAAAATATTTGGAAAAGGAATTGTATTACAGAGTCCTCTGTAGCTCTTGAAAGTGCCTCTGCTTCAACCCATTTAGTAACATACTTTGTTATGACAACGATGTATGTTTTCTTATTTGATGGTGGATTAATAGGACCAAAAAATTCAAGTGCCTAGCGTTCAAATGGCTCGATTACTAACTGTGGGTTCAAGGGCATTTCGTCGGACTGTCCAGGGTGACCCGCCCCTTGGCAAATATCACAAGCCTGTACGAATTTTTTAGCGTCTTTAAAAATTGTAGGCCAGTAATAGCCTATTTGTAAAACCTTGTGGCCAGTCCTACGATTTGCAAAATTTCTGCCACACGTTCTGTTGTGGCATGCTTTCAGAATATCAAATATTTCTTCCTCTCGGATGCATCTCCTGATGTGCATATCTGATCTTGTATGAAACAAGTAGTCCCTAATCCAAGAGAATCGGGTACTATGCTGTACTAACTATTTTCGTTCATTGGGCGTTAGATGCTTAGGTAATTTACCTATTACTAAATAATTTTCAATATCAACATACCATGGGGTTCTAGAAGTAACGACAAACAAATGCTCATCTGGGAAGTGATCTTTGACTTCTGCTGCATCTGTTGGTTTTGGCATTCGAGACAGGAAATCAGCTACAAGGTTCTCTTTTCCAGGTCGATCTTTTATTGTGATATCGAATTCCTGCAATAAAATCAACCATTTTGTTACTCTACCATTTGTAATAGGTTTATTTGCTAAAAAAATTATGACAGAGTGATCTGTATATAAAACTACAGGATACCCAGTTATATAATGTCTAAATTTATTTACAGCATGTATCACAGCTAAAAATTCTTTCTCAGTCATAGTATAGTTTAATTCATCAGGAGATAGATTTTTTCTAATATAATAGATTTCATATGGTTTCTTATCCTCTTCCTACCCAAGAATTACTCCAATAGCTGTGTCTAAGGCATCAGATGAAATTTGGAATGGAAAATCCCAATTTGAGCCCCTTAGCACTAGGGCTGTTGATAAAAGCTTTTTGAGATCTTCAAAAGCTTGGTCACATTTATCTGTCCCGTTAAAATAAACATTCCCTATTAGTGCATATAAAGGTGCAGCTACTTGAGAATAATGTTCTATAAATCTTCTAGAATAACCATAAAATCTGAGAAAGCTATGTACCTCTGTTTGTGTGGTAGGAGTAGGTAGTAACAAAAATATATGAATTTTAGCTGGATCTACCTGAATTCTAGCTGCTGAGATATAATGACCTAAGATGAGTCCCTCGGTCATCATTATGTGACACTTTTCATGGCTTAAGCAAAGCCTAGTGTCAATACAGCTTTGCAAGACCTTTTCCAAGGTTTCTAATGCCGACTCAAAATCATCTCCATAAGGTGTGAAGTCATCCATGTATACTTCGAGTCCTTCATTTATTAAATCTAAAAATATGTTGAGAATGGCCCTCTAAAATGTAGTAGGGGCATTGTATAGACCAAAGGGTAAAAATCGATAGGAAAATGTCCCTCAAGGGTAGGTAAAAGTGGTTTTGTCTTGGTCTTTAGGGGGAATCTAAATTTGATTGTATCCACTGAAGCCATCTAGGAAAGAAAAGAATTTCTTTCCTGCCAATGTATCTAATAACTAGTCAATGAAGGGAAGAGGAAAGTGGTATTTTTGGGTTACTTTGTTTAGTTCTCGATAGTCGACACATATCCTCCACTTTCCATTCTTCTTTGGCACTACTACTAATGGGGAGATCCACTTGCTATTAGATATTGGGTAAATAAAATTGACATCCAACAACTTTTGTAATTCAGCTTTCACAATATCTTTAAGATGAGAGTTTAATCTTCATTGGGGTTGGAAAATGGGTCTAGCATCTTTTTCTGTATACATGTGGTGCGTACATAACTGGGGGTCAATTCCCTTCATGTCTGGATAATCCTATGCAAAGGCACCCTTATATTTTTGTGGTAATTGGTTCGTTTTCTTTTCTTGTTCAGCAGTTAGATTTTTGTTAATGTTTAGAGTTTTTCCTGCTTCAATTTCTACAATTTTGCTATTGTAAACAGAAGTGGTGGGTATTGATTGATCATGAATGTCTTTCAAGGGATCTTCTTCTTCTTGATTATCAAATGTTGCCTTGATCATGTGACATTGCAAATGGGATCTAATTTTTGGTTTATTGATGAAACTCTTAAGAATGTCATCCTCTGTTTGGTCTTTAAAGTCGAGGGTATCTTCTATGGTTAGTGGTGATCTAATATTTTCCATGAGATATGATACAGGTTGTTTCCTTGTTTTGATTATCGATAGGCTTGGTTGGGCTGGGGGATATAAAGCTAAATTCTTGACATAGTTTCCCTTTGTTATATTCATGTTGCCTTGTCGACAGCTAATGTAAGCGTCGGCAATTGCCAACCAAAGTCTACCTAGGATTAAAGGGTGTCCATCTAGCCATTTTTTGGGGTTGATAATCAGGAAGTCAGTAGGGTACTCCCGGGAATTTACTGATACCATTACATCATGTAATGTACCTTCTGGTTTGACTACTGATCGTTTAACCAATTCTAATAAGGTTGTTGTTGGATCTAATGATGTAATGCCAAGTTTTTGACAAGTGGTGGTTTTTAGGATATTAATTGCAGCTCCCAAATCAACTAAGGCATTTGGAAACGATTGCCCATTGATTTGTACCATCACTATAGGATTTCCTGGGTCCTCATACTTTATAGGTGTTTCCATTCCTGATAATAATTCAGATAGAGTGCCAACTACTTGAACAGTTGGGTTAGTTGTTGTTATCCTCTTGGGCTTCCTTATACATAGTTCTTTGATGGTTTTTGCATAAATAGGGATGTCTTGGATAGCTTGGAGGAGAGGGATTTTTATACACAAATTTTTTAATTCTCCCAAAAGATCAAAATCAGGATATTCTATTGGGAGAGGTATGATTAATCATTCTGGGAACGGTGGAGAAGAGGTGGTTTCTTGTTCCTGAGTTTGTTGTTTAACCACATTCTCCTTGTGCACTGTTTGTTCTGTGGGTAACGGGTCTTCAACTTGAACATTTTTGTCTCCCTCTGTTTCTACTATGTGCCAAGATCTTAGTTGAAGGTCATTACACTCCTTCAGTTCAGTTTCTAGTTCCGGTGGTTCCATTATTTGAACAGACTGAACTGGCCTATTATTAGGGTTTGGGTTGGGTTGGGTCGGGAGTTGCAGTCTTAAGTTGGTCTGGGCATTTTGTGGCAATGTATAGGGGGCTGGCAGTGTAGGTTGAGGGAGAGGAATTGTTCCAGCTGGCTGATTTGTAGGTCTTTGCCGGTTTGTCTACTAGGTCTGACTTTGCGAGGTGGAGGGGGACCATTGTGTTGGATACGCATTTTTTTGCCAAAATGGCAGACAGTAAGGAAAGTTTGGCCAATTGGTTTGATTTTTTTTATTTGGCCATGGTGATGTAGGGAATGATTGTTGTGACCAATTGGGGAAAGCTGGCTGGTATTGCCACATTCCATTATGTTGCTAAGCATTATACTAAGGAAACTGAAAAGAAGAGGATGGATCAATTGGCATACCTTTTTGTCGTGGCTGCCATTGTCGGCGTTGATTGAGTAGGCATACCAACTCTGATTCTTCTTCCACCTCCTTGTAAACTGCTTTCAATCCAAGGAGTGAGGGGAAACCTTCTGTGGAGTGATCTTTTGTGAAGATAGCATAGACTTTGACTATATCCAATGGGCACTCTTTATGGTTGTGTTTCTTTCTGCATTTAAGGTAAAATATTGACAGATTTTGTTCTGCTTCTGCTTACTTTTGTTTGGCTTGCATAATGTCGAACTGCATTGTCAGAGTCCCTAGAATATCTATTTTAAAATCTTCTAGTAGATTGCCAATTTCTACACGGGTTATACTTTCACGAGAAATCTTACTATCTCTTGTGATCATATCACGTTCTGCTGACTTTAGCTTTGTGTTGCCTCTCAAACTCCTGATACATAAATCAAAAAAAAATTCTTGATATATATCACCTTTGCCCATAATGTTGAATGTTTCAACCCATTGTTCCTTCATCCCTTTAAGTAATGTACTTTTCAACACATTATGAGGTAAGGGTAAAGATGCATAAGGTGATCTCTGAAGGTTGTATTGAAAACGTTCTACATATTCCTCAAGTGTTTCATTAGGTTTTTTTGTCATCTGAAATATTTCGTCTTTTAATTACCTAGACCTACAATAGTCTTGATATTTATTTAGAAACACAACTTTCATCTGATCCCAATCATTTATAACACCTCCACCTAACCCCATAAACCATTGTAAATCTACTCCTTTTAATGTGGAAGGAAATAATTTTAATTTTTAGGGATCGGTGGTATAGTCATACCCCCTACATAATACATCAAATTCAAATAGAAATGCATATGGATATTCCGATGTTAATCCATGGAATGTAGGAATATGCTGAAGAGGGATGTCCTTCATAGGTGCATTAACTGCAGTGTCCACAATGGGATATTGTACTGTGGAAGTTTTTTGAGGTGTTTGCTGGTTTTGGTTCTGGGGCATTTGATCGAATATGTGCCAATATCCTTCTGGGATTTCAAGGGAATTCCTAGGCTGACTAGAAGGAATAGGAATGACCTTGACATCACTCCCTTGATCTGGAATAATAAGTGTTCCTTGCTGGCCTACTATCTGAGGAGATTCAGGTCCTTTAGCTTTGTTTTGAATGATGCTGACAACACTTCCCTTATCTGGGTTGCTCACTGTTTGGATTACTTCAAGAGGAGATTTTGGTTCTTCTGTTCCCCTTGTTTCTACTTTTCCTTCGTGGAGATTACTAGAGTTCCCCTATTGCAGAGAAATTAGGCGAGAATTCTCAATTTCTTGGGAATCTTGCTCAATTCCTTCTGTTTGATTATGTACCTCAACAAAGGCTATAGATGGTGATTATGTGGCCTGAATGAAACTAGTAAGCTGTCTAGAAATAACTTTCCTAGGTCCTACTGATGGCTGAGATTCAGTTTTCTTGAGGATTTAGTCAATGAAAGTTTTTCACCCAAGGGTCATGGTTCCCTTAGGTTTTTCATGTTTAGGAGGATTTTTGTTTTGTTTAGCTTTTCTATTCATTCAAAAAGACAAGCATTCATTCCCACCTAAAATTTTACCCAATTCTGCTGTGAAGCGGGCCAGTGAACAAGTATGTTTCTTGCTCGGTACATAGGTTATTACCTTCCGTTTTTAATACCCAATTCTTCGCTAGCAGAAAAAAAAATCAAATATGCATCACTCTCTGTAAATGGATACACTCTCCCCGGCAACAGTGCCAAAATGTTGAGGTATAAAAGGTGTCTTTTTAACGCCTATTTATCCTACATTAATTATCAATCCAGGAATGAATTTTTGTTTCAAGAGTGTACTCAGTCTCAGGCTACAATTCAATCTAAGAGTAATGCTTTGCAATATGTAGTATAGTGTTGTAAATACAAGAGTAAACAGATGCTTGGAAAAGAAATCTAACTACAATGACATGAACTTAAATTCTTGGAAATTCAATCATTCATTCAAAAAACATCAGTCAAGGATGCAGTAATGGTGACTCTTTCCTTTAGAAACTGATGGAATTGAAATCAAATGGGAACAAGATAATCAATATGGGAATGTAGGTAGCAATAACCATTATTCTTTACAGTTGATAATCCTATCTTAAAGCAATTAAAAGGAAATAGAAATTAAACTAAAGTAGGCAAACTCTCAAAACCAAACTCTTTGCAATATGTAAACTAATTAATCTGAAATGAACATCAAACCTGGAATTGAACAACAATGTAAATGAATAGCAAACTGTAACTAGAAGAATTGAATCAGTAAATTCTATGTAATGAATCTGGACAACAAACTTTACTAATGGAATCAAATAGCAAATTCTATTAAACAAAAAATCCTCTTAAGTAGAAAATCTTGTTAAGCAGCAAATCCTATTAAGCAACAAATCCTGTTAAGAAACAAATCCTGTCGACAGTAAAATCCCTTGATCAACACTCTGAAATGAGCAGCAATCAAACGAAACAGCAAATGGAACAACAACTGAAATAGAATATCAAATATTGAACAACAAAGCTCTGTTAAAACATAATGAGATAAATGATACAGGAATGAAGATTCTTGTTAGAAAGGAACATCAGTGCAATTCATCAATGTAACACATTGATATCAATAAGCAATTTAAACAGTAAACCAATTAACTTACAAACTGTAATGAAAACAAATACAAATTGTCACACAACGATAGCTTAAAAGCAATGATACAAACAACAGATCGATCCACCAGGGTCGGGCCCTTAACCACCAGTGAAACGCTATTGGGCTTTACTCCAGAGTTAAGAAATGGAATGACAAAAATATCTTGTATTAATCGGACATAAATAGTGCTTACAACAGTAGCTCTCTGATCACGAGAGTTAAGAAATTACAGAGTTACAAAAGGAGTGTTTTATCAAAAAAATTATTTCGTCCCCCGATTTCTAAAGGCACTGCCTTTTATAACAATTCGACGGATAAGACAAGAAACAATGATAAGATTGAACAACGATCCCTTAGGATCGAAAGATCCTGAGGGATTCACTTCTTTTCTCTTTTTAGCTAGTGCTTGGTCTTCTTAAGCTGTAGCCGTTTTGTTCCTTGTCTTCCTTTAGCTATAAATTCTGATTTCCTTCTTATTGTCTGGATACGGTCCTTTTCTGGAGGAACAGTGGTTACTCCTATTTTAGCTTTGCCTCTTGAATGATGGTTTACTTCATTTGTTTCCTGTTTTTAGAACAAAAGGCAATTTTTAGGCAATCTTCACAATAAACACGAGTCTTTGCAATTCTATCATAATCCTCCAATAAATCATCTTTCTAGAATAAAAAGAATTATGTTTAAAAGAAAAAGATGAGAAAATACATGGTGAATCCTTACCTTTTCCAATGCTCAATAGAGATCATATGACAATCTCATACAAACATACAAAGCTTATAACAAGCCCTCAGTACAGTACAATCGTCATACACTAATCAAGACCAATCTTTCAAATCCATGCATCGATCTCTGCCTCCTGCTAGCCTGCCTCCACTGTGCAATCTCTGCTGAATAATAGCTCAGAATGAATTTTAATTACTCCATCCTTGACTGCGCAATCCTCATTTGCAACTCCAATGAGTGTGTGATGTAATCAATGCATCACTATAGTCACAACAGATAGTTTATCTTGCCCTTTCACCTATCTCTCCACTGGTCTCCACTAAAATTTCCATGCATTGTAGTTAACTGATGTATTGTTCAGTTGATTAATGAGTTATTATTTGTGAATTAATTAACTAATTAATTCACTCCACTCTCACTAGTGTATCAATTAGTTAGACTAGATACAACTAGCTCAACTGAGTCTAACTGAGTTAAACTAAATACAACTCCATAACTACTTCTTCCAACTGTGTCATAACTTTGCCACCCGAGTTCTAACTGAGTCATCCATGCATTAGCTCCACTAAACTCTTAGGAATTGCGTAATTCCTTTTGTCAGCTGATGTGCCACATCTGTGCACTGAACTGAAGTGCTCCAAGAGAATAAGTTGTTGTTTAGAGTCCGATTATTATTAAGAGCTAATAATAATTGACTTGCATCTATTTTTAGATTGAAAATATATAAATAGACTTCGCCCAATATTCTAAAAATATAATTTCATCTATTTTTCCAACTTGACCAACCATCCACAAATAGCATCCTGCAAATTCTAAAATATGATCATCATGTCTAAAAATAGACATAGTCTAAAAATAGACTTGCGCCAAAAATATCCTATGGGCCCACTTAGTGAAGGCGACTCTTTTCACTAAGGTCATCATCTTGTTGAAGCTCAAAAACTTGTATATAAATCTCCCAATGCGATAATCAAAGTGAGAAAACATATTGCCCTTATTTTACTAGTTTCTCCAAAAATGGAAGGGAAGTTTCTCCTCCTAAAAGCTTCGAGGGTGAGGAGCTGGTAACAGTTGAAAGAGGATAGGGTTAAGGGCTCCCATTCTAGGCCTTTGATCCTAAAATGAGGGATTCTCCCCTTAATATGTGGATCTTCTTCCTCCTTTTGTGGATCCCTAACCTCTCCTCCCTCCCTTTAAATGAATTCTATGCTTTCCCCAAATGTTGATCAATGCTAGTTTCCAACCTTGTGCTAAGTTGTGCCTAAATGATGCCATTTTATGAAGGATAAAGGAGTGCTTGAAGGTGTTGGTGAGGATTTGGAAATCCATCTGAAGGTGGCTTCCAAAATTACAACTTAAATGGTTGTATGCTTCCATTTTTTCTAATAATAATACATTATACGTTTGTCTTCCATAAATGTGTAATTGATTATGTATTTAGTGTGCTACTCTCTGATATTTCACATAGTTTATATTAGAGTAAGTTATTCTATATATGATTTCATTGATTTTATTTGATCTTCCTTGCAGGTAAACATCTGCGTCGATGCTTAAAGGATTGAACTTGGAAGTGAGAAGAATGGGAAACGACACTAATGGGTGTTAGCATTAGAGCGAGGTATGCCATGTCTCGTTTTGTATACTCTAATATAAGCTAGGAAGGTCTGCCTATATTTGTTTGGTTTGTTGCTAGATCCTCTATTTAGGACTAGAGAGATCGTAGTTGTACACCATAGGGATTGTCTATACAACAAAATGGTGACTCCACTAGGGAGCCTATATCCCTTTCAATCCTCCTTTCCTATTTTGTCGTATTGCTTAGTTTGGTCAACCCTTGAAGGATCCTTGATTTTGCTTTCTTTTGAAGTTGTACTCTGAATTGTCTTTGTTTTAGGGTATCAATTCTAGCTTTTTGCTTAATATTTTCTTTCTTTTTCCAAAACTTTCTTTCTCGGCGCATTTTTTACTTGAAATAGTCACATTATCAGCGCCACTTTTGCTAGAAACTATCACGCTTGAACCGTTGGTTCTAACTGTCTTCCCGCGCTGATCTTTGAATTTGAGTTTTTTTTTTGGTTTTTCCTTAAAATTATAGTGTGTCTTGATCTTCAAAGTCATCTCCTACTCTGTGTGCATCAGATTTTCTTTGTTTTGTCACAATTCTTTGTGGTGTGTAAAATTCCATCCCATACTTGAAGTAGTAAAGTGAATTTCGGTTGAGTCTTTGATTCTTTGAGTAAATTGAAATTGTTGTTCACTACTTATATGTTTGGAAGGAATACTAATTCACTATTTATTAACAAATATTATTTCTTTTGAGATCATAAAATAATTTTTTTTTGCATTCATTTAGTTTTCATCTCATAATTTAATTTTTGTTGAAGTGCATTAGATCACATTGCATTGAAAACTAATTTTTGAGACTTATCATTGAAAATAGATTAAATTGTTTAGTGATTGAAAGATAAAAGGTGCATTAAGTGCATCTAATTCATCGAAAATAAAAGGAAATTGTAAATAGATTGCATTTACACAATTTCAAGGGAATCGTGCATAGATTACATTGCATGTTTTGACATCATTTTATGCTTTGAAATAAATTGGAATAGTCAAAGCAGAAGATATTTAGGAAATTATTGTTTATTGCATCTTTGTTTGATTGCATAAATTTTTGAATTTTTTCCCTATACTAGATAACCTTCACCAAAATGAAAAGTATATTTTTATCATATTAGCTACATGATATGTGTTCAGGTGACATCGATATTTGAGCCTTAAATATGAAACGTAAATCAAGATCAACTTAAAATTTACCTCAAATAACCTAAGGAGCATTTGCAACCTAATGAAAAAATTTAGAGTTCTAGGCTAGAGACGTGTTTTGGCATCGTAAAACGTAGGATTTGTAGCTAATTTCCTACGTTTCATCTTGGGGGTGGTATCCTATTCCATGTACAGAAGTATATAGGACCGTTCTCCAGTACTCTCAGGTATATAGTAGGTGCTTCACGTATGAAAGTATATAGGAATGATCTCGTTGATTGGTTATGCATCACACAACACTACTATGGACAACACTCCCACGTACCATTGCGTATATTTTGGGAGTCCCGACTAGGTTGCTATCCATCTATAGGTAATCGAGTCAACTGCCTTGTAAGCGTGATACGCTGAACAAAACATTTGGGGATATTAGCTGCCATACTTCTTGGTTAACCAATAGGAATTTTGTGATTCACAGTTTCTTGGTAATCCTTTATGCCTATCATACCCCTTTTTGATTTATTTGTTTTTAATTTCTAAAATTTATTTCCCATGGAATAACATAAGTTACCCGTGCACGATTCCTTAATAGATCTTAGGTTGAGCCTAATGGCAATATTTCCTCAATTTACGAATCAAGGAATCCCCTCAAATGGGAATCCTGGTCCTTTTCCTTCTTTTGGAAATGTTGGCACTCCCTATATGGAAACGTTGTCCCTCCCAAGATTAATCATTGGTTTTCCAGTTTGGCTATTTTCAACCCCCATGGTTCCAAATGTCCAAGATGCTTCTCAACCAAGTTCTACTCCGCCTAGACAATGTCACCCTCATGATGATCTGAAAGTTGACCCCTTTCCTTCTTCGGCTATTTCTTCACCCCATTCTTTCTCTTCGCCTGGTGAAATTATGGATTCTAGTAACTAGGAAGCTAAGAAGAAGAAGAAGAAAAATAAGCAAGGGGGAAACCAAACAACCATTTCTACCAATGCAAATGATGTTGAAAAATATTCCAATCAGCCCCACAAAGTCAAATTCCCTTGCAAGTTATGCATCGGTGACCACCTTCTTAGGGATTGTCCTGACATTCCCAGGGTATTAGAAGTTTGGTCCACTGACTCAAATCGGCCATTGTCATCAGCCTCTAGAGATCATGCTGGTGACAAACCCTCAAATAGTAATAGTGAGGCCCATGGAAAAAAGGGTAAAGTAAAATTTACCTGTAATTTATGTGAAGGGAATCATCCCATTCCCCTTTATCCTTGTATGGATGCAAGCTCCAAAGTATTGCAAAACCTTACAAATTATCAGCCCTGTCTTCCTGCTGGCTACTAGAAGCTTTCCTCTGATCCTCCACTAGTTTATCAAGTGATCGATCAGAATTCATCTTTGGTCAATCTGACTCTCTCTGAACGTGAAACCCATGAGTTCATTCCCAAACAACCATTGTTCGAGAAAATGGTTGACTTGATTCCATCTTCAGTCGATCGTACCTTTCTCATAGAGAGTGAACCCCATACCACTCAATTTATTTTTGTTTCTTCAGATTCCCATGAATTGGAGGGAAATCCTCCCATTCCCATGGAACAAGAGGATGATCCTCCCATTCCCATAACATAAGGGGGAAATTCTCTCATTCCCATGGCACCCCATCCAGGTAGTATGGTTGTTTCCGTTGATTGGATTCCACTGGCAAGATATCGTCTTCCTTCGTTCAAGCCCTTTGAGATCACAGTAAAAGCCTATAATGTGGTCGTACCCAGTAAAATAATAGATAAAGGTGCATATGTTAGTATTTTTAACTCAATTACTTTGAAAGATTTAGGTTCTCCGCAAACTTGTTCCTATTACCCAAAATTTGTTGGCTTTTAACAAAGGAACTAGTTAACCGTTATTGACCCTTCCTAAGTTTCCTATTAGTTTGGGAGGAAATCATCTACATCAATGTGATGGTTGTCCAAGGCCCTTTGGATTTTAACTTACTCCTTGGGCATGACTATACTTATGTCATGGGAGCTCTTGTCTCTTGTCTCTTTCATGTGATGTGTTTCTCGAATGAAGGAAGAATTGTGGCCATTGATCAAATTTATTTCATTGGTCCTAATATGGCTCCCAATAAACCATCATCCCTAAATGGTCCTTACATGACAAGTGGTATCTTCCCCGCCACAGGTTAATTATTTGGTAACCTATTCCATGTTCATGTCTACTGATGATCTAGTCAATGATATAGAGCATCATGTACTGGGGGAATTGGGCCTTGATTTCTAGAGTGTTGTTCTACCATATGATGAGAACCTCATGGCATCCATGAAATCTTATGGGCCATGAGTGGAATTATTTCAGAGCAGATTTCCTTTTCTTATGTCAAGCTCGTTAAAAAGTGAAACAAGGTGTCGAAGTAGAGTTTCGTTTCTTCTGTCAAGTTCCTTAAAAGATGAAACAAGGTGTCAGAGTAGAGTTCCTTTTCTCGTGTCAAGATCCTTAAAAAATCAAGCAAGGTGTCAGAGAAGAGTTCATTTTCTTGTGTCAAGCTCCTTAAAAAATGAAACAAGGTGTCAAAGCAGAGTTCCTTTTCTTGTGTCAAGCTCCTTAAAAAATGAAAGAAGGTGTCAGAGCAGAGTTCCTTTTCTTGTGTCAAGCTCCTTAAAAAATGAAACAATGTCTCTGGAGCAAAGTTCCTTGTCTTGTGTTAAGCTCACTAAAAAATGAAACAAGGTGTCATGAGGATAGTTCTTTTACTGTGTCTACCTCATTGAAAAATGAAACATGTCCTTATGAGGATTATTGTTTTATTACGTCGAACTCGTTAAAAAATGAAGTAGGTCCTTATGAGCATAGTTATATTAGTATGTAAATTTCATTAAAAAATGAAACAAATCCCATTTCTAATTCAAGTCTTTGATTAGATCTCGTAAATTTCTCGTCGAGTCTTTCACTTGAGCTCATAAATGAATCTTCATTCCATCCACTTGTTAGTAACCATTAGTCTACTTAGCTTAATTAAATGAAGCTTGGGGGGGAATGTACCTCGAATTGAGTCATTATGTTGGGGGCATGAAAACCAATTCCAAGCATAATTTTTCCACATGTTCTAAGATTATGAAAAAATGAAACCAATTTCAAGCACAGTTTCCCATGTTTCAAGCTTGTGAAAAAATGAAACCATATTCAAGGGTTCTCAAGAATAGCTTGCCATGTTTCAAGATGTGTAAAAAATGAAACCATTCCTATACACCTCTTGTGATTTCCCTTTTATATACCTGTTCTACCAGATGAGCCTTGGTTTTCTCATTCCATCGTCACCATCTGCTTGGACGATCATACACTTTCATTTGGTTTTTACCATTTCTTGGGGAACTGCTGCGATGAGTGGTTTTGTTAGCCAACTTATTAACCTTTCCATGTTTTGAGCAGTTCCATCATGACCGAAACTAGTCACTACCATTTATACCACTCGTTCATCCAAAAGGAGTCCTCTTTCAGCTCTTTTCCAACTCCCAAAATATGAAAATATTCTTGAGAAATTTTCCTTTTCAGATCGTAAAAGTAAATGAATTAATGTCTACTCAGTATAAGTTTAACCCTTTTTCAAAATGGGATAGAATAATTACAAAAAAGGAATACCTTAGTCAAACATGACTAGGAGGTTCTCTTGGATATTGTTTCCTACCTTTTTGGATTTGAGAGACTATTTACAAAAAGATACATCTAGAGTTTTCTTTTCCAACTCTTTTTCAAACTCTCTAAACATGAAAAATATGTCAAGTTTTACCTTCACTGGACTCATTAAAAAATAAACAATGATGGAATTGTAAAACATGCCAAGGCTGAGCTACTCCTTCATAGGGCATGTTAAACTTACTAGGAAGGATTCATCTGAAGGGTGAACTTATATGACAAGAATTTAGTATCCTCTTCAAGCTTGTGTAAAAATAAAGAGGCACTCGCTAGAAATAGTGTGGAAAAATGGAAGGAAACACATATCCTGTATTTTGTCTGAAAGGAAGCATGTTACCCTTAAACATGACACTTATCTATATCTCGTGTCAGGTTTTGGATATCCTCACTTCGTCACTCTCCTTCCTAGATTTGGGAGATCCATTTGCCTCTCATTTGATTATATATTTCAACATGACCTATAATCCTATTGTGAGTCAAATGCTGCCAAATTCTGGAGTCATGTCTCCAATATGTTCAAGAGAGGTCTCCGTCTGCAAATTCAAACCTCTTTTGACTTTCTCTACTTCAATCATGAATCACTCTTACCAACTTTGAAAAAATCCTTTGTTTCATGTCGATGATGTGGGAAACATTACAACCCTCGTTTGATGGATCACTTCCTGTCGACTCCAACTCACTATCCAAGAAAATGATTGAGAAAATCCCCTTTCAATACCTTGGAGCTTGCATGCCACAATGGCAGGTTCTTCACATTCAAAGATAGGCTCACATTATTGGCCTTCGATAGAATGACTATGCAAGTCTTTGACTTTAGCTCCTTTTTTCACACTTCTAGATTATGTTGTTGGACGTTGAGAGCCGTCATCATCATTGGTGGATTTTCTCGTGCATGTTAATGGTTTACAGCATCGATTGGTAACTAGGTGGTTTCTACCATGTTCGACTTCAATACATTTATTCACCTAGTTAGATTCATACTTTGGATGGGTCAGGATAGAGATGAACACCCTAGCTTTCATCTGATAAATCCAGGCTGCATGGATTTATTTAGTATTCATGATTGTACACATGATCCCTTATATATGGATGGTTGTGCACATGCCATGGATCCATACACATGTTCCTTTCTAGTCGGATGGTTGCATCCATGTTGTGGGTTCATGTATTACTAGATGCATATTCAAAGATGTATTATTGGGCATACTTACATAAAATTTTCCATACATATTGTAAGATTTTTGACTTGAAGTTATCTTAACGGTGGTTTCCTAAGTCCTTTCTTGACCTGTCAAGAAATTTAACCATCACTCTTCGTTATGCTTTCATGCTTTAGGGGAATTTGTTATACAATATTTTTTCGCACTCCTAGTCTCATGCCCTGAGCTATCGAAGTTTTCCCCAAATTTAGAAAAGTGAAAAATGTTGTTAATTTTTTCACCATGAAAACATGATCAGAACATCCCTAAATAGAAAAAGAGAAATACCTTGAAGAAATTCTATAAAAATCTTGTGATAACCCTATTTGCAGACCCAACGCGTTCCCTACAGATAAACCCTCGTACTTGTCACCTTCACCATGACCCATGTATAGTGCTTCCAGCGCTATAATTCAAGTGAAAAAATGTGCTACCCTTCCTTTATAAGTTTCTACAAAAAATGAAGGGAAGTTTAACTCCTAGAATCTTCGGGGGTGAGGAGTTGGTAACAGTTGAATGAGGATAGGGTCGAGGGATCCCATTTTAGGCCTTTGATCCTACAATTAGGGATCCCCCCCTTAATATGTAGACTTGATTCCTCCTTTTGTGGATCTCTAACCTCTCCTCCCTCCATATAAATGGATGCTATGCATTCCCCAAATGTTGATCAATGCAGGTTTCCGACCTTGTGCTCAGTTGCACCTAAATTTTTTGTTTTCTGAAGGAGAAAGAAGTTCTTGAGGTCTTGGCGAGGACTTGAAAATCCATTCGAAGGTGGCTTTCGACATTATAGCTTAAATGGTTTTATTCTTCCATTTTTTCTAATAATAATACATTATATGTTTTCCTTCCATAAACGTGTAATTGATTATGCATTTAGTATGTTACTCTCGGATATCTCACATAGTTTATATTAGAGTAAGTTGTGCTATATATTCTTTCATTAATTTGGTTTGATATTCCTTGCAGATAAACATCTACGAGGACACTTAAAGGATTTAACTTGGAAGCGAGAAGATATGGAAACAACACTAACATGCGTTAGCATCAGAGAAAGGTAGGACATCTATCTCATTTTATGTTTTCTAATAGAAGCTAGAAAGGTTTACGTTTACTTGTTTGATTTGTTGCTAGATGCTATATTTCAAACTAGAGATATCAATTTTATCTACAGCAGGGGTTGTCTATACAAAAACTGGACTCCAAGACACTGGCACAACACTCCAAAAATTTGACTGTAACCCTCCAATTGCATGCATAATCTTGCAAGGTAGCCATTGCAGTATTTTTCTCCCAGTTCTATCCCTGTGGCCACAAGATTTGAGCCACCTTTTTAGGGCTAGTATCTAGACCACAGCCCATAACTTAATGAAACTTTACAGAAAATTGAATGACACTAGGACAAGGCCAATAATACAAACTTAGAGAATAAATACCTAGTAATTCCTAACCATGATATTCATTTTTTCAAACACATTGAGAACATGTAATATATAGGTCATAAATTCATATCTAAATATAGGGGTATGATACTTATCTGATACTTATTTGAAAATAATTGACCATTCCTCAACTAATCAAAACACATCAACAACCATATCCATTATACATATCATAAATATCATATAAAAAATAAACCAACAACATATACATCATGATAAGCCAACTATCAAAGCCACATAATAGCTAGTACAATTACCGATGAAATAAAATAGGAAAGAGCTCTTATTAGCATATGCAAAAGCCAACTAAGTTATATACATAAACATAACACCTGACCATATATTAACTTGAATCAAATCTCTCTTTATTCCAATCCACCCCACACCATATTTAAGCATAAGTGTGGGATATCATGGAATAAACCAGGAAAAAACAAACAAGGGCTTCTAGAGGCAAAACAACCTCAACCCTCAACCAATGATTCTACTTCATGGTTGGACATCACTAACATCAACATAGCGATCCCTACCTAGATCTTGGACTAGTAACTCAAACTACAATCGCTGCAAGGCTCCATATAATTTTTCCAACCAAGTCTCTAGGACTAGTAACTCAACCCACCAAGGGCTCTAGAGAATTTCTCGAACCAAGGCTTCAGGACTAGTAACTCAACCCAAGTTGTTCCAGTTCTTCGAGAGTGTTTTTCCAACCAAGGCTTTAGGAACTAATAACTTAACCCAAAACCATAAGGAACATGTGCACCAATCAAAAAACAAAAGGGAAAAACTACAACGCCATGGCTATCCAGGAAATGGAAAGGCTAGGAAAAATCATTATCAATACAGAAAATCCTCCATGCCAATGATATATCATAACCAAATAACCACATGCATACATAATGCATGAAAAACCTAGCAAGTAAACCATACATGCAACTTGGTACCTACAAAGGAATCAAATTGTATTTGTTGATCCGGTTGTCCCCTTGAACTTTCCTTTTTCCCTTCTTTCCTTTGCCTTCTTTCTGCAAATCCAATGCTCTCCAAGAACGATCCAATATTTCTCTAAGTGTGCAAGCGCATGTGAGATAGATAAAATAGGAGAGAGTTCCAAGTTAAAAAAGACAAAATGTTGTGAATTGATCCTTAGAAGCCTTTTTTTTTATCATTGAGGCCTATATCTTCTTCATTTTCCTATAATTTTTCTTCAATTTTTCTCACATGCAATTATGTGACCTTTCACCTTCCTTTTCTCCTATTTTCCACTTTTTTCATAAATAAATGCCAATTAATTCCAATTTTCCTTTCGAAAGCCTTTGCAAATTCCTTTTCCAATTTCCATAGCCATAAGTTAATCAGCAATGATCCCCATCACTATGTTTTTTCCCAACATTTAGCTTGGAATACACATCCGATGAAACTGGTATTATTTTTTCCTTTATTAATTTTATTACATGTATTTTTAACTAGGGCTATTACAGAACCCTCTTATTTGGGGGAACACCGTCTTCGGTGTTCATTGACACTTATAAAAAATAAAAACACATGCTTCCCATGGAGATTTATAGAAAAAATCGATGCAAAATTTACATCATATCATATTTATGGAAACATAACCAACATATCATGAACACCATACCACTTATTGGAGCTTTATAACACATCTCGATGTGATATTTACATACATATACATATACATAGACATGAAAAGAACTCAACATCAAAACATATACCAAAATACGTCCATTCAACCAACGAATAGAGAAGGATACAAAGACTGCTTTTGATCAACCATATCCCATGTAGCTTCATCAGTCCCAAAGTCTTCCATTACACTTTAACTTGCTTGATTTCTCAATTCCAAAGCATGAGCATCTTTCGCTTCAAAATGCACCGAGGTTCTCGGTGGAATTATCCTTCTAGTTTCAGTTGCATTACATACCTGTCAATCACATGATCAACATATTTCACATACTTATTAAGCAATGACACGTGGAAGAAAACATGGAATTTCATTGTCATAGGTAGTGCAAGTTGATAAGCCACTGGTCCAATCATCTCAAGAATCTTAAAAGGGCTGCAACACCGGTGCTAGCTTCACACATGACCTAATATTTAAGGAGCTTTCCTTGTGCTTGATGCACAAATACACCTGTTCTCCAACCTAAAACTCCTTAAATATCCTATTTTGATTTGCATAGCTCTTTTGCCTATCCCGTGCTGCATTTAATTTCTTCTTGATAACCTTCATTTCCTGTTCCATTTCTTCCAAGATGTTCGATCCAATCAACACCTTGTTCACTATATCACTCCAACTAATAGGAGTATTAAAACTATGCCCATAAAGTTCCTCAAAGATACTCATCCTAAAATATTCACAATACTTGTTGTTGTAAACAAATTCAACCAGTGGAATATACTCTTCCAACTTCCATTGCAGATGCATAATATACATTCTCAACATGTCCTTTAAAATTTTGTTGACCCTCTCTCTTTTCCCATCTGTATGCAGATGATAAGTTGTACTAAAGGCCAACTCTAAACCCAAACCTACAAATAACTATTTCCAAAACCTAGAAGTGAACACAAACTTCTTCGGAACACCATGCAACCTCACTATATCTGTAATGAATACCTGTGCTACCTCACTAGTTGAATGATTAGACTTCACTAGAATGAAATGAGATACCTTAGTCAACCTATCAACCAAAACCATGATATAATAATGTTGTATAGATTTCCTTAGAAAAACTATAATGAATTCCATAGAAATGACCTCTAATTTCCACTCTGAAATCAAAATTGGTTACAATAAATGAGCTCAATTCTTACTCTCTACTTTTACCTATGATAATCTTAACATCTAGCCACAAATATTGTCATCTCTTTCATTAGATTCGACCAATAGTAGAAATTATTCATTGTTATCAATGTCTTATGATATCCCAAGTGACCTGAATACATATTAACATGAAATTCCCACAAGATAAGCTTCTTTAGCTCTTTGTTGTTTGACACATAGATCCCATCCCTAAATATGATCAAACCATATGCTGTGAGATGATAGTCCAAATCTTGTTCACCTGTACCCTGTTGCTAAAACTTGTGCCTAAGCTCCATGTACTTGTCATCCTGCTATCCTTCCTACAATATTTGATCCAGTAGATTTTTCCCATAAGAGCTCATAGCTGTTATATGATTTAATGTGCCCTTCTACTAAGAGCATCTACAACCATGTTCTCTTTACCCTTAATGTACTTGATCTCAAATTCAAACTCACTGATCATAGCCAAACACCTAGAGTGCATGGAATTCAGACTAGGTTGGTCAAACAAGTAAATCAATCCACCGTGATCACTTAACAAGATGAAACTCCTGCCAAGAATATAATATGTCCACATCTTCAACGAATTGATGATCGCTACCAAATTAAGATCATGCATCACGTAGTTATGCTCATGCTCATTCAATTTCCTTGACTCGTAGAATACCTCATATCCTTCTTGCATGAGAAACCCACCAATTCCTATTTTTTAGGCATATGTACACACCACAAACTCTTTGTCTGAATCTACAATCTTTAGAACTAGAGAATTTTTCAACAACTGCTTCAACTACTCAAAACTTGTTGTGCATTCCTCTGTCCATTCAAATTTCTTTCCTTTCCACTACAATGATGAAATAGGATATGCAACCTGTGAGAATTTCCTAATGAACCACCTATAATATCTTGTCAATCCCGTGAATGGTCTAACCTCATTCAAATTTCTAGGAGTTTCCCATTCCATGATAGCTATGATATTTTTTGGATCTACTATTATTCATTCCTTGGAAACCACATGCCCCAAATAATGTACCTTTGTATGAATGAAACTTCATTTTCTAATATTGGCATACAACTGATGTTGTCTTGGAATTACGTTCCTCATTCTTAGAATATATCAATATATCATCAATGAATACAATAACAAAATTGTCCAGATAAGGACGCATTACACTATTCATCAAGCACTTAAAAGTAGGTGGAGCATTAGTCAAACCAAAAGGAACTACAACAAACTCATAATTCCCATACCTGGTCTGAAAAGAAATCTTATGGATATCCTCTTCTTTGATGCGTACCCGATGGTATCCTGATCTCAAATCAATCTTCGAGAACATTGCTCCTCCCTTCAACTAACCAAACAAGTCATTGATCTCGACAACATATACATTTTCTTAATAATCACCTTGTTAAGCTACCTATAATCAATACACAACCTAAGAGTATTGTCCTTATTATTCAAAAGAAATAATTTTTCACCCCAAGGCGACACACTTGATATAATGTGTCCATTGTCAATCATTTCCTTCAACTGTAACTTCAATTCCAATAACTCTGGCATGCTCATCTTGTAAGGTTACTTTGATGTTGGTGTTGTTTCTGGTACCAACTCAATATAAACATACACTTCCCTATGAGGTAGTAACTCTGAGATATCTGCTAGAAACACATCATGAAAATACTATGAATTCAAGTACCTATTGCATGCCTTAACATCCTCAACATCCTTACCTTTATCACTGGAAATATGTTCTGCAAATAATACACACCCTTTCCCATGTATGTGATTTTCCTTCATAGTTGTAATCATTTTAACTAATGTATCCTTCTTATTACCTTATAATATTCTTTTTTCTCCATTGTCATCCAAGCAGTCAATAGATTTATCATGTCATTCCACCTTATACCCATGAATATACAACCAATCCATGCCCAATAGCATGCTGAACTATCCCAACAGAATCACATTTAGATATGTTGATGCATGCATACCATTCAACTCAAATGTACAAGCTCTTACCCAATGATGAGCTCTTTTCTTTGTACATGTAGCCAACTTCACTAACTAGGATTCTGCATGTACTTCTTTATTAAAACCACACTTATCCACCAGGTCATGGTTAACATAAATATAATTATATTTAGGGTCAATCAAAATAGAAATAACTTGATCACAAAGCTTATCATCCATCTCAATAATAAAGGGTAATGATCAACCTTCTTATGATCCAATGTTGCATAGATTCGTGGAATACTCTTCCTAACATCCCTAGCTGTCTATGCCTGTTGAGCACTATAAATCTGTGGTCTGACACCTTAATTTTGTGGAAAATATCTCCTATGATGATCCTTGCCACAAGTCCAACATTGTAAAGGATTCCTGCCGTCACCCTTGTTTTGATCCTTAGACTAAAACCCTTGTCCACTGTCAATGACATTAAACCTCTTGTGTCATGTTGCATTCTCCTTGTCATTTTTATCATGTGGTTTTCCTCTCTTACTAATCCACTTTCCATTATTCTTATAATTACCTTTTGAATCGTGTTTAGATTCAGACCCGCGCTTCAATTTTTCATAAAAACTATTCAACTTTCTGATGGCTTCCTACAATGATCTAAGCTCATCAAACTCAATTATGTCTTTGAATGCTACCAACAACCCACTAATGAATCTTTGAATATTTTCTTTCTCCTCCTTAAGATAAAGAACATATCTCAAAATCTCCAATACCCTGATAGTATACTCTGCATTGGTCATTGATCCCATCATCAACTCATAGAATTCCATTTCCCTGTCATCATAGTATCTCTCATATATATACTTCTTCCTTAAAAGTCTCTCGAACTCACTCCAAGTCAAATCCTTTACATCTCCTCACCAAATTTTTGCTTTACCTTTAAGACCGAAGGTACTTATACTAGCTTTCATGTTCATAAAGTACTCATGCAATCTAAAGAACCCATTCATCCCAATTAACCAAGACTCTACATCTCATGAATTAGTCATTTCTCCATCGAAGGTAGGTGGCTTCGATTTCTTAAACTCTTCTGGAAAATATTTCTTTTCACTCCTCTTATACGGATGGTAATGACGATGACGATGTTGTCTCTTTGAACCAGAACTAGAATGAAATATGTGGTCATTATCCCTCCTTTCAGGTGTATCAAAGGACCTACCATCTCTAGCTGTATCATCCACGTCAAACCTATATCCTGAGTGAGACCTGTTGCCATATGAAAAATTAGTTCTTTCCTCCTATCCATGACTAATCCTAGGTGGTCCCTGACTCTGCAATTCTAACAAGCTCTGAATGATAACTACATTAACCTCTACTTGTTTTTATGTTTCCCTATAAAGTCTCTCCTCTGATTGAATTATTTAATCATTATCGACCTTGCAACTCCTTATCTCTGCTTCCAAACTTGTCAATGTTTCTACTATGTGAGGGGATTACTCATCACCATGTTACTGATCTGATATGTAGGGAGAATCACGTGAACTATAGTCCACCATTTTTCTTGTCATATTTGATATTATTCCTGTAAACATACCATGTCAGATAACCAAATATAAACAAAATCACATGTACCTCAGTGAAATTTAGGGGAGCCTATCTCGTCTATAGCAATAAGTCCAGATTAGTATAAGATATGTACATATATATACAATGAAATAATCATATCAATGATCTCAACATCAACATAATCACTTCTACATGACGACATATCTTCAACTATGACCATCACAATGCATACATAACAAGCACATATACAACCTGCATGCATGAATGACAAACAAATGCCACCCATCTAGCCCAAGTGTTCAACCAAAGAGCTTTGATACCACTCTGTAACACCCTCCTCCCACACTTACCCAAGTTCACCTGTCCATCTGGGTAAATATGTGACAAGGAGTTACTATGATATGACTCAACCTCCTAGGTGCAATTAAGGAAGTGTAATCAGCACACCAACACTTTATTAACTTCCCTTAGGTGCTATAGGATCCCCAAGAACTAAACCACCCTTCGAGATGCAGAAAAATTGAGTTAAACTTCCTTTTAAGTGACCCGGACTCCCAAGAATTGGCACAAAACTATAAAAATTTTACTGTAACCCTCCATTCACATGCATAATCCTACAATGTAGCCACTATAGTATTTTCTCCCAATCTAGTTCCTGCGACAATGAGATCTGAGCCACTTTTTTAGGGCTAGTATCTAGACCACTTCCCAAAATTTGATGAAACTTTCCAAAACATTGAATGACACGAGGACAAGGCCAATAATATGCAATTATGTAAGAATTTGACCTAGCAAGTCCTAACCATGAAAGTCATTTTGTCAAACACATTGAGAACATGTAATCTACAAGTCATAAATTCATATCTGAACATAAGGGTTTGATGCTTATCTGAAAATCACCAAGAAGGTCTAATTCCCTCTTATAATATCTGAAATAACATCTATTAGATCATACATTCACTGGACATTCCTCAATGAATCAAAACACATCAAGAGACATAACCATTATACATCTCACAACGAACACATAACCTATAAATGAACAACATATACATCATGGTAAACCAACCATCAAAGCCACATAATGACTAGTACAATGACCTATGATATACATGAGGAAAGAGGTCTTATTAATATATGCAAAATCTAACAAAGTCAGGGACTTCCATGCACCACCCAACCATAGATTTAGATGAACTAAATACCTCTTTCAACCAATCACCCCCACATCATATTCCAAGCATGAATGTGGGATCTTATGGAATAAACTAATAAAAACCAAGCTAGAACTTCCAGAGGACAAACAACACCAACTTTAATGAGTGATTCCACCTCATAGTCGGACATCACTAACATCAACAAATCAGTCTCTGCCCAAGCTATCTAGGGTTCCAGAGCATTTGTTCCAACCTAGCTCCAACACTAGTAATTCAACCCACATTCGTCACAACACTCTAGATCATTTGTCCAACCAAGGCTATAGGACTAGTAACTCAACCCACCAAGGTCTCTAGAGTGTTTGTCTAACCAAGGATTCAGGACTAGGAACTCAACCCAATTTTTTCCAGGGCTTCCAAAGTATTTTTTATAGCCAAGGCTCCAGGAACTAATAAATCAACCCATAGCCATAAGGAAAATGACCACCAATCATATGAAAAAAGGGAAAACCCACAACACTAGGGTTATCCAGGAAATGACAAGGCTAGGAAAAACCACTGTCAATCGAGTTAATCCTCCATGCCAATGAGAAATAATAACCAAATAATCACATGCATACACCATGCATGCAAAAACTAGCAAGTAAACCGTACATGCAACTAGATACCTATAAATTAATACAATTGTAGTTTTTGATCCCATTGTCCCCTTGCACTTTCCTGCTTTCCTTTCCCTTCTTTCTCCAAATTCAATATGCTCCAAGAATGCTCCAATATTTCTCTAATTGTGCAAGTGTGTCTGATAGAGAGAGATAATAGAAGAGAGCTCCAAGATAAAATTGATAAAAGGTTATGACCTGATCCTCAGAAGCCGTTTTATAATTCAAGCCTTTATATTCTATATTTTCCTCTATTTTTCCTTCAATTTTTGTCACATGAAATTATGTGACCTTTCACCTTCCTTTTCCCCTATTTCCCATTATTTTCATACATAAATTCCAATTAATGCCACTTTTCCTTTACAAGTCCTTTATCAATGCCTTTGCCAATTTCCATAGCCATAAAATAATCATGAGTGATCCCCATCATTATGTTTTTTCCCAACATTCAGCTTGGAATACATGTCGCATGTCCTTGGTCTTATTTTTTCCTTTATTAATTTTATTACATGGATTTTTAACTAGTGTCATTACAATATATATGTATTATAAATGTACATCAATTTGAATAGTAAATGTGATTCAATGTTTTATCTTTCATATCCTTTCTACTCCATGTGCGTTTAACTGGAAGGAATGAATAAAGATATTAAAAAGTCTATAATTGAATGTCAAGTTTTCGAAAGAAATAGAGAGAAAGTAAAATATCTAAGGTTATGTCATCCATTACATATACATAATCAAAGGTGGAAAGAGATATCAATGTATTTCATTATAGGATTACCAAAAATTGAAGGAAAATATTTTGTTTTTGTTGTTGTTGACAAACTAAAAAATATGCAAATATTTGTAGAATTCAAAGTACACACACTGTAAGTCAAGTTGAAAAATTGTTCATGAATGAAATTAGTTGACCCTAAGGTAACAGTAAGTGAAAAAAATCCAAAATTCCTTGATGATTTTTGGAAATAATTCTGGAATGTGAATGGAACAACAATAGTGATGATTTGAACATATCATCCACAAATAGATGATAAAAAAAAATTAACAAATGTTTAGAGGTTTATCTAAAATTTTATTCTATAGATAAGAAATCTCAATGGATGAAGTGGCTTCCTTTGGAAAAAATGTAGTATAATACTACCTATATTACATATATTAAAATGATGCCATTTGAGGATATTTGTAGATATTCAAGTCCTAGTATTTCTTATTTTTTACAAGATTAGTCCAAAGTACATGCAATAAATTCACATATGGATAATATTAAAAAACTATGACAAGTCCTAAGGAAAATATTCAAATTGCACAAAATAGGATGAAGCACCAAGCATATAAACATTGAAGCCAAAGACAAATTGATGAAGGTGATTGGGGTTTCTCATAATACAACCATATAAGAAATATACACTCAAGAAAAATGAGAATTAGAAATTAGCTCAAAAAATTTATGAACCCTATAATATTATTGACAAGAATGGACAAGTGGCATATAAGATATATTTTCCTTCTTCTTGCATTCATAATGTCTTTGATGTGTATTTTCTAAAAATGGTTGTGGGATATATTAGGCACTTGAAAAAAAAACATCTATAATTATATGAAGAAGGGAAGTTGATTCTTTAATTATAAAAAGTTATGTATCAACACTCTATCTATTCATAATAGAACAATTATGGAGTAACTAATAAAGTGGAAGAATATGCCTATAGTAGATTATACATGGGAAAATGAGCATTTTCATGAAGAAACACCCTTAATTAAAATATCTGATGGAAAATCATTTTAGAAAAAGATAGGATATGTTAAGGCCCTTGGGCCCTGTATTAAGGCCCTAGTAGGAATTCAATATTAGTTTATTTGTTATTTTAGGAGTTTGTCTAGAAATTTTCAATGTACCTTTTCTTCCCCTCCCCCCCCCCCCCCACACACACACACACATTAATGGGAGCTATTCATAGGATCATCAAATCTTGTCTTATACATTGTATTAATTGCAAAAGGAAGTTTACCTCTTGAATTTGACTGTAAATATTGGTTTCTTATCATTTTTAAGGTGAAAGGTTCATAACAACTACCATTTTCTATAAGTGTTGTTGTTCTTGCCTTCTGAATATAAGAAAACAACCAATTTTTTTTGAGTTGAGAAATATCCATTATTGTGGTAGCAAAAAGTGTTAGGATGGTACTTTGATTGTTGTATTTTATAGCGTTTTTGGATTCATAATTTGAAATCCTTTAATTATTCCATAAATGGAGATAAATAACCAATTTCTTATCCTTTCTCATTGTTGGCTCAAGGGGTCCTGACCCAGGTTCGGTAAGCAAGGTTTGCCAACAAACCCCTATACTATTGGCCCTTTCGGTAGTGACCTGCTTTAGTAGGTCAAAGTCTCACCCGAAGTAGTATGGGTGGGTACTGGAACCAGGTTTCCGCACCCTGAGAAAGGATGGGTGATGCAGGGGCATTAGGCTCAAAATTTACTTTGTACATAAGTAGACATAGGGGGTCCCATGTTCTTTAAATTTCTTGTAAATATTAAATAAATTTGGTAGGGAATTGTAATTATTCTCAAGTCATTTTGAGAACATGAGAAATTGGTTAAGATAGGAATATGAAGAGTCAGTTTAGGATTAGTTCAGTTATTGAGTCTGATTTTAGGAATTGGAAATGCTAACAGTTGCTGAACTATTTGAAGACCTGAATCAATTCAGGTCATCCTTGTGGTATAAATGTAATCCTGAAGAGTTTAGATAGAGAGAGAGGTAGAGAACTTCTTCAGTAATAGAGTAGGAGGATAATGGCCACTGAACTGAATATCTGGCCTGTCATGAAATTGTAAGTGATTTCTTTGAGATTGATCACCTGTATATATATATATATATATCTGTTTATGGAAGAACTGTCTTTGAATTAAGTGTGTATGGATGGGGTTAAACCCTATTTGAATGTCTTCAAATTTCAATGAGTACCTTTGGATATGTATAAAAGAAATTGTGTCTGAATTCTATGAGAAGGGTATTGTTGCATTAATTGCTGAGTGAATAACTTCCGTATCTCAAAACCAATTGTATAAGAATGTGTAAATATGTACTCTGAAATTTGATATTATATGTGCCTTGATTGAACTGAGTTCTACATAATTGAACCGACCCGAGGTATAAGAACCATCACGAATAGGCTCTGTGGAGAAGTTAGATTCTCGGACTTGAAACTACAATTGGAAGGTTTCAAAGAACCGTGTGTGTATAAACTGGTACCACGAGTGGGTTGGCATCGAGGAACGGTGGATGATTACCGTGTAGCCAAACGTGATCACGCTGCAATCGAACTATTGATCGAATTGGACTGGGTGAAGTCGGATGGTAGTAATAGAATGGTGTTTGATGGAACCTTAAGCGAAAGCCGGGTGGAACCTGAGCGTAAAGGAGAAGAGAAGAACCGGGTGCGTCAAAGAAGATGGAACCTTACGGGAGTGAACAGTGAAGGCGGGTTTCTGGGTTTGATCACACCGCTTTCATCGGGCAAGCAGTATTTAGGAAAATCAGAGCGATTCCATACACTGGGCGACACGTGTCCCTGAGCGAATTTGGAAAACCGCTTCCATCGCGCGCCATCGCGCATTATCGTTCGTGCAGTTAACCCGCGCGATATCCATTGGATCAATTGAAGTGATGCGACCGGATAATAGCCGTTGGATGGGCACGCAGATTTGATAAAGGTATGTTTTGTTGTTGTTAACAAATAAATGAGTGGGCCCGAGTATGTACACATATGAATGGTAAGCGAGTTGTTCTTAAGTCTAAAGATGAAGTTGTGATTTATGCTGGCGATTGGTTGTCTATTTAAATCTTGATATATATATATATATATATATATATATATATATATATATATATATATGGAGGCACATATGTATACATAATGGAATTCTCGAATTAATATCTCAATTCACTGAATTGAGATGTTAACATAGTCCAGATTTTCTTATTTAATTTTTCCGACTCAAAAGTTAGAGAGAGTGTGAGATTGCCTGGATTGGGAGGATGATTAGGCATGAAAATTTGAATGCAATTGTACATATAGCTCAGATGAAAAGTTGAGTACACCGGGACTGTGGTATTACCCATTATAATGGGTAAAGCAAGCAGAGTAGAGCTAGATCCTGTAATCCTTGATTACCTTATTCTATGCAGAGTTAATTAAGGCTCTATTCACATCCATGTGCACTAGATCTATAGTTATACACTTGTTATACCATCAACACAATAGTACATAAACAAAACATAACAGATCTAAATCCAAGAACACGGTACACAGATCTTTCGTAGCTTAAGGATAGAAAATGTACAATACAACAACTACCAATAATTAATATAACAATACTCACAGATTTAGTTCTCTAACAATCTTTTGCTTTCATTCATTCATCAATTCTTCCTTACAATTCCAATTCCCTTCCCAACCTGCGCACATAGCAGCAGGTTCCACACACAGCTGGACTAGGATCTCCACGCACACAGCCAGTAGGATTCCATTCCCCAAAACCCAAACAGATAGCTTAAACAACAAATTGCATCAATAGCTCATTACTTCCTATCCTTTATAATACAAAATGCATCTCTATTTATAACAATCTAGCCTCGACTTTCCTATGGTTTGAAACCCATGGTTTTCGGACCCCTAGTTTATCCTTTGACACATTACAATGTGTTCAAGGCTTTGACCCACCCCAAAACCCCTATGCTATACTAAATATAATAAAAAATAATAAAAATGGACCAGTTTTATAGCTTGTTAAGAGACCCCGTTCCAACAGTCCCCCAATACAATCTTGTGACTCGTCCTGAGTCACTGCAGTGGTGTGGCTTCTATTTTCACATGAAAAGTAGCTAGAGTGCGAAGGAGCGGTGGAAGCACTTCCTTACTCTGGGCCGTAGCTTGTTGCACAATGTTGACCATTGTCAATGAGGCAGGGCCATCTGGAGTCGCGATGATCCATTCTAATGGCTGGTGGAGGCGCGAAATGGTAGACTAGGCGTCTTCGGCGAGCTGAAGTGCATTATCAGCCCACGGTTTCAACCATTTTTGAGTGACATGCTTGTTGTGGCGAAGGTTCTCAATCTTGTCCAAGATGGCTAGACGCTACATGGAGAAGCTAGAAGGTGAGGAGGCTTTGACTTGGTCCAGAGCAGCTTCTGCCTGTTGTAATTAATTCTGGATATGTTGAAGCATGGAATGGTGCTGCACTACCATCCATAATCGTGTAGCTGTTTCGACCAATTGTGTGCCCTGCGTCAGCTGTTCTTGAATAATCTGTGTTGCCTCTCTGACCACTACAATCCACTAGTCCCATACTTCCTGAGGTACATTATACTGTTGTTGCCTGGCTTGGTCATGATGGCGAACTTCGTGCAACACTCTGGTGTGCAATACTTGTAGCTTTGTGTGAGATAGTTGTGCTAAATCGATTTGGATGTCCCTCGTAGTTGGATCAAGAGCATCAACGAGGGAAATTCAAGGGAGGGAACATATATTGCTTCAGCTGGGAGGGATTCTGGAATTGCGGAGGAGACACATCATGTCCATGTATCGAGGCATTCATGTTGTGCGTGGCTCGCGGGAAATCCTTTCTGTTGGGAGCTAGATTTCACCCCTGTGACTGCACTCAACATTCCCAGGATTTCTAGTTGGGTCCATCCTAGCAACACGAAAGCGGGCAACCCAGAGAGTGTTAAGAAGCGCAAAAAACTAGTACGCAGATAGTAGGAGCATGTTGTAGGGTGAATAAATAGCCTGGTGTGTAATTATCCAGCTAGTTGCACATCGTCCAGAGCTATTTAATGGGGCAGTAGCCAATTCGTGAGACTGACCATCGATCAGGTAGATCAATCTTACCATAAATGGTCGCATTGATGACATGCCGCCGATTGTCTATACTTGTAAGATCCATTTTTTATTAAATCGGGATGTGTTGATGATCACCCTGCATGCTTGAGGTTGTTTGCACAGAGTGTTAGACTAGGGATGGCGCTTGTATGTCGTTCGCATACCCTGAATGGAGGTCAACGTGAGGTGTGTTTGCAAGTTGGCCATCAGTTTTTTTGAGCCATGCGCTTCGCCCTTGGTTGGAATGTCCTTGCACCAGAGGGTTGCATCACACGTCCGTGTGCAATTTATTACTTGAGGTGTTCGCAAATTCTTCAAATTACACGTGGGTCTGGGCAAGTCCGTAACCTGACGTATTCCAAGGTCAGTGGCAATCGGGCAATCCTGTCCATGCAAGGCTTGATCACACCCTTGAGTGTGGTATGTCAGCAAGTGTCCGCGTAGGTCGACTGACCTCGGAGTCCATCTGGAAACTGGGGTCGCTATGCGCAGGATCACCATTCTCCAATACTTCTCCTGAGTGAAGAATACCGGTCCTTGCTTAGGTGCTCCACACAATGTTAGTGATAGTGCCCCTTGCCTGCGTTCTATGGGAATATTAGGTTCAACCATCTTCTGGCTATCATCTGTGGCCTCCTGGCAGGGTAGGTTCCTTTCCGTGGTAGAGATGCGCCGAAAATTCCTGACAGTCTGAAGACATCGGAGCACTGAAACTTCATGCAATCATCCTGGCCAATTTTCCAACTCCTCATCAGAGTCAGAAAAAAATTCACTGTCCTTTTCCCAGCAGAGCATCCCTTCATTCGTGGGGTTAACCCGATCTTCATCCTGTGCAGTTACTTTGTAAATGCGATCTAGTTCCTCTTCCTCACAGACCGGCTCTGTATACCGCGCATGTTCTGCTGGATCTAGTGGTACTATGACACGCGTACCTTTTTTTTCAAACACCATGCTGCTTTTCTTGAGATTGATGACACCCCCCATGTTAATTTACCAGTCCAATCCAAGGAGTGCAAGGTAGGGGTTCGCATCTTCCACAATTTCTATGACTTCAAAGTCAACTAGGACCCTTAGCCCTACAATGTCAACCATAAATTTTGGTAACATCCCTAGAGGGATGATTTTTTGTTGATTGGCCATTCGCAGCTAGATGGTGGACCATTATAATTTAGGTTCTCCCATTCGTTGCCAGGTCTACTTTGGTAATACATTCGCATCTAACCCTAGATTTAAGGTAACCTAATCCATCTCGTAGTTACCAATCTGCGTAGTCAATCGCATCTCTCTTCTCGTACGCTTCCTATAGTTTTATAGTTTGTGTAGATCCATGGTTTCAGGGATCAGATTGGTCCAAACTGCATAGGTATTCAGTAGTGCTTGGAGATTACCTACAGCTTGTGGATTTCGCAGCAGCTTCAGACATGCCTTTAAAAAGGGCTCAACCCCTTCCTCTATCTAAGGTTGTGTTGGTGGCTGCGTAGGGACTTTCGGTGGTGTTTGTTCTTTGAAAGGCACTCCTTCTCGGGAGGCAAGGTCCTATTTTTCTCCCTGGGTGACCAACCCGCTGCGTGTCGTGACTTTTACATAGGGATCCACCTTTATTAGCTCGGATTTAACTCTTTGTGCGTTCTGCGTAGGGGTGGGCTGCTTTTCCTGCATCTTGGATATTAATATTGGGCAGTCTTCTACGTCATGGTCCAACTGTCTACAATATTTGCACAATGGCCTAGTGGGATTAGGGCATTCTCTGGCAAAGTGCCCTATTTCTCCATAGTTATAACAGATTAGTTGTCCACATCCTCGGCCTGCGCTTCCTCCTTGACCTCCTCTACCTCGGGCCGGTGATCCTCCAAAGTGCACAACAAGTCTTGGCGACGTAGGGTCTGATTGCACCCTATATAAGTTCCCATGATCCATCATTAAGTCATATGTGCAACAGTTCTGCTCATCATGTCCCATTGATCGACAGAATCGACACCATTGTTGCTTTAGTTCTGGGACATACACACCTAGTCGAGGGCAATGGTTCGTATCATGTAGTCCTACTACCTGACAATCATCACACCATAGCGCAGGTTCACTCGAACTTGGTCATATCAGGACAGGTTTCTTACCTATCCCTGGGCGTATCAGGACTAGGTCCTCCTGCTTTCATGTAATCGGTTAGCAAAGGGTGCTGATCTTTCGTATGGCTAGACACCTAGCATCGTATGCATCAGAGATCTGCACAAACATCGTTTCCTCACTCTTTTTTCAGGTTCTGTGTCTCCATATGCATAGCCCCAAGTTGTTCTTAGATTTGTTGTACTCATGCTGACGTATCCTCTCGGGGAGCAGCCTCTAGTTTCATAGTGACTTCCACAGTCTTCTCCTGTGACTCAAAGGTCCGATGACTCATTGGAATTCGTAGGTGAGGTAACAACATAGCGATGAACTGTTTCATATGCTGTCTATCATCATATTCGAATCCTCCTTCCTTGCTTGCTTTCTTCAGTTTCTGATCAGCCTCCCATATTGACTCAGACGCACCTTGCTTGAAGTCCTTTACTTCTGCTACCAACTGGGAATAAGATTTCAGTTTCCTAAACTGGTGCTTGAAAGTGTCCTTGATATCTTGAATAGATGCGCCCCCATTCTGGGCAATATTCTGCATATACCAGTCCAGGGCCCTATCCTCGAAGGCTAACGATAACTGCGCCCTTTTTACCATATCACTTGCCACATTCTGCGTAGTCCATATAGAGTTTGCAACGAACCAAAATCGGTCCATATCCTCATATCCTACCCCCTTGAAGGTGGGTAGTTTCAAATGCATAGCCATATCACTGTCTAGGGCAAGTGGCGGTATAAGCGAATTCTTACCTTTGTGTGGCAATGTAGCTGGAGGATCTTGCGCAGATGGTTCCTACAATGGATTGTAGGTAGATCTCCCTCCATCAAGTTTGGTCTGATAATATTTACCATTGCATGTCACGCTTCCATCTAGATCCGAGGTCATTTAGTCAGTATGACTACACAGAATGCTCTTTTTCGCACAGTAATTTATTGATCAACACCGATAACGTCCTTAGAAACTTGCCTCAGAATCCTTTGAAGAATCGTCGTTCGGCCTCAGAGTATGATACAAACTGATCAATGGAAAATTCCGTCACAAATCCTCCCAGCACACTATCCACCCAGTGATCTACCGTGCGTTTGATAGTATTATCATTTTTCTCCAACTGCTCAAGTAACTCTGGGGTCCATTGAGTGACTCATTCGTCCTTCTAGCACTTCTGGAATTCCACAAGCCTGGCAAACCACTCTTGGAGTTCAATCGCAAAAGTCACAAAGAATATTTCATAGCTTTCAGTAAGGACGTACCTATTTTTCCACCTTTTCTCCATTAACTTCTCACTGCGATTTTCCTTTACTGTGAACTCCTAGATTTGTCTTTCGAACCAATCCTCGATCTCTTTTCTTTCAGGCTTCCAGTATTCTCTTGTCATTAATCGATTCCTCTCTCAAAATTCTTCCAGTCTCGACAACGGAACCATTTGTTGGCTCGAGAGGTCCTAACCCAGGTTCGGTAAGCAAGGTTTTCCAACAAACCCCTATACTACTAGCCCTTTCAGCAGTGACCTGCTTTCGTAGGTCAAAGTCTCACCTAAAGTAGTATGGGTGGGTGCTGGAACCAGGTTTCCGCACCCTGAGAAAGGATGGGTAAAACAAGCAGAGCAGAGCTAGATCCTGTAATCCCTGATTACCTTATTCTACGCAGAGTTAATTAAGGCTCTATTCGCATCCACGTTCACTAGATCTATAGTTATACGCTTGCTATACCATCAACACAGTAGTACATAAACAGAACATAACAGATCTAGATCCAAGAACACAGTACACAGATCTTTCGCAGCTTAAGGATAGAAAACACACAATACAACAATTACCAATAATTCATATAACAGTACTCACATATTCAATTCTCTAGCAATCTTCCACATTCATTCATTCATCAATTCTTCCTTACAATTCCAATTCCCTTCCCAACCTGGGCACACAACAGCAGGGTCTGCACACAGCTGGACTACGATCTCCGCGCACAAAGCTAGCAGGAGTCCGTTCCCCAAAATATATAGCTTAAAAAACATATCGCATCAATAGCTCATTACTTCCTATCCTTTACAATACAAAATGCATCTCTATTTATAACAATCTAGCCTTGACTTTGCTATGGTTCGCAGCCCATGGTTTTCGGACCTCTAGTTTATCCTTTGACCCATTACAATGCGTTCGGGGCTTTGAGCCACCCCAAAACCGCTGCGCTATACTAAATATAATAAAAAATAATCAAAATGGACCAGTTTTGCAGCTTGTTAGGAGACCCCGTTTCAACACTCATGACCATTGCTATGCACTTCATAAATGTATAATTTTCTCGTTGATTTTGTGGATTGCACTTTAGTTAGGTGCATGAAGTTTGAAATACTATTTTTTCTATTCTTATGTGGGATGGAAGAATCCTTTTATTTTGGGGAATATGCTTTGATATTTTTTTTCAAAGTGTAACCAAAGAGGTTTCTAATAAGACACCATTTTTTCTTTTAAAGTTTTTAATTTTAATCATGTTTACTCTAAGTTCTTGACATTTATAAAAAAACATATGTTTTCTCTCAATCTTGATATGGTGATTTATAGGAGATGGTATTTTAATAATTTAAGCACAAGAGTACCATGAAAACATGTGATCACTAAAAATTCATCCACCAAACTAAATTATTGCAAATTGAGTGAATTTTGTGAGAAAAAATTTCTTCAATATCCTAAAATATTTTGAATTTTATTTTTCCTTTTATAATGTATCCTAATCTCTTTTCCCTCCATAAGAACCATTCACATATTTATTTCTCTAAATGTAATGGTATGAAAGTAATTCTTTTTTAATATTCATTCATTTGGTACACCTTAAAATATCATTCAAATTTATTTATTCATCCTCTGCTCTCTTTATCATTATGTATATTAAAATCTATTTATTATCCTGGTCGCCCAACGAGATTACACATTTGATATTGCATTGACCAGCTATTAGTTGGTCAACTATGTTGAATGTTTTTCAGTTTAGCAATGTTAAACTGTATAAAAATATTTTTTATTTTTTATAAAAAAAAAATTGGGATATATATGTGTTGCTATTGGCTATAAATTTAGATATATTATTGGAAATTACATCTTAATACGTGATACTGTCCATCTAATTTGACGTCGTACGAAAGGAAATGGCAGGACATTCATTTGATAAGGTGAAATTGAATTTTCACGGTTAGTTGTAATTCAAGCCTGAACGTGGTATCATGCAGGACTAATTCACACGGCTAGCTGTACTTCAAGCTTGAACATGGTAGCCTGTAGGACTGGACATAGATCACAGGTTCAACTCTCTTGACATCAGATTCGCTACCAATTAAATGTTTAACATCAATTCCTTCACAACCTAATTAAGTCAAAATCGCTACCAATTAAATGTTTAACATCAATTCCTTCACAACCTAATTAAGTCAAAATATTTTTTATTCTGAGGTTTATCCTCGTGACACTGTTCAGATTCGTTGTCCCTGATAGAATCTGAGCAAGTGTCCCCTCCAAAAAGTAAGTGCACATGCCTCTTATTTAACAAAAGTATCACTTAATCAGTCAATATATATCAGAGCATGCCATTGTCATAGGGGCTATGAAACAAAGACTTTGATTGTGGAAACTATGATAATTTGTTAGAAACAGAAGTTGAAAAAATCATCTGCCCCAAATTTGAAGCCTCTGATTATTTTTTTCTCTACAATTGGGCTTCAGATTTCATAATTTATGATCAAAGATCGCAAATCTCTCCTCTCCTCCAAATTTGAAGCCTTTGACTATTTTTTCTTTGCAATTGGGCTTCATATTTCATAATTTATGATCAAAGATCATAATCTCTACTTTTTCCTTTTCAAATTCGTGTGTTGGAGATGGCCATTAATGCAAATTCCATCGTCACATAGTTGCGGTAGGCATTTTCTTTTAGCCGTATGAGAGGCCGTGAATGGAGAATTTCAGAGCTGAATCAAATCTTGAAGCTCATTGAGGAAAAATAGATTGAGATTACAAAAGCTTTGAGTGACGGTAACGAAAAATCTGAGTTTGAGTCCTACATTGCAAAGGTATTTATATATTTCTTTATTGGTTAATTGAATATTTAATTAGGCCTATCTCTTCTATTGACAAAGGAAATGGTTCTCTATTATGTTCTTGGTGCTCTATTTTGTTCTTTCCATTTTTTGGTTTGAATCCCGTTGCAATCCATTTTCTTTAGGATCTTGCAGAAAATTCCTATTCACAGATTGAGCAAATATAAAATATGTTTGAAGAATAAGTGCCTTTATATTTTCACTTCTGACATCCAGTAAATGAATGAGTTTTATTTTCTGAGACATAACACCTGATCAATATTATCTTATTTTGAAACTTTAAATTCATGTTAGAGTCAAACAAGAACACAAACTTCAGTTTAGATAGTAGAACACTTCACACTTCATGGATAGCCCTCGCTAAATGAGTTTTCTTTTTCTATGACATAACACTTGTTCAATAATATTTTATTTTGAAACTTGAAACTCATGTTAGAGTGAAGAAAGAACACGAACTTCAGTTTAGATAGTAGGGCAGTGAAGGGAGGATGACAGGTTATGCGGGAGCATTTTTTAATTCTTATGTGCCTGTTTCGAAGATTTTTCTTCTTTGGCTTTCAGTGTGAACCTGTATTTGAAGCGATAAAAGAAAGGATCTGTCTATGCTACCTATCTTTACATTTCTATTTTTATGGGAAATTTAAAGTCGCCACGATAGGAAGAATGCTATTGGGCATCTTTTTAGAAACTGGAGAAAAACGAGTAAATTTGGGTCATAATTATTTACTTCTACTAATATTGTGTGGATTTTTAAAATTTGAGAGTGGAGTTTTAAAATTTGAGAGTATATTTCTGAATCATTTGGTACTTCCAAGCTTATTAACTGGTGATTTGGCTTATTTCACTAAAGTTCGAGTTTTCGATAGGAATTCAGTGTTGAAATCGTTTTTGTAGGGTCAGTTTTGGGCAGAGGATTTGATTTCCCTTAATATCATCATGATAATGGGACTAACTTTAGAACACGTGGAAATAGATGATATAGGGCAAGTGAAAATTGCCTCATTAGCTAAAGCTGGGAAGTGGGTTTGGGTCAATGCAAAACAATATTAGGGCATTTTAAAACGAAGACTAAGTCGTCTAAAATGGGAGAAGACAAGGAAAAAAAGGCCACAAAGGGAAAGTACTCGGGTGCTTCGCAAGAAACAACATTCAAACAAGTCCTCTTTGCAAGCATGTGGCAACAAGTCCAAAGGAAAAGGAAAATTCATTGATGATTCTGCCTTATATAGTCCCACATCTACACCTCTCACTTGGTCATCTGATCTTTATGTGAAAGAATTGTTAAATGTCAAAAAGAGATTGGAGGTAGTAGAAGCTAAAGAGAAAGAAAGAGATTGTACAATCCATATAATAATAGCTGAAAACCAGGCTTTAGCAGAATTAGGGGAATTTTGAGGTATAAAATGGGCCTCCTAAGGAATTATAAAATAATAGTGGAAATAATAAAATAATATTTGATTACATCATCAAATTTTAGAGGGAAAAAATAAAAAACTAGTTTTTCAACTCGTATTTTCAACTTACCTCCCAAATTTTTTACTCAAATTTTGAGTGGGAGTACTCGTTCGATGAAAAATTTAATTATTCATCCAAGGAGTACCCATGTTGCATACTTTTGAAGGATCCTTCTACACGAAAAATGAGAAATACATGAAAAACATTATTGTAATCACGTTTTTTCATGTATTTCTCATTTTTCGTATAGCAGGGTGCATCAAAAGTATGTAACATGGGTAATTCTTGGATGAGGAATTAAATTTTGCATCCAATGAGTACTCCCGCTTGAAATTTGAGTAAAATTTTTTGGAGATCAGTTAAAAATACGAGTTGAAAAAGTAGTTTTATTATTTTATTATTTTTAATCTTTTAACCCTTTTACTAAAAAAATGGTGAATCATCCCCTATGGTTGACATCATCATCTTTAATATTATTGGTTCTTATAAATTTTATTTTGGTTGTACATTTTTTTTAGGAGGCCCATTTTAGACCTCAAAATTTCCCTAATGGAAAGCAACAAAGTTCTGAAGGAGCAAGTGGCATTGCCACAGGAAGCTCTCATGATAGGGAAGATAGAATGGCAACGCATGAAGGTGAAGGTGCAAAACATGAAGACATTTACAGTGGAGAATACAGAGGTGATGAATGCTAAACCATCCTAGGATAATGGGAAATTAGTTTCCCAAATAGACAACCATGAAGAGACATGAAGAGAATAAAGGAAAGGAGATTCCGCAAAACTCTCCAAAACCTGGGCTTATGTTATTATCAATTTTACGAAGAGGGAAGGAGAAACAAACATTCAGGTTGACAACATGAAAGATATAGAAATAAAGGAAAGACAATATAGAGAAAAAAACATATTTATTAAATGGGTGAAAGATTATGGGAAAAATGAATGTACTCTTGACCTTGCAAGAGACTTCTTGAAAGACAAGCTGCAATGGCAAGGACCAATATACCAAGCATGGAGAGTAGGTAATATTAATGGTGAGAGAGATAGGCCCATAAAATTCATCATGCCTAGCTTGCGTGATAAATATATCATTCTAAGAAAGAAGCAGATCTTGAGGGGTTATCGGTTTTCTCTAGAAGAATATTTTACTGTAAGACAACAAGAGGAAAGGAGGGACAAAATGACAAAATTTAGGGCAGAAAGAGATGAGGGAAAGAGAGCATGGATTTATAAAGGTAAAGCTGTGATAGCACAATTTGGACCTCTTTCCAAAATAAGACCCAAAGTAAGGCAACAAAAAAATAACAAAGAAGAGGCAACAAACTCTTTAGCAAGAAATGAGGAAGCGAGGTCAGTATAGGAAAGCAAGGACAAAGACTCAATTTTGAGTCTTGCATGTTAAAACAAATAGCAATCAAGTTTTACCCAAGTTTCCTTAAGATTAGTTTGTTGGAATTGCAGGGGTTACCCACGGAGACGAGGACCTGGGTTAGGGCCTATTACGGATGGTAGAGACATAATTTTCCTCATATAAACACATGAGCATGAAGGGTGCAAGACACCTTTGTTTGAAGGTTAATGAAAGATAGCAGTGTGGAGCAAGGCAGCAGGGAATGAAAAAGGTCACAGGGGTATCATTTTATTAGTGAGAAAAAAATAAGGTCATTTCATTCAGGTAGAAAAAGCTGACTCAAATAAGCAATTTGTCTGGCTTAAAATATCAGAAAATGGAAATCACATCAAAATTGCAACATGCTATTTTGCACCGCAAGTTTCAAAAATCTACAAAATTAGACGGCTTGACCACAAAGATCTATTTGTAGCCCTAAAAGCAGATATTGCAATATATTCTCAGCTAGGTGAAGTCCTTATAGTGGGGGATTTCAATGCTAGAACTGCAGGTGAACAAACTAGCATTCTTTATTGTAAAGAATATTGTGACCCTATTTGGCTTACATAAGAAAATAATCATCAGTTGGAAAGAATATCTGAGGATAAAAGCTGCAATATCTTTGGATAAAAATTTCTTACACTATTTCGGGCTTTCGATTTAGTCATTTGTAATGGTTTGAATAGATGGGAAAAATCTGGTAATTTCACTTGCAATACTTACAATGGAGCAAGTGTAGTAGATTATGTAATTTGCTCGCATAGTTTGTGTGAGAAAATGGAGGAAGTGTTGATTGGAGATCAAATTTGGGACTTAAAATCAGATCAAAAGCTAATTTATTTAAGTTTCTCTTAGACCAAAAAGAAGCAATTGGGATCAAAAACTCAGTGTGTTCAACAAAATCCCCCAAAGGGCAGAATTATTTAGACTCCAGAGAATTTTAATACCTTCAAAATAACGCTAGAGAGGCTCTTCGAGAAGGAGGAAATCTTATTTCATGGTCTTCATAGTCATGAATTAACACATTTAATTTAAAGCACCCTTGCTGAGTGCAAAAGAGAAAAAATTAAGAAGTCTAAAATAAATTTCTTTCTAGACAATGCTTGGTTTGATGAGGAATTCAAAAATTAAAGGAGAATGTGGAAGGAATCAAATAAGGATAACACAAAGCTCAAATATTACAAGAGGACATTAAGAAATAAAATGGTTGATTTCATGGTTTCGAGGAGAGAAGAACTAATCTTCCTTGGGAGAAATAACCCCAAATTATTTTGGAAGGAGCTCCAACCGAAAAAGGTTGAAAATGAAAACAACATCACAACTTCTAAATGGTTCGACTATGAAAGACAACTTTATGAGTAGGATCCCAAGGTTGGCCCTCCTCCTTTGGTAAACACAGACACAAAACTCTTCACGATGCAAGAGGTAGAGATGGGTATCAAGAAGTTGGGTGCTCAAAAAGCAAAAGACTTAGTTGAACTCCAAGTAGAGTATCTAAAGTGGGGCTTAAAAATTGTTTCACCTCACATCACAAAAAATTTCAACAACATAATATAGCACGGATTGGACAACTAGTATGGAAATACCTCTTTCAATAGTGGTGACATTAATAATCCCTCCAATTATAGAACTATAATGATAAACCCCTTGTTTGCAAAGTTATTTGGCAGCATGTCAGAAAATAAAATAAGCAAGTGGGCAAAAGAAAGAGATAAATGTGCTAAAGGGCAAGTAAGTTTAAGACCTAAACATTCCACAATAGATCATTGTATAAATTTAAGGCACATAATTGAAAAATTTTTGGAAAAAAAGGAAGAAGTTTTTTGTTGATTTGTTGATTTTAGAAAATCCTTTGACACAGTTCCTAAGGATAAGCTTTGGCCCAGAATTGAGGAACTCAGGGTTCCCAAACATTTGAGAGAAGATGTGCAGAGGTTGTATGACGAGGTGAAAGTCAAAATTAGATCTTTAGCATGCATTTCTGAAAGTTTTAGAAGCGATATCAGGGTCAAGAAAGGTTGCCCATTGTCTCCTACCATTTTTGGTGTATATATTGACAAGCATGAAGGGTGGCTAAATTCACAAGGGGGTGATGGTATCCATTTGGGCAAGTTTGTTATAAGGCTTATTTTTTATGCAAATGGTTATACTGATTGCTACATTGGTTCTTGGTTTGCAAGATAACTTACGTTCCCTTGAGAATTTTTGTAGAAGGGTGGGGATGCAACTCAATATTAGCAAAATGAAAGTAGTGGTTTTTTCTAACAAAAGAAAGAATAACCAACATAATTTCTAATTTGAAGGAAACATTCTAGAAGAAGTTGCATACTACAAATACCTCGGAATTGGCTTCAACATAAATTTAAGTTGGGATGTTTGTAGAAAGAAAAGAACTTTGGGGGGTTGGAAAACATTTTATGCTCTTCAAAACAAGTGTAGAGAGGCATAGCTATGGGTCTGGAAAACCACTCTAACTCTTTTTGGGCTTCTAGTGATTCCGGTGATTCTCTACGGTTGTGAATTGTGGGCCAGCATCACAACCTAGATGTACTGGAAACAAATTTAGAAAATTTAGAAGCGTTTGATTACAAACAAATTCAAAATTAAAAGTGCAGTTCCTTATGCTATCTTGTTAAGTGAAATAGGGGTTGCTCCTATTGAAGCAATTACTATGGTGTGAGTCATAAGGTACCTGAAAAAAGATGAGAAAATGGAAGAGGGTAGATGGCCTAAGGTTGTGTTTAATGACAGATTGTGCAAAAGAAAGAAGACTTAGATGCGGAAAAATAACAAATGGTTTAGTAAATGGGGGATTTTCTTGAGCATTTGTCCTACAAAAAGTAAAGAGATAAAAGCTTTTTTTATGGATAAGTTCCACAAACATACTTGGGAGAAAGAGCTAGGGAGAAATAAGAAGTACTACATTGAAGAGTTTAACCCCACTCATAATCATCAGTAAAAAACGTACATAGGGGCCAATATTTCTTGGGGATCTAAAATTCTTATTTCCCAATTAAGGACTAATTCTCATCAACTCTGTTATGAAAGAGGGCGATGGAAAAGGCCAAAAGAAATGTGGGAGGAACGAGTATGTATTTTTTTCTCTTTCGGAAAAGTGGAAACAAAAAAACATTTCATTTTAGAATGTGAGGCCTTCAAAGACAACATGGAAAATTATACAGGTATTTTGGCATCTAGCTCTTGGGATAATCTATTCAGCAAAGAGTTTGTCAAGAAGCTAGGAGTTTTTAGTGTAAAACTCCACAGGAAAAGGGTCGAATACAAGAGCAAGATGGAGAAGCGATATGTCCCATAGGCTATTTTTAGCCTCGTGGACATTAAAAATACTTTCTTTGTTTCTTTCACATTTCGTGCAAAGCCCCTGCTAAGTTCAAGCTTATGAGAAATTTTTTGTCATTATACTACTCATTTATTTTTATTAATATTTATGAATTTATCTATTTTCAACTAGGATTGGTTTCATTTAAAGAGAGAAAAACACAGATGTGTGAGAGTTTCACTCAGTGAATGAAAGTCAAACTCAGTGATGCATTGACACTCTAGTTTTTTTTGGAAAATTTGTTGGCCAATTCAAACCAAAAAAATGTTTAAAACAAGTAAGGTTTCTTATGTTCGAAATTATATAGTTTTATATTAAAGAAAGTGGCAAGGTAGGCCCAAGGTAGGTGCATTCTTTAACCAACAAAGGCTAGAGAAAATATATGATCACAAGTATTAAGGAAGGTGGCTAGGTAGGCCCATTATTTAACCATAAATGACTAGTGCAAATCTAGGATCACAAGTAACATAAAGTATATGCATAAAGCTTGGGAAGGGAGTTGAGAAATTTTGGTTAATTTTCCTCCTTTTCGTATAGAGAATATTTTTGAGTTTGACAATAAATTGAGCTTCTTTATGCTTCAAACAATAGAAACAAGCCAGAAAGAAGTTATATTTCACTTTTAATATGTATATCTATGTATACAAAATTATTAATTAATATGTATCATGGAACAGTGGCAGGGCTTTGGATCTCTAGCTCTACAACAAAATATGTGAAAGCAAGCAAACAAAACAATGATACATGTCTTTTCCTTTAGAAACACAATATCACAAAGATCTATTTTTGGGATTTTTTTTCACGTTTAAGTGAAATTACAAGGATTCCACTAGTGCAAAACTTTGTGTTGTATATTTATTTATTTACATTTTTATTTATATATTTATTTACATTTTTATGTGTATTGTATGTGAATGAGATTTGTGTATCTTTATTAATTACTTGTTTGTCATGTTTTGATAATGATTTGGGCATTTGTATATGTAGATTATTCATTTAATTTGTATATAGTATATTGTATGTTAAAGCGTATTTGTTTTATTTATTTAAAATTAAAATATTTATGTCAGATTGTTTATTTAACACTGTATAATGTAAAATGGTGCTGGGATTTTTTTTTTAAATTTAGAGGGACCTTTTTAAAATGCGAAAAGATATTGATGACATTTTTTCTTTTTTAAATGTGTAGGTTTATTTATGTATGTGTTTTTGGTCTTTTAACAGTGTTTTTTCCTATGTTAATTTTGTTCTTGTATATATATTAATAGAGTTTTCTCATTTTTTTTCAAAATATTCATTTATATAATATTGATTTCCTTGCGTGTACCTTTGCACCTTTAGGGGCAAATGCTAGTGTATTCTCTCATGATAATGTAAAATGTTAATATCCAAATATTTTATTGTTGTGGGAAGATCATAAATACGTTATAGGATTTTTTGGTTTGTGTTGCACTAGATTTTCTTCCATGTTTTGACTATTTAATTTATTTTTTAATTATTTTTTATAATAATCTGTTTTTCAATTTTATGATGTAGCATAGTTGCCAATGAATTTTTAAGTACTAGAAATAATTTTTGGTAAAATACTTTAACAGAAAGTCTAATTCATTGGAAAATAAATTAATTAAAGTTTGATTAATTAGAAAATAAATTAATTAAAGTCTAATTAATTGGAAAATAAATTAATTTTAAATGTTTTTATTTAATTTATTTTAGATTATCTTTAATATAATAAGTTAGTTATTTAATTTCACAATTTATGAAAGTTTGTAAATGAATTTTAGAAGATGCAAATGAATTTTAATAATCTAACTGTTACATCACAATTAGTTCACTAAAACTAAGATCATCTTATGCTCGGAATTACTTAACACAATCATCCCTAAGCAAGTGTTGGAAGAAAAAGTTAGTTTTACACACAATTGAATTCTGGAGGACAATTCTAATAACCAATGTTTTGCTCGACAAATTTCATAATCAATGTTACATAACTTTTTTATTGTTTTTCACTTAACTTACTCTAAACTAAGTGGAAGGATATAACTACTATGTAGAACTTGTACATCATGTGTGCTCTCTTTATTAAAATCTTAATACAATAATTTTTAATAGGTATATAATTCTATTAATGGACCCATATTTGATTAATGTTCAGAGGTGAGAAAAATGAGTGGAAATTCGGGCTACTTGATCCCTTATTCATGTTTTTCATTTTCTTGGGGTTTGAGCTTAATATAATTCTCATTTCATTTCTAATTTCCACATCCTTGAGTATTTTGGGAATGTCATCCAACCCTTTTTTTTTAAGTTCATATAATATTGTTTTTAAGTTCATATAATATCGATTTTATGAGAGATCTCATTTGCCAAGTCTCGTTTCGTTTTATCTCATCACTTAAATTTGTGTTAGGTGACATGTTATCAAATTATATGTCACCTAACACAAATTTAAGTGATGAGATAAACAAATATAAGGCTGGTTGTGTAAATTAAGGGAGAGACTCTCGAAGGTTCCATTCATCGCTAGATAACTTGCATGGTGTGTTTAGAAGGGTGAGTCGACGGAGTGTCCAACAATCTTACGTGTCTTTGGGTGGTTAATACAACACATTTCATGTAATTTTGGACTTATTCTCCAAATCTACTTGATATGCAATATGTTACCAATGTTTCTATAATTTCAATGTCTAATTTCTCTTTACATTCTCAAATTGGCCTAGTTTTTCTTTCTTGATCCCTAATAACATTTCTATGTGGACCAATAAGGTGAATAAACTTTTTATAATCCATGGAAAATAAATTTTAGAAGGTTATGTGTTGATTCATGGCTTTATTATGGATGGTCAATGAACTAGTATAATATAATTACATTAGAGAAACCCTATATTGTTGTCCCGGGGATCTCGAGGTTATGGCTCTAATACCAATTGGAGGAGACCAATGCTAGTATATAATAAATATATATTTTATCACTGTTTCCAAACCTGAGCTATAGTAGTAGGAAGGTCAATGTTTTACACAATATTTTTATTAGACCATATTTTAAATATTATTTGATTATATATTCAAAATTAATTGATGATTTATTTTTGGCATATTATATAGAGGATTGGACTAGAGAGAAGTTAATTGTAGTTAGGGTTTATTGGATGTCAATAAGAATTCAAGTTATGGTGATGTCTATGCAACAATTATATCTTGCCAAAATTCATGTCAGTTATTTTCCTATGATTATGGAAGATAGTTTAAGATGATTAACAATATAAATCTAAATTTTGAGGAGGTAGTTTGAAGTATGCATTAGTATTGATATCATTAGGTAGGTTTTTTGAATAATTCACCGTGACTATGAATGGAAATATAATCGAAAAGGTTTAAGCTTTTTTTGAGGTTGTCAATTGTTGTTGCTCAAGGCTTTTATTGTTACAATTTTCCATGTTATTGTTATATTTATTACTATAGTTTAGTTGAATGGTGGTGGCCTAATGGTTGGAATATGCTAAGTTGTAATCATGGGATATCTAGTGAATAAGATATATATAATTTGGTCTACCTTTTATTATTTTCTAGGGTGTTTTAAGTATGTGGATGATTTCACATATTTAATAGATATGTAATGTGCCATAGATATTCCACCATAACATTTCATCACAATTTTCTCGTCTTGAAGATGGATCCCCGTTGGGATTCGAAACGTCGGCCATTGTTTTATGATACTGTGGATAATCTGGATTCTACAATTAACGACAACCAAAGAAGTTTGAAAACCATAACAATAGATCTTATAATATCATGAAATTTATATTGTATGTAAATTAATTTATCCTTAAATCCTAGATTAATTAATTACTAGAGTTGCTTGATGTTTTATGAAATAAATAAAATATAAAAAGGAAAGAACATGCACAAGAATATGCCATACATGCAAATAAATACAATATTTATCCTGGGAAACTCAACATGTGGGAAAAACTAGCTATAAGGTGAGGCTTATCCTTTAATCTCTTTGCTTTAGTTGCAAGATGAACATACAAATGAATACAAACTCACTATGTAATTACCTTTGATGTTATGGTTTGAATTGTTGTTACATAACTTTCTTTCTACTATGTTATGCTCATAAAATAACACTCTCTCTTAGATAAGGAATAAATTATAATTCTAAATAATGGAACCTCTTCTCTTCCTGTTAGACATGACCCCATAACCCAATAACCATCTAGGGGTATAATTTTGGCTTCAACAACCCTCGACAATGATAAGGTTTTGTACATTCATCAAGATTAAGATTGAAATTCTAATGCGATGATGATGTGGCCTCCACCCATACCATGGTAGTTGAAAAGGCATGTCAACTTATAGGAGTCAACACTTTCACATAGAAGCTTCAATTAAGGTGATTTTCACATTGTTTCTCGTGTATCTATGTGTAAGTAAACATGAAGGGAAAGACATGGATTATAGGCACTACAACCCCAAAAAACATGGTTTGATGCCTCATAATGGACCCAAAAGGATACAAACCCACTCTGACCTCCTACTAAAATGGGATCGAAAATCGAATTCCTCTAAAATTTCCACCTTGAAAATACTAAGATAATCTAATATGGATTATTAAATAATGTTCCATATGCTCTATATGGTTTAATATATGTTACTTCGATACAATTTTGTTTTTTTGGAATTAATCTAGAAATATTTGTTAAGTAGATAGATAGTTACATGAATATATCATATCACTATCGTGTTTGTGATATTATTTGAGCCTTGCATACCCCTTATCTCTTGGGAACACTTGATATGAGTCTTTCCCTATAATAACAACCCCTTTGTTGGACACTCTTGTGGACCTTGGTCTTAAATAAAGGTAACGACATTTCTACTGTAAACAATTTCTTAAATATTGTAATTATGATGCACATAAAACATTACCTCAGATGCATGACCATTCATCTTCCCTAGGAACATTTAATGTCATGATCATTTATTGTGTTCACTGGATCTCTTGGAGATATAATTTTATTAGATACATCTAAATCATATGTTCCTAACCTCTTGTGCACCAAAATATCACAGGCTCATTATTTTTCTTTTTTTCACAAATTCACTTAATATGCATATCATATTTAATTCTCTCATACATTTTGTGATAAGATTTGATAAGATTTATTATCTTGAATATTCCTCTCTATGATAGAGAAGTCCTAACATCTTTGATGTTCTCTTACATTTTGTGATAGGGTTTTTTATTTTTATTTTGAGGATTCCTTTTATCATAGAAAATCTATCCTTAATTGATTTTAATTTATCCTTAATTCATTTTAATTTATGATCATTTAGTAGTAGTGAATCTTCTTCTTTTTAAAGAAGTTCATGATTAGATTCACTCTCTCATCTTTAAATACCCTAAAATTAATTAGTATAATAAATATGTTATGATTTTTCACTTATCAGAAATCTAACTATTCTGAATACATTTCATCTTAACTATTAATTATTTTTTAACCTAAAAAATAACATTAAAATATTTCCCATTATATTCTAATTATATCTTATAATTAAATAATTATAACTTATTTAAATTAAATCCAACCCTCATCTGGAAATATTAATACTCTATTAATAATTCTTAATATTATTTTTTATTTTTGTTTTCATTATTTTATACTTTCCCCTTTAAAATTTTGTAATCTTTAATTATATTAATCATCGGTAATGTACTTTACCTTCAATTTCTATTTCCTTTATTGCACTGTTCACAATCCACACAATTCCATTATATATATAAATAAAACCATCCCTGTCTTGCATAAAAACAACAGAGTTATATATAGGAACAGTGCAATAAAGGACATATATATATATATATATATATATATATATATATATATATATATATAATTGTTGCAAGACAGAGATGATTTTTTATTATTATAATAACACCATTTACGTCCAACACTCTAAAAAAAGGATTCATAATTAGCCAAACAGGTGACCAGAATTAAACACTCCTTTAAAAAAGGACTCATAATTAGCCATACAGGTGACCAGAATTAATGATTAAATTAAGGTAAAGCTAAAGAAGTAAATTAAACTTAGGGTCAAAACCCTTTAAAACATCATAAACACACCAAAATGAAGAACAGCTGGAGTTTATTATATATGGTATTTTATTACAATGATTTCGCATCACGTTAGTGGTGGCCCGCCGTGTTAAACTAGAAGCGAAATTTGGCTCGAGTCTATTGTTTTTTTTATATGTCACTTCAGTGGAGATTGGTTAATTATGTATTGTTTTCTTAGTACATCATCACTTCAGAGGAGAGGTATGTCTCCGTAAAGTGAGGAATTTTCAACACGTGTTCCGAAAAAGGTACAGGCTTTGAGAAACCATTCAAAACTGGGTATCGTTTAAAATGATGTCCTTTTTATAGTGGACGAAACCCTAATCATCGCAGGCAGCCAGGAATTTCGATACAATTTAAAATATTCGAAGTTGACCGTTCAACAGGTCTTTTCTTTTTTCATGATCGTATGCACAACGTTTTCGTTTCTTTTTTATTTGAAATGGGTCACCCACTTCACGCCCCACACGCTAGCCAATCTCGCCCATGACTTGGGGTAGCAAGTTTCTCGTGAGCAATCAATATGTTCTTCATTATCAATCAAGCTAGAGAGGGTCCTAACAATATTCCTAATTCATAGTTTGTTTTTCGCCTTTCTAGTGCTTGAGGTAGAGCACTTTCACAAGAGTCTTGAACAAATATTATTAGTGAAACAAGGTGTCTTGAGGTTGCCTAGCCTTCACCCATCAATTATTAGATTAACCAACCAAAGGCAATGAACCACTCGTTGGCACATAATCATTATTTATTTAGAGAATTAAATCAATATTATCAGCTAAAACCGGGTGTCTCAAGGCCACTTTGCCATCACCCACCATTATTCAACACTTTCACTTTAGCCAAGGAACACTTTATTTTATGCAGGGGAACCTAAAATACAACACCCTAACATCTCTAGGGACTTGGATATAGAGAGTCTAAATTCAGATATGAATAGAGAGATATAGTTAATAACATGGAGTGTTTATCGGCTATGTTACCCTTGAAGGAATAATAATGCACTTTCTAGTAGCTTAGTGGAATGTTACACCTGTGTTCTCAGCTCAATCCCACGGAAATGCCATCAGGTGTTAACAACCCATTTGTCATGGATGTTTCCATCTCTCAGAGGTTATTAACCAACATAGCCTCCATTGGATCAACCCTATAAAGCACAACCACTGCTCTACGATTATCAATCAACAAGCCTCATGGGTTTTTTTCAACTGGCTATCATCGACATTTCTCTTCTCCCTGAATTCTCCCAGTATTCTTATCTTTTTTTTCCCTTTTAGCAATGTGCTTGATCCCTAAGAGCATCTCATTCTCCTCTTTTTCGTGTTCCCTTATTTATCTGTGTGCATCAATCGTGTATGCTTTCCCTGACCTTCTCGACTTCCTTTCTCTATCAAGTAGGAGTCTCTCGTGGTCATTCTTTCTTTGTGCTCATCACCTCCTTCTCCTCAACAAGTGAGAGCCCACCCCTTCCCCTCCCCTCGACTTGTTTTCATGCTTTCCTCACAGACCAACCATTTGTCATTTGAAAATCTTCATACGGTTAACCTTTTGACAACGCAATCCATGTTGCTTTTAAATGTTTTCCTCTTTTTGCTTATGTTTGGGGCTATAGGACACCTGTGCCTGTCCTCTTCTTTTCAGTCAAATTTCTTCCCTAGTGAGCCCATTTAAAACCACTCAATTAACCAAGACTGATATTAAAAGAAACCCATTCCTCAAGAAATATCTTTTCTCAAGAAACTAAAATTTGTGTCCCCCTTCTCTCATCCTTTTAAAATATAATTACATAATTACAAGGAAAATGTTCTACAAGGGGGAATTAACCTACAGTGGATGTCACAATCCCCGCACCCTTAGAGGAATACTACCCTTGATGTTCTCATTTCAAGACACAAAAGAAAACATGCTTAATCCACGCATAATTATAATGAGCTTTATATTTATAGCTCATTTAAATTTGCGGTTCGCACATATAGTTTCTCACCCAAAATCTAAACAAACATGAGACTTATCCTTGGACCAGTCACTTTTTGTGGATCCTTTGTAGTCTTCTTGGCGCTTCTGTTGAACACTCTGATATCTTCAAGCTATTGCAGTCCTCCTCTTTTATGTCACCTTCATTAACCCAAACTGGAAATCCATTTTCCTATGTCACAACATAAAATTTCTCATGATACTCATTATAAATGGAATTAAAATGAAATCAAAACATGCCCTCATGAATTGATCCCTCCACATGGCTAATCCCTAAAATATGAATGACAAAGATGGTAAGCCATTCTTTCATAAGGATGAGCCCTTTTCATGGCTGGAATATCATTGTCCATTATCCCCATGGACCAAATTGGTCCACTTGGTTGTTTTATGTTTCGTGAAGCCCATTGGGTAGCCTTATAAAGTTACCAGAACGTGGAAATTGCAATTCTTTCCACCCACATAGTCATGTTCCTAAGTATAAGTTTCTTATTCTACTTCTATGATGGTTCTCTATGCCAAAAATCCTATCACACCAAGAAACATCATTGTTCCTTTACTGCATCAAAATATAAGAATAGATTTTCACATATATTTATGGCTTCTAAGAATAAGGAAACTCCCCTTTCTCCACGTCACTCTCTTGATTGCTATGTAATTGTCCATCAATTCCATTAGACTCGACCATCCCACTTGGTTTTCATGCTCCTCCTTCCGACCTTGACTACCGCTTTACCCATACATCAGGGTTCATTTATGTTTAATTTCATCATTGGATTCCACTCAACCCTTACTCAGAGCTTCATTATCTTACATCCACAGTCAACAAATTCTCAACTCCGAAGACATAGACAAAAAAAGGAAAAGAAGATGAAAACTCGTAACAGTTTGTAAAAAATTTCAAATATAAACAATGTAGCATAGCCATGCACAATTCAACTGTACAAATAGTAAATCAAGTATGAGCAGTAGTCAACATGTAAAATAATAAATCAAGTATGAGCACAAGTCACCATGTAAAATAATAAATCAAGTATTAAAACCATTCTGAAAATTTGAAATGCATAAAAATGTCCACAATCAAAACAACCCAAATCCCATGAGTTGAGATGTTTCTCAATGCTTCTTGAGTAAGGTTCAACCCAACCCCTCTCCGGAGTTTCGTTTGATCTCCTTACTACTACCCACCACAAAAATTAAATTCAACCTTTGCACAAATTATTTACAATCTAATTACATTGCTTCAAATGGGAGAAACACAATTATGCAACCACATCTAACCAAACATCTCGCTTATTGAGTTTGGGTGACCATCTTTCCTATCTTCCATAATTTCATAGGTTTTGAGAATGTTTCAAGATACATCCTCCACTATTTGTAATTCTTACACAACATGCAATCATGGTTGATTTCTTTGTATTTGGGAGAAATCTATACACAATTGGTATTCCCCACATTTCTAGCATACCATGGGCCTCCTCCCAAACCCATTTTCTCCTTTGGCCTGAGCAAGTCATCTTTCGTAAGCTATGCCATTCTTCTACTAAGATTCACCTCTATTGGTGGTGAAACTTCTTGCCTTCATCCTAGGTCATTGTCTAGAAATTCCCTACCTTTTTCCTCTAATTTCAAAAATTCCATTTTCCTGAAAATATACCTTAAGCTCTAGCTTGCATCTAGATTGCTTGTAGTAGTGTTTCAACTTTTAGATTTCCTATTCAAGGGTCTATGGCTTATCAAACTCAATTCTATCTTTAAGTGCTAAGGGTATCCCACTGATGCATCATTGAATCTTTTCATTTTCATCCTTGAGGTAGGGACCATATTGTAATATCTCCAATAATTTAGTGGTATACTCTTCATCTGACATTGATCCCAACTTGAGCTCATAAAATTCCTTAGTATTGCTATCAAATTATCTTTTGGATAGATACTTGTCCCTAAAATATTCCTCAAATTCCTTCTAGGAAAACTCTTCTTCTTTTATGCCGTTTACATTTTTCATATCTTCCTACCATATATCAGCCTTTCCTCATAGGTTGAAAGTGGCTACCTTTAATTTCATGTTTTCCGAGTAATCATGGATTCAGAAAAACTTCTTCATTCCCAACAGCCAAGCATTGACATCCTTAGATTTCCTCATTTATCCATAAAAGGTAGGACACTTATCCTTTTTAAACTCCTCTAATATATACTCTATTTCCCTTCTTCTCCCATGATGATGATGATAGTGATGACGATGTGGCCTTTTATGAGCGTCCTCATGCTGCTACTCATGGCTTCTTGAGTTCCCTTTTGGTGTAATTAACAAATTTCCTCCTCTCATGGTCCTTTAATGGACAACCATTACCTCTTTCTAGATATTCTCTCATTTGTTGCATTGGTTCTTTCTTATTACCCCAATGACCTTTTCATATCCCTATGGATGGTCCCTAACTCATGTTGCCTCTATATTTGCAAGTTTGATAGGATTTGTGTATGACTGCATTGACTTCAAAATGATTTTATTCTGCTCTAAAAATCTTCTCATTGTCAGCCTTACAACTCATTATTTACATTCCTAGGCTCTCAATGTGTCCATCCAATTAGGAGAGTCTACCCCTATCCATTTTTAAACTATTTTTTCCTCTTCATGTCCATGTTGTGATTGGTTAGAGCTATATTTTACAATTTTACTGTTCATTCCGTAGTCCTTTCGCAACATACCACCCCAAATTTACCCACTTTTACTAGGCCTATGGGTAAATGTGAAGTGAGTTGCCACTATGACATGACCCAACCTTGTAGTTCCAGTTAAGTGGGGCCTACAAAATAACCACTTACTAACCTTCCTCAGGCACGACAGATCACTCAGAGTCTGAACAACCACCCTAGGTGACCAATAACTAAGCTAGAAACTTTTTTCTAGGAACTAGACCTATAACCGCACCCTTGACACTGCATGTATGTGGTTGTGAGCCTCCAACCACACTTACAAGCCTTGATCCATGTGTTATGACCCCAGATCCTCATTTTTGTGGTTGGGGTCCGGAGAACTGAGCCACTTTTCCAGGCTAGCCTCCATACCACTTTTTTATCAATTTAATTGTCTTAAATTGATTACATAAATTATCGACGCAGACTAGTAAACCTACGAAGTGTAAGTGCATTGTATGTGCTAAGAATCCTAGTTATCTAAATTGAATTAAATTTTCAATGCACATGATTGGATTATTCATTGAAAATAATTCCAAGAAAGATGATCACTCTCTTATAAAATTGTATTTAATTATGAAATCCACAAAACCAATAGAAATATCAAACTCATAAATTAATCTCACGCTTTGGAAAATGAATTTTAACACACACACACACACTGCAATATAATTGAAATATGATTTGAAGGAAACACAATTTCTAAAAGAATAAGCTCATCTATCAATATAACACACTCCTGCATGAGAAATCAAAATAAATTTAAACTATGTTCACACTTGCTCAAACTGATAAATCACTTAAGCTTTGAGATAAAACCTGCAAACAAATCCTCTCTTCTAGGAATAAAATTTCATTCTGAATTCAAACTCACATTGTTGTTATTACTACTACTTAATTCGACTCATGTTCTCCTAAATCAATAAATGAAAATGATTAATAAGACAATAAAAATACTTTCTATCTAATTCGAAATCAATAAAGGAAATAAAACATTCTACAAGATGCATCCAAAAAGTAAAATTATGAAGTGATAAAATAACTATACTTAAAAAAAAAACCTTACTGTTTGAGGGGGCCCTCCACAAGCAGGTGGTCACGCGATTCAATCGAACAATCAACCACACATCAAAATGAAAAGGATTATTTATAATTGAATTGAAAACATAGTTTTAATTTCTCACCATCGCATAAAAATTCATGGTGTTTTTGGTTGCTGCAAGGTATTTTTATAAATCTTGCATCATTAAATGTTAAGAACCTATGCCTAGTGACGGGCCTCTAAATTAGACATAAATTAAGGCCCATCTAGCCTTTCTTAGGCACATAAAAGGTATATTAAATATCTCCTTCTACAATTAATAATGTTTTTTTATGCTTTAATATGTTTTTAGGAATTTTTAGAGATAATTGCATATTTGTGCCTAATATTATTCATTTTTGAAGGATATTGTGAGAATATTGGGAAAATTATGAAGATTTGGTGAAGGAGATAATTTAGGGACTTGTGCTCCATACTAATAGAGGATCAAGATTGGAGAATAAATAAAAAAAATATCATGAAATAGTTGAGAAATTCTAGAGATATTCTAGAATTCTAATGATTGAGAAAATCTAGGAATATGTTCCTGATCATTTATTGCAAACTCCTAGTATTGGGAACCAAATCCACTATTTGAGGGATTTTGGAAGGGAAAGCTTCCTCCTTTAAAGGAGAATGTTTCCTCATCATTTTTTATAAGTACCAATTCGAATTGGCCTCTAGGGGCATGTATATTTTAGTCTTATTGTGGAGAAAACTGGTTGTTTAGCATCTCCACTTTTTTTTCTTGCAGGGATGTACTTGAAATGATTCAATAATGAATATTGGTATAATTTTTAGCTTCTAAGGCTTGGTTTCTTCCATAGGAATCTGAGTCCTCCTTGGCATTGGCCATCTAAGGAGTCTTAAAGTCCTATTACACAATTTCTTTATGTTCTTTTCCATTCTTATTCACATGCATCTCTTATTTCTGTTTTGCATATTTCTGTATTTAGTATTGGTTCTTTTCTTGTTGTAGGATTGAGTCAAATGATTTAAGTGAGTTATTTTGTAGGTTGTATACAAGTTCAAAAGAATTATTCATCCTTGTAATAACCTTGGAAGGTCACCCTAATCATTAAGCTACTTGGATTTGGTTACTATTTCACAAATATAAGATTTCTAGAAATGGCTTGTAGCGTAATAGTAGTAAATTTCTGCTATTTCTTAGAAGGGGTTAGTGAGATCCATTTGACTTGATTCCATTCGTATTAGATCATAATAATGTTAAATTTAATAACACAATTCGCCCCATTTCATTTTCAATTTATTAGGTTATGAATTTGATAGATTAACTATCTCACTAGTTCTTGAATTTCCATATTTTAGAGTAGTAATTTTCTGTTATTTTTTAGCACGTGTGAACATGGGTATTTTGGAGTGATTCCACTTGGAATGGAGATCTAAGACATCCTACTTACTAAAAAATTTTGTCCCATCCCATTTTTATTTTATATACATAGTCATTTGGTGAGCTATTTCCAAAACAGACTTTCTTGTAGCAAAAACAAAGTTTCTTGTAGCACTCTTTTAGCATGTGTAAAATCGACCAGATTTTCTCCCAAAGGTTGGTTTTTGTCTCTTAGGCTTGAATCATGACCCCTAATATCTAAATACATGATTTATGAAGAACAAACACCACTCATGACATTCATCTTCATAAATTATATTAGGTATTTGTATTTCAATTCATGCTCTTATGATTTCAATTACAAATTGTTGTTCTTTCATAGGATTAATTTTTTTTCCAAACAACACTTACATTTCTGAAATTAGTTTAGGCTTTGATTTCATAACATCCACTACATTACATAAGATAAAAAAAACAAGGACACATTGTATGCTACACATATAGTGCTGATACCTCTTAAGATTGTACGAACCCTAGGTTGATAATTAAACTTGGTTGCCTTGGGAGTCGCAACATGATTGTTGCAATACTGAGGCTCATCACTTTTTGGCACCGTTACCAAGTAAGTGTCAAAGTATGCATTATTTTCTTCCCTATTTGATTTATTTCTTTTCTTTATGAAGAAACAAGAAAAACGCATTAGGTGTATTTCATTTCAAAATAGAAAATTGCATTGCATTAACATTATTATTCAAAAAAAATTATTTAAAAATAATTCTCCAACACCAACCCCACCATTTGATCACATGGTGCAGTCAGGACCACATCACCATCCACTTTTGCAGGTACAAGAAGAAGAGATGGAAAAAATTTAGAATAAATGGATGGAGATGATGACAATGAAGAAAATCCTCTTGGATTTCCCATTCAAGATACTAATGTTAATGTGAAAATGAAGAACATCCCTCCATATTTCCTTCCCAACTTCCATGGTATGAGGTCAGAGGATCCAAAAACCTCTCTCTTTTAATTTGAAATAATTTGTAGATCTTATGGCTACTTATCACACACTCGAAAATTGAGATTGTTTCTGAGAACATTGAAGGATATAACTCTTAAATGGTTCATGAGTTTAGGTACTAATTCAATAAGGTCATGGAATGATATGTAATATTTCTAGAAAAATAAAAATATCATGATCTTAAAGAAGAAATCTTTCGAATGAATAAAAAACAAGATGAGAGCCTTGAAAATCTAATAATGTAGGTTCATGTATAATGTTAAGAGGGAAAAAGTACATCATTTAGGATTGGACACACTAAAAACCCTCGTAGTTAGAAAAATTAGGGATGATTGGATTTATCTCCTTGATATCATGAGTAAAGGAGATGTATACCAATTATCATTTGAAGAAATTTGTGAAACATGCAAGCACATATGAAGAGGAAGGGCAAGAGTAAGTAAATCAACATCAACATTGGTAAGTGAAGATGAACTTGGAAATTTCCTTGATAAATTTAAAATATAAATTCTTAGCCATCTAAGTGACAAGTAGAAAAGTTAAGAATGCAAAATGAGAAAAAAGAAGATGTTGATATTTGTATTATCCATCCATAATCATATGATACTAAATATTGTCAATCATTACCAAGGTTGAAGGAAATTTACCAAGAGGACAATGGAGCAAGTCAATCACCAAAGAAGCTATGTTATGTAGCTCCAGGAAGACCATGGCACCCTAGTCAAATTGATATGATGCAAGGACATACTTCACAATTTCAATCCTATTCACATCCATCTCAAAATAATTGGAACACACTCCCTCCTTGGAAACCTTGGCCATCTCAACCCCAAAACCAATCTTAGCAACAAGGTTGGCAAGGATCTTATGGGAAAAATCTAAAATATCCTCAATATTTTCCTCAATATCCTCCATACCCAACTCCATGCTATCCCTACCATCCACCTCACAACAACCACAACCTCAACCACATCCATCTCACAGATCCACTCCCACTCAACTACCTATACCACCATTTCAAAACCCATACAAAGAAGTAACTCAAACCACTTACAATGCTGAGGTACAACACTCTCAAAAGCTCCTATTGATCTAAATGGTATCCATATTAGCTCAATAAGAGTATTGAAAAAAAGTGATTCTCTTGATGTCATTGAAGGACAACATTCAGAAAAAGAAGATTCAAATGAGAAGATCAAAGAATCAGGGGCTACACTTGATGAAGAGCAGACATTAGAATCAGATATTGAGAAAGTTCTCTCATGTTTACCATCATATCCTCCCTGTGTTCAAGAGAATAATTGACAAAAAGAGGAAGATTTGAATTTCATGGTAGAAGAAGACATGAAGAATGATCCCAATGAGAAAGCAAACCAAGGGAATCAAAGCTATTTTTAAATATGGTTCCATACAATCATTAAGTTGCAACAACAAACTCTTCTTCAATAGTACTTGATACAATCTCAGTCAAAGTGATGAGCAACATCATCAGAAATATTTGGAGGGGTTAATAGTCACCTTTATGCCTTCTTAGATCTCTTTTTCTTGGATTTTTATTATTATTTGGGTTTATGATGCTAGTATAGGTGGTGATTAAGGTTAACATACTTTCAGTGCCTAATATAAGGTTGAGTGCAGAAAATCATGATTTATTAAGCATTTTTATAAAGATTTTATCACAAATACTTGGAGGAGACAACAAGGAGAAATTATAGGAGGATTTTCCACCCTCAAAGGCAGCCGAAGGATCCCAAAGATTCTCTCCATCAATTCGAATTCCACAAGCAGCTGAAGGATCCCGCTATTCTCTCCAGCAATTCGAATTCCAGAGGCAGCCGAGCAAATCAAAGAGGAGAACACTCAATCTTGGTTTACTTGGAGTCCAATGGAATCAATCACCATTTTCTAGGGAGCTGTTGGTAGCTGCCCTATAGAATAAATAGAGTAGAGCTAGGTCTAGGAAGAGTTAGTCTATCCTAGTCTCGCTTCCATTCAAAATTATTGTTGTGAACTATTGAAGCTTTTTGTTTATTCAGGGATCGAAAATTTCAGAGATGTATGCAGTTATTATTTTATGAAATGAGCAGATCAATTTCATTTTATTAATTAAGTTCAGAGGGCTAGGCTCATGGGTTAGGGCCCAATCCATGTGCCTCAGCTTCTCTGCTGTTATTATCTTTTCCTTGCTATCATTTAGCTAGTTTTTCCTTTGTCATTTAAGTTAGATATACTTATGAAAAGTTTCATTGCTATTTAGTTTTTGTGATGTTGTAGTTTTAATTGCTTATGCGTAGTGAAATAGAGGTAAAACTCCAAAATTGTGGTTAAGTCTCCCCCCTCTCATCTTTGTCAATAGAGTTTGAGTAGGGGCAGACCTTCCCATGGGCCAAAATTGCTTTCTGTTCGAGTTTGGGGAAGAAATTGTATTACCAAGTCCAAGCCTCCATTTTACTGTTTCATCACGCATTTCTCCCTGTTTCCCATGCATGAATCCGCAGGTGTGCTTCACTTCTGAGCACTGCTCTTACGCCTCCATTCCCCTCCTTTCATTCTCACATGAACGCTGCACTTACCTATTTTTTTCGAATGCACTTAAGCCCTTCATCCTTATTTCTTTGTTTCCTCCGTTCATGACTACCTACCCTTTTTATGAAAAACACGTGAAAAACCATTCCAAAGCACTGAAAACCAGACCTCCACCTTTGCTCCTAAAGACTCCCGCCACCATACATCGCAGTCACACTTTTCTGCTCTTACCTTTTTCCTTGAAGACTTACCACTCTCCTTCGCTGATTTCCTGCCTTATTCCCTCGTTCTATCGGTCACCATCACCGGACTCGTTTCAATGCAAAAATGCTTGAAAACCATGGAAAATACCAACCTCCGCCTTCCTCCTCAAAATTCCCTCTACTGTACGTCGCACTTCGCAAATCACAACATTTAGCTTTTACCTTCTGTTAGTCATCAATAATTTTTACCTGTTTAGATGACTGAATTCTTTGCCCTGGATTTCTAGAAACAAAATTCAAGAATCATGTGAGTTCTAGAAATCTCCTCAAAGAGAAATTTTTCACTATCCTACTTCCTTGTCAAAGCAGGCCAATCTATCGCCCAGACAAGACCAATGTCCCTCACTCTCACTATTTTTTCCACCTCTGCCTATAACACTCTATCTCTATTTGCCTAAGCCCTCTACTTTCACACCTTGTTTCACCAAGTAAACGAAATTTTTTCCCCTACTCACCAAGCGCCTCAAGCAATGGTGATTTCAAAACTCCCTTTCTAAAGCCCTCTAAAGTAAAATTTTTTTTCTAGTTGTCTAGGATGATAGTGCATAATAGAGTGTCAAAAACCTTGTCTCCTCATCCAAACCCTGATTCAAGTTTTCAGTCAAAAAAAATATTCCAAGGACATTGCAATAAGTCAAATAGGGTCACCTAGGTTATGCACTATCATGGTTCTAAATTCACTATTTCCACAGGTATTAAAAGGTGAAGTCAAGAGAACACAAGGATGAGGCTTGTCATTATCCAAAGAACATCAAAATACCTCCAAAGGTACCCTCTTGATCAAGAAGTAAGCTTTCTATGGGGAAATTTACCATGTCCAAGCATTTTTGCAGGAATGTTTTGTAAATGGTCAACAACAGAATAGAGGCAAAGAAGGGGACCTAAAAATTTCATAAAGGCATCCACAACAGGTGGTAAGATATAGCAGGCTTAAGTTCACAAAGGAAATCATTAAAGAGTTGTTTGGCCTCAAGCATGAATCTTGTAGAGGGAAAACTACCCTTTGCTTACATTCTTGCAAAAAAGACCAAAAGGCTATCAAATTATCCATGAGGTAAGGTAAAAGAGGAGGATCATCATAAGAGGACCGTTCATAGCAATAAGAAAACAACAGGTATGTGTTTAATGCGAATCAAGATTCATGACTGTTTTGACCAAGAAATAGAGCAATGCTAAGGTTACAAAGGCAAAGAACCCCTAAACCCCTTCAAATGATCATTGAAGGTTTTTTAGACATAAAATAGTGAGTTTGATAAGTGTCTCTTTGAGAAATTAGAAGATAACATTGTTTGTTTTTATAAAGTATCCCTAAAAACTCAGAAGCTTGGGAAGATAGACAAATATGGTCAAAATAGTGACAAGAAACCTCCTTCGTCATAGTAGATCGTTTCAAGGGTTTTAAAAATACCTTATAGGGTTTGGCAGACAAGAAGTAACTCCACCTTAGCAAAAGGTAAAATTAGAGTTTTTAAAGGAGAGAAAGAAGGACAGACATGAAGATCAAACACTCCACTACACCAAAGGCAGAAAGATGATGAAGAGTATCAGTAGGAAGATGCAAGAAATGTCAGTTCAAAAGGTCTGTTTCTCTGGAAAACAGTTAGAGACATCTTTAAGTGACCAATGGGGACAAACGTGGGCAGAAATTGCCAAAGATAGAAACTATGATAAGCATGGGTCATTGTTTGATAAAGCAAGCTGTCCAAATTCAAAAGAGACAGTGATGAAAGTGACCTAAAAGCAAACAGATATACCCTTGGTTTACAGCAGAGCAGTGAACTCCCAACAAGGACCTCTTTATCAAATGACTTTTCTGCAAAAAAGATGACTAAGACATAAATAATACTTTACAAGAGCTGACAAAGGTGTTTTTCCCACAGAAAGAATGACAAGGTCAAAGTAAAGAATGTTTCATATACAGAATATCAGCCAAAAGGAGAAATGGAAAAAACTATGAGTTTGATGTGTATAAATATTAAAGTCAAAAATAGGTTATTTTTCCAAAGGGGGCTGAGAGGCATAGGCTTGGTGTCTTCAGGTAGGGTGTAAAATTAAAAAGAGCCATAAGAGGCCTCCAACAATGAAGAAAAGCAACTATTTCAATCAAATATGCCACCTGCAACACCAAAACAGCCAAAGACACAGTTAGAAAAAGTGAATAAACATGAACATTACGAAAGTGGGTTTTGGCTTCAAAATTATTTTTCAAAAAGGTTATAAAGGCCTTTTTTGGTTTTCCCTTGCATCATTTATCATCTCCAAGCAAAAGAATGCCGTTGAGAGAGATTTTTAGGGTTTCTGTGCAGAATCAGTAAAAATGTCCAAGCGCTACGCACCAAGGCCAGCGCTACGCACATGGCCTTTGGCGCTACACACCTGGCCTTCACCGCTACGCACAGGAGAGGTGGCCATAATGTTATTTATCACTGCTCCTCGCACCTAGGCCCCGACACTATGCACCTGGGCTAGTGTTACGCACAGACACAACAAAGCGCTCGAGCTACCCGAAAATTCCTGTTGGCCACCTGCGCTATGCTCTTGAAGGCCCAACTGTCCCATCTCTGGCCCAAGCTAACCTGGCACTACGCACAGACAAAGTGTGTCTAAATTTGCTAAAAAGAGTCAAAAATTCAGTTTTTCGCCTCCAAACTTCCTACAATCAAAGACACAAGGTCAGTGGTTTATTTTCTTTCCTCCAAGGTTTCATTATCCTAAGCAAAGAGATATTTGAAGGCCTAATTAAACCAAACCTTAGGCTTCATAAGAAATCAGTTTTAAATATATTTGGTTAGGGTTTGCAAAGGGGAGAATTGTTATATATTCCAGAGGAGACTGAGTGACAAAAAAACCTCTAAAACACTGAGTTCACTCTTGGAAAGTTTCATCTTGGTCCCCATTTGAAAAATTCGCCAATCACCTCACTCATTGTAGCCTTTGGACCTAAAGGCCCTCAATTTTTTTTTAAAAATCCTTTTATGCTAAAGAACTAGTCACCATGTCCAGAGCAGAGATTCACACCAGTAGTGATGAAAGTCAAAGACCTACCGAGCCTAAGCACAAGGGAGGAAGGGCCAATAGGTTTTAACCCTTAGACACCATTCAAATTACCTCCTCTCCCATGATCCTTTCATACTTTCAGGATGTTGGGGGTTATCAGTTTTGTGAAAAGGTCAAGCAAGTCAAAAGCCACTCTGACTTGACTAGATTGTTCATCGTCGGCTTACAAAATTACCAAGTTAACCTAGCTGGAGTGAAATTTAAACTCTCATATGAATCCATTTCCAAAGAAATAGGTATACTAGACATCAGTGAGATATGGTTTAAACAAAAGAAGTTGGAGTTGAGCTATTATGAGCCCTACCTAAAACCAAGCTGTCAACAAGGCTGTAAGGCTGTTTTTCATTTTTCCCACTTTCTAGAGAGGTATGCCTTACTGATGAAGCAGATTATCAGATATTTCACCTGTGAGGGAAGATAATCCAGGATTTAATCATATCATATAAGGTTACTAATGCACTTCATCAAAGTCAAAATGATGAACCTACCATACTACCTTTTCTGAAGCATTGACAAGATGGCCTCACTTGTCAAGAAAAGAAGCTATGAATGCCAAATGCCGAGCCTTTTCCACCACTCCTTGATCAAAATGATTGATTTACACCAGTTGGAGCAGTAAGGAATCCCTTGGGAAGTCTTCATCTCACATGATGTGTTTACAAACCCCCAAGCCTTCATTCAACAAAATATACCTTCCACTTCACAACCACCTACCTCCACTCCTCCATCATCTCTGCCTATGCCTTCTCCACAAAGAAATTCGCCTCCTATCTCTTCTCCTAATGTACCAAGTGAAGAAACTGACAGTGGCTCTAATGAAGAGCAAACAGATGACAATAATGAGGAAGAGGACAACGAGTTAGAAACTGAGGAAGGTGAAGAAAACAAAGAAGAAGGAAATGAGTTAGAAACTGAGGAAGATGAAGAAGACAAAGGAGAGGTCAGTAGTGAGCTGGAAAGTGATAATAGCCACAAAATAAAAATAAAGTGATGACAACAGAAATCAGGAGAAAGATGCAGATGAGGCAAAGTTTGAAAACATTGAGGCAAATGCAGAGCTTGACAAAGATGATGAAAGTGGTGAAAATGATGAAGATTATGGGAGAAAAATAGAGTTTAGAGAAGAAGAATAGCAGAGTGATGATGATCAAGAAGAGGAAACTTCTCAAGAGGGAAACAGTGAGCAAGAAAACAGAGTTGAAATCAGTGAGCCCCATGATGAGAAAAAGGGCCAAAATAGTGGGTCTTATGATGAAGAAGATGACACTGAAAACACATATGAAGACAGCGGGGAGAAGGCATATGAAGGTAATGAAGATAATAAGAAAATAAATGATGAATTTGAGCATGACAGTGAAACCAATCATAGTGACAAAGGTGCTGAAATAAATGCAAAAAATGACAGAGAAAAAGACTTCAGTGAAGGGAAGAGCCAAACTGAGGTAGGTGAAGAGGGTAGTGTTCAGTTTGAGAGTCAAGCTGAAAGTGAAGAAAATAGCGAGAAAAGAAAGGACGATGAAGAGGTCAAAGGTCAAGAAATTAGGAACCCTATGGAGCATCAAGTGACTCATGAAAGCCATGACAAATATGAAAAAACTTGTGGCACCTCCAAAGGTAAAAACACCATAATCAATCCTCTCACATGCACCTATCACAGAGGCAGAAGAGATGTGTTTTCTGCCTCAAAAAGGAAAAGGTCCATCTCTCCTCCAGCAATCAAGCATCAAAACAAAGAAAAGAGAAAGATGGACAAAGGTGAGCAGAAGGTACAGGTAAGAAGGAGAAAAATGATCAAGAAGACTTCTCAAGGGCCTTTATTCATTGATCTAGATAGTAAAAATGAGGACCAAGAGATGAAAACTAGGTTGTTCCTCTTGAAAAAATATGCACAACTTTAGGAATGGGAAAGGGAATTTTATATGGCTCAAAGTGTCATCCACTATTACAAAGAGGAACATAATCATTTCAAGGAGGTCAAGAGGGGCCTTGCCGTACAAAAGAAAATGACCAAACATTATGCAAGGAAAATCATGCTTGCTAGTGCCAAGCTAAAGAAGGCCCTCATTGAAATAGAAGACCTAAAAAGCGCCAAAGTGCATAAAAGCCTTGGATTCTTGGCTGAAGCTTCTTAACAGGTGTCCAAAACCTCTTGAGGGGTCTCTCCACAAATTTTGAGGCAAATTGGACAACTTTTTGTTTTTTCCAAATTTTGACCCCTAGGAGCGCAACACCCTAGGTGCTACGCACCAAATTGGTGCATCCTCAGCTCTAATAGTTTACATTTTTAGCTTTTTCACATCACCAATAGTCTACTCACCAATTTTCAGATCATTTGGAGCATTTTTACCCCGTCAAAAGGTAAAAAAACATCAAAATTTTGACCTTTCTGCCTCCTTTTCATACCAGGTGTTATGCATAGAGAAGTGTTGAGAGATTTGATTTTTGAGTAGGTAAATGGATTCCAATCAGCACAAATCAAACATTTTTTGAAATTAGACTCATCAAGCTTTCCAATGAGCTATCACGGAGCCAAATCCGGTGTTGGGAAGACCTCCAAAAGACTGTTGCAAAAGGGTTTATTTCTGCACTACGCACCTGACATTTTTTCGCTGTTTGACACAATGTGCTATGCTCCTGTAGATGAATGGGAAAAATGTGCATTTGGAAAGTTTTATTATGATTTTAAGGGCCTACAAGTCAATATAATTGCCATTTTGGGCTGGAAAAGATATTTGTAGGATATTTTTGTGCCTTGGGCCTTGCAAGGCCTCAAGGACAAGTTAGGATATTTCTTTTTGGCCAATAGGCTTCTAGATACTCTAGTAGGCTCTCCTCTCCTTGTTTGTTATATAAGGCATGAGGATTCATTGTAAACATTTGGACTTGATGTGTTTAAGAGCAATACATGGTTTGATGAGCTTGGAGAAAAAATTGGTTTTATGAAGTGGATGAATGGCTTGTTTGGCTTGATGTTGGAGAAGCCTGTTTGCAGGATTCCATACCTTGGTGAATGGTGATTTTTTCCTAACTTGTTAATGTTTTCTTGTCCTCATTTTGTTTCATTCTTCTTGTTTGTTAGAGATCAGAAAAGTATAGGTTGAGACATGCTCATGGAAGCACCTCAAACCTCCTGTTTGCTATAGTTTTGATGTTTTCCTCTTTTAGTCATCTTAAGGAATTCTTGACTGCTCCTCAGGCCCACTAAAACTTTTTTTTGTTTCATGAATGGTTAGCATGCTAGCTTATAAATATGATTCATTGTATGCCCTGCTTATTTAAAGTTTTCAAAAACCTATCTTGAAGATTTTTTATGAAATATTAATTGATTAGGTTAAGACAAAGAGGTCTCGTTCGATCTTGCCCTTTGCCCATGCCTACAAAATTATTTCAGAGTTCCCAATAACTTGATATATGATATTTAAGAGTTCCCTCTCCATAAATTGAGTTGTTTGTTTATCTTATGTGTTTTCCCAAAAGTTGAAGGTGAATTTCTAAAGTTAGGAGTTCTAATGCTTCTATGTCTCACCGAAATGTTCATTTTACATGTTTATCAGTCTAAGTATTGTTCATAGAGATTAATGGTTTGCCATACCTCATGATTTATTTCTTCAAACTATATATGTTTAAGACCTCTTAGTTTTTTCCCAAACTTAATGTTCATTACACCTCATACATCACCTAAAGGATCCATTAACCTTACTAAATCGGCCCTGCAATACACTCTGTTCCATCATTTAGACACCCTTGACTTCATCTGACCCCATAGCCCTATTTATTTGATAACCTCTCATTCCACCTATCCTACTTATTCATCTTACCCCAACCCAAAACAAACAATCAAAATTACACTTAAAAACCAACCTAAAATCAATCATCTAAAGCGAACAAGTTCACATCCTTCGCATAATAGAGAGAGCCCTCTCTGAGTCCAGGAAGGCTAGGTCCTAGGACTCTAAATACTGGTATGATGTTACCCTGTCATTTGGTTTAGCTAATTTTCCAAATCACGGGACCTTAAAATAATGGTGATCACAGTGGGACTCTGAGTATATAATTGCCTAAATATCTCTTAAGACTCTTTAGACCCTTAGTTTGACTTAGAAAATCCAGTGAATCTGCCACCTCATCACCACACTAACATAATGGTGATCACAGTGGGACCTTCTAAGATCATAACAATCTAAATACCTTTTATGAATCCATAATCCCTTCATCAAAAATATCCTATGATTTATAGCTACCTCATCACTATCACTAACACAATGGTAATCATGATGCAACCTCTGATGTCAGTGACAATCTAAGTATCCCTTAGGACTTTAGAAGCCTTTGTTAAATCATAGAGAAACTTAACTGATAGCCTAAGAGTAGAATCTAGCTTTTTCACCATCCTAGCAAAATGATGACTTAGCTATAGGACACTCTTACATACCTTAAGGGCTTCATATAGAAGCATAGAAAACCCCAAAACATTTCTAGATTGGATTTTTGTCAGTATTGGTGGTGGACCATAGACAACATATCTTCAAAAACAACTAAAAATATCCACCTGGAGACTCCACTAGCCTCCAGTAGGCCTTCTAACTTTAGTAATGTCCTTAGACTCATGTATGAATGCATCAAAACAACCCTAAGAATTCTGGAAACCTAGTCACACACTGTGCGAGTTTGATAACACCTAGAGAGGCCAACCTTCTGAAAGCAGTCATAAACTTTTAGCCTCTCTAAATTTTGAATTTGAAATTTGGCTTTGCGAAGAATCAATACTAGATCTCATCCGGACCCAAACCCTCCTACTATAGTTTATGACCTAGAAAGGATTTTGTGGCAAACTTCTGAAATTGGAAACTTAGGGTAACATTCATAAAGCAAGATCTGTACCTGAACATCTTACAGCATTGCAAGATCCCCAGTTTGACTTGCGCCATACAAAAAACCTTTTCAGGACCAAGTCACAAAGTAGGATCAACCATACTGACCTTGAGCCCATAGAATTGCAGCAGAGTCTTAGAAGAGAAGTTTCTCCTTTCACACCACTTGATTTCCAACTTCTCCACCACTTCAGCTCTTTTCACCCCAAGTCTGCTCAGAATCAGTTTACTGGTCCAAGAACTTTCGTCTTGCCCATTCACACTGCCACTGTGAAAAACACTCCATCTCATAGCACAAATCCTCCACTTGTAAATCCACCTTTAGCCCCTACCATGGTAGCATGGTATGCACCCCTTGTGTTACCGCAACCATTAGTACCTTTTCCAAATGATTACCGATCCAAAATTCCACACTTCGCTAGGGTTGAATCAACTACTTCCCAAAAACATGTAGATATAATGAATGATGCTTTTGACTACATGGAATTAGAAGAGGAAGCCATGAAAATGAGGATGTTTTCCCAAAGCCTAGGAGGAGAAGCTAAGAAATGGTTCAAAAGCCTAGCTCCCAACAACATACATGATCTCCCTTCCCTTTACCAAAATTTCATAAAAAAATGGGAAATCAAGAAAAACCCGCTTCAGATCCTCTCAGAATATAGCAATCTTAAAAGAAACACGGGGGAAAGTGTCCAAGACTATTGCACTAGGTTCAATAGTGTTTACAACGCACTACCTCCAAACATGAAACCCCCATTAGGCCTAGCCTTAGCTAAATTCCCAGAGGGTTTTGAACCCAGCATGGCCTATCAACTAAGAGAAAGAAAGCCCCCAACCTTAGAAGACATCTAAAAGGGAGCTATAAGTGTAGAGGCCAACTTAATTGAAAAAAGAGCTAGGCTAAGATCGGAAAAGAGGGTAACCTACAAAGATGACACCATGCCCTCCACCTCCTCATCTGATTCCAAGATGGACAACCTTCTTAGGACCATGGAAAGAATGATGGAAAGAATAAGCATAAATGAAAGAGCACCCCCTAGGGACAACCAACCAAATCCCCAAAATAGGAACTGGAATCAAAATTTTAGAAGAGACCCACCCCAAAATAGACCAAGGGAAAATGATCGACAAATAAGGCCACCCTTCCAAGATAACTATGTTGGCGAAGGGGCAAGAGATATTGAAAAACCAGATGAAAATAATCTAAACTTAATAGGCTCTGATAGTGAGGGTGATGTTTTTTTGACATAAGAAGAACAAGGTTTTTTCTCCTCAAACCAAGATGAAATAAGCTATGAAGATTCCGAAGACCACGAGTTGGGATTAGAAAATGCCATAATGGAGGTCCATAGACAATATGATCTTAGGAGTAAGAAAAACCAAGACAACTCCAGGAAAAACAACTCAGACACTGTTGTTAAGAAAACTCCCAAAGACATTCATAAAAGAACAACAGACAATAAAAATACCATGGCTAAGAAAACTGATCCTAACACAGAAAAAAACCAGCCAACCAAGTATTGGAAAAATCTATCTTAGTACCTTTGCTAGTGGCCCTGAGAAGACTCTACTGACCAAAGCCCTGAATCATAATCAGCAAATTAAAAATGTGGAAAAATTTATGGCTAATAAAATTGATGTAAATATGTCCAAAACTGAAGTACCTTTCTGTTTTGAAGGAGAGATCGCTAAAATAAAAATAACCATCCCTCTCATTGAACTAGTAGCTCAGGATATGTACCGCTCCCAGGTTTTGAAAGTTTTGAACATATGGAATGATATAGATACGCTAAATTTAATAGATGACAAACCGGAACCGTTGTTTGGTCCTGAGGTTGAAGGAAAACTCCAAGAAGGAGTTGTCCCTCCTTTCTATGTTAGCCTAAACATACACGAAAAAATATTACACAACACCATGTTAGATTTTGATGCCTTGCATAACCTCATTTCTAAGGTGGTGATGGAGAGATTAGGCCTAGAAATAACCAAACCATATAAAGACTTATACTCTTTTGATTCAAGTAGAGTAAAGTGTTTGGGCCAAATCAAGGATCTATGTATCACTTTGGCGCAAATACCTACTAAAAGTCTAGTCATGGATACAATGGTCGCTAAAATTCCCCCAAAGTATGGCATAATTTTGTCCAGATAATGGGGAGCCAAACTTCAGGGTAGCCTCTAGATGGATATGAAATATGCTACTACCCCTGTTTTCAATCAAACCAAAAGATTGTACCGAGAATCCCACATGAAATATATGGTGAGTAGTCTAGATAGGCCTAACAACACCCCGGTTTATTCCATTCATTCAGATTTTGATTCTTTTATCTTGTATAATGAGAATGAGATTAGTGGACAAGTAAAAGGAAGTGAGAAAGAGCTAGGCCTACCAGAACACTCATACTCACCCTAAAATGAGGAAAATGATAACCAAAACTCTAGCAACCCTGAACAACCACTCAGTGATAAACATGAAATAGAAATGCTTTGGAACATGAGCTTTGACAGTTCATGTGGAAAGGCTGGTTCAAGAGCTGGTGTTTGGATACATAACACAAATGAAGGCCATTCTTACAGATTGGAATTTCAATGTACTAATAACATTGCAGAATATGAGGCTCTCCTCCTCGGTTTACTCTTGCTTGAAGACTTAGGAGCTAAGAAAATATCAGCCCAGGGAGATTCAGAGTTGGTCATTAAATAGATCAAAGGTGAATACTCAGCCAAGAACCCAAGATTAAGAGAGTACAGAAATGCAGCCCTAGACCTCCTCAAAACTTTTGAGAAATATGAGCTCACCTACATTCCTAGAGCCCAAAATAGCCTTGCCAATGAGCTCGCCTTTGCTGCCAGCAATTGCCAAATAACACTTGCAAGTAAACAAAACCCTATCAAAGTCAAACATTGTCCTAAGGTACCTGACAAAATTATTCATTGGCATGTATTTGAGGGTGATGAAAAAATTGATGATTTCCTACAATCTAGGAATGCATTTACATTGACTAAACCTAGCTTAGAACATGAGGAAGATGGTCCTGCTAAAGATAGAGATCATGAATCAGAGTTGTCCTCTTTCGCTGATATAAATATGATCACATATCCTTATGAAGCTAATATGTGTGAGGACCTAGACCAAATAGACCTTGAAGTCTTACACTGTAAGAATGAAACATTACCAAGAGGCCTTACACCTTTAGAAGAGTTGTTCAATTTTAATGATGTGGCTAAAAAACCAAAGATAGAATCTACTGAGGCTGATGTAAAGGAGTACAATATAGGAAGCTTAAAAGAACCCAAAATGATCAAACTTTCCAAGACCCTTCCTCCTCACATAAAACATAAGTATATTGAGCTTTTTAAGGAGTTTAAAGATGTGTTTGCATGGGGATATCAAGATTTGAAATCATATAACACAAGCATTATTCAACACAAAATCCCTCTCAAAGAAAACCAAAAGCCTTTCAAGAAAAAGTTGAGGAGAATAAACCTTGTATTACTACCCCTAGTTGAACAAGAGATTAAAAAGATGTATGATGTAGGGATAATAGTTTCCCTTAGATGCTCTGAATGGGTTTCCAACCTTGTGTCAGTTAGGAAGAAAACTGTAGAAAGCAGACTTTGCATTGACTTTAGAAATTTGAACATGTCCTCCTTGAAAGATAACTATCCTTTGCCTAAAATGGACCAAATACTTCAAAAGGTAGTTGGCTCTAAAATAATCTCACTGCTTGATGGTTTCTCTGGTTACAACCAAGTGCTAGTATTCCTAAGTGATCAACACAAAACCTCCTTCACCACACCTTGGGGTACCTTCATGTGTGTTAAAATTCCATTTGGGTTGATGAATGCAGGGGCCACTTTCCAAAGGGCCGTGGACATAGTATTTTCAGAATACATAGACTAGTTCATTGTAATTTACCTCGATGACATCACTGTTTACTCTAAGACCGACGAAGAGAATTTGGTCCATCTAAGAAATTTTTTGAAAAATGTAGGAAATATGGCCTATCTCTAAATCCTAAGAAAACATTGTTTGGTCTTGAAGAAGGAAAGCTCCTAGGTCACATAATTTCTGAGGAAGGAATCAGAATAGACCCCAAAAGGATTGAAGGCATATTGCAAATCAGCCACCCCAAAAACATTAAAGAATTGCAATCCTTTATTGGGAAAATCAACTTCTTAAGAAGATTCATTCCCAACCTTGCAGAACTCTTGAGAAATATTACAAACATGCTAAAAAAAGAGGTAGGAGTTAAGTGGAATTTGGAGGCCAAACAATCTTTCGAACTGGTTAAATAAGCACCCACCCAAACACCAGTTCTAATAAGTCCTTATTTCATTAAAGACTTCTACATCTTCTCATTCCCATCTGAACACATGGTGGCTGTGGTGTTGTTACAAAAGAATGCGATGGGACATGAACAACCCATAGCATTCTTCAGAAAACCCCTTAGGGATGCTTCATTAAAATATAACATTTGTTAGAAAATTAAATATTACAGAGCAATGCAACACATAAAATATGCGGAAAATACAAGCACACAAAACACATAAAAACCAGAGAGACACAAATATACGTGGTTCACCCAGTTTGGGCTACATCCACCCCGAACAGCCAGTCCTTCCTTTCTATTATCCAGCAAAAATGAAGAGACAAAACCTATAACATATTTGCTATAATATCCTTTGTTCTCTCTCACAATCTCCCTCTCTATTTCTCGCTCCGAGAATACACACATATTACACAGCCGTAATACAATACCCTCATATATACAAGGGGGTTGCCTTCTATGGAAAAAAACCCTAATCTAAACATAACTTCTACCGTCATATCATTTTCCTAATGAATGGCCCAGATTGACTAGAAATAACTATACTTTTACAAGGCAATTTTACATCTGTTTTTAGCTTTGGGGGCGCTGCCCTCGAAAACCCTCACTAGGGGGGGGCTCCAAAAAGCGCTGCCACCCCCCCCTGTACCCCCCACGGCAACGATTAATTACAGGCGGTGTTGCCGCCCCTTTTAAGGTACAGGGTTCCAATGCTGTGATACAAAGTAAACAAGATAATCAGGCTCCACACCCAACAATCTCCCACTTGGAGACTGATTGTAGCAACTCCACCGCTGCTTCATTTGTTGGAAAATGACTCCTCTTTGGACCTGGCTATTCCTCATCTTCATCGTCATCCTTGAAGACCAATTGAAGCTGAGCACATTCTCAGTTTCTCCCTGGTTACAACTTTTGTTAGCATATCTGCAGGATTCTGGCTAGTGTGTATCTTTTCCAGCTTCAACTCTCCATCTTCCAATACTGACCGTATGAAATGGTACTTGAGATGTATATGTTTAGTCCTGGAATGAAATGCTGAGTTCTTTGCAAGATGAATAGCACTTTGGCTATCACTGTATAGTGTGCCCATATCATGCTTCTTACCCAATTCATCCATAAACCTTTGTAACCAAATCATTTCTTTACTAGCCTCTGTAGCGGCAACATACTCGGCTTCTGTTGTTGAAAGTGCAACAACACTTTGGATTTTTGAAACCCAACTGACAGTTGTTCCACCTACAGTAAATACATATCCTGTAGTGCTCCTCCTGTTATCTCTGTCACCTGCCATATCTGCATCAACATATCCCTGTAGAGTAATGTTTGAACCACCAAAGCATAATGCTTGATTTGTGGTACCTCTCAAATATCTGAGAATCCATTTTACTACCATTTGTTAGCCACCTGTAATATTTTGTTATACCAAAAGGTGGCTAAATATTTTTGAGCCTCCAAGGAACAAAATTTATCACTAAAAATTGTTGGCTCTTGAAGACTCCTTGTAGGCCTCATGCCTCTGTCCAAAATCCTCATTACTGTTCCTCTTAATTCTGCTGATTCCAAGTAGAAGACTGCTGAAAGACCTTCATTTTCCCCCTTCTTAAACCTTCATCTGCTCCCCTTTTTCTCCACAAACTTCCTTGTTTTCATAAATCCTCTTCTTCCATTTATGAAAATCGCTTTCCCATAGTTAAAAACCCATTTTTTTTTACTATCCCGAAACCATCAAATTCCATTGAAAATTATGAAAAATTCATAAAAATACAAGTATTATGACTATGGATTTAAGCCCCTTTGGGCTAAGTCCTAAACCACTTCCCCACCATACGCTTTGGAGCTGGAGCCATTTGCCTTGGGTTAAGGCGCTAATCGCATCGGAAAGAATCAAATGTATAAGTCTTCGCCATACTCCGAAGAACTCCGATTGCGATTAGCCTTGCTGCCTAAAACCCCCAATCATATTATTTTCATGTAACCCGGAGCCCGCCCTCGGCACTTAGACCTTGTGAATATTTCATTCCCAAACCCATTTTTCTTTATAAAACCCAAAACCCGCTTATCCAAACTTTCAACTTAAAAACTTGAAGTCACGTGTTTAATATTTTAATGGGTTGATTGAAAGACCGATCGCGCAATCGCAATCGGAGAAATCAAATGGGTAGATCAAAAAGACCTGCATCAAAGTTCCGATGCGATTGGGTCTCGTATGTTAAAAGTTTCCCCCGCCCCTGTTTCATATGACTTCCCCCGGGACCAAGTGTTAAGGACCCCAGGTGCCAATCACATCGCAATGTTTCAATCGCAATCGCAATGTTTCACCCCCAATTGCCGATCCCCGATTCAATCCCGACCGTTGATCTAATCCTTGATCCAACGGTCCGCGCAAAATCGCATCGCAATGTTTCAATCGCATGCATTTTTGTTTTACCCCCGATTGCAATCCTTCGATTAGATCTGGACCGTCCACGTGTCCAGATCGGACGGTCCAAAACCACCTCGCCTTATTTCTTCTCCCCGCTCTCCTTTGCCTGTTCTGCACCGATCTCCACCGTTAGATATTTTTATCCGACGGCTACACTCCTCCCTCGCCATCTGAAGCAGTTTAAACCTATTTCCGCAGGATTTCTTAACTTTTTTTGTGTTTTGCAGGTGTTTTAATGGTTTTCCATTATAGAATGAAGGAGAGCCGAGGGTTGGGAAAGACGTTTCCTGTGCCTTCGAGCTATCTAAAAGAACCATTCACGGGCTCTGTATCAAATGATTTATCGATGTTTCATGAGCATTGATAACCTAAAGAGCCCTGCGCGGCCCTGCACATCGACAAGACACTGTTTTATTCAAGACAGTAGTTAAAGAGTATCATTTTTTGAAGAGAAAGCACAACAGATGAAGATCGAAGACAGTTTTTACGGGGATTACGGCTAAGACAGTTATCAAAAGCCTAATCCCCAATCTAAAACATAGTTTAAAAGAAAACCTAAAGTGTTCATCAGACATATTGCCTCCACCGCAATACTTTGAGGCAAATTGATTCCTCAACCACCGCAGTGCCACCTATTGCCTCAAAATGCTCAATCAGAGGCTGAATTTACTGAACTAAATCAGATATTTTGCCTCGAAGCAGCCAAAGAAGTTATTTCTGCCTCAAACTTAATGACAGAATGTGTGCAGAGTAACCCTAACAGTACGCAGAGCCTCAAATGTCAAACAAAGCTCCCTCTGAGCTTACTTCATAAGTGTAAACACATTAATGCAATTGGAACACCTGTAATGATTTATTCGTTGAGCCTCCAAGGGCCAGGAAGACATTAATTCTGCATTAATTGTACTTGAGATATTTTTATCAGATCTCACCTCCTCATCCTTTTATAAATACTTCAGTAGAAGATGAGTGAGGGGTTGGATTAGTTGGTTGTCAATGTAATTGCTGAAGCATTCTATGTAAATGAGCTGAAAAATCTTGACTGTATATAGTGGTTTCATCGGCTCTTGGAGCTCTGCTTGTAGCAGATAGGTTAGGTTGTGAAGAGAGATGGATTAAAACATTGGATCTGAAGATTGTAACCGGTTTGAAGCATCAATACAAGCTGATTTATGGGATCCTGGTGTATGCTGATGGTGATGTTATTCTCACTGTAACTTGTATTTTGTTTCTGTTTTCAATTTGTTTCATTTTCCACTGTAAAGAACAGTTTAAACAGGGTTAGGACCTACTGTATATTAGTAACCTTCTCTGGCTGAGAAATCTTTATCTAAATGTTTTCTTTCAACTGTGTTATTTGAAAATGATTTAATTCAGTCTAAGTACACGGATGCTGGCGTTCCCTCATCCTTTTTTCACTGCTGAATGTTATTTTTAAATGTTACTTTCAATATATGTTGTGTGAGGATGAATTGAGGAAATCAAGGTTAGCCCTGAGTCCCTTTCCTGTTTGCTCAACTATTTGATTGTTTCCCTTAGGATGTGTTAAAAGCTGACTAGTTTCGAAGTACTTATCAGATATTAGGCCATTCTGTGTTATCTCTGTGATCGTCTTGGAAGTAACTAAGTAAAGAAGAGCTAGGAGAGGATTATGGTGAGCCCAGCCCGCTAGTTTCTACTCCAAAAGTTGCCTTCAAGTTTCCCTGTGTTTTTATATGTATTCTATTGGAAGTGTATCAAAGGCTGGATAGTTTCAAAGTACTTACCAGATCCTAGTTTTCTTCTATTTTTCTCTTAAGTGCTTGGTCAAAGGCTGGCTAGTTTGAAAGTACTTACCAGATCCTGGACTGCTCTTTGTTCTGCATCTGTCATTTCCCTTTCTTATTGTATCATTCCATTCCATAAAAAAAACTTTAAAGAGATCCTTAGGCATAGATGACTTGCCCCATAGATCACTCTTGAACCTGAATGTTTCAATTAAATCCTCTTATGACTCCATAGCCCAATGGATTGCAAACTTGCCATCATCTTTCTTCTTGATCGAAGCTTACTCTTTTGCTTGATACTTCTCACCTTTGAACCTATTTGCATATAGATCTTTCTGCCTCAGACAGCAATTATGTTCAATCATCCGAAAAGACCAAACAAAACCCTTGGACCTCATAACTAGCCTAATATCATTACCCTAAGCTTTCAAAGACAATATCCATCTTTGTACATATTGGAGAGATCCCTCTCTGGATTCAGGAGGGCTAGATCCTAGAATCCCAAAGTTGGTTGAAACGATGTTAACTCTGTGATTGGACTCTCCCAATCTTGCTAATAAATTACAGAGACCTAACATTTCTGGCGACTCCACTGGGGACATTGAGTGTTTTTAATACCTCAGAAAACCCTTTATTCAAGAACACTTTGAGAGTAAAAAGCAGCCTTTTCAAGCACTACCTAAGATAGGTAATTATGATGAGACTTGTTTGAATCAGTGACAAACTAGGTAAACCCTAGGTTTCTCTTAAGACTTCGTCTAAACCTTGAAAAATCAACTGGCTTAGCCATAAGAGTAGACTGCCTTTGTCTCGCAACCTTAGCTAAGTTTTGAAACAAAGTTAGGATATTCTTAACAACCACAAAACTGAAAAATGACTTAGAAAAACCTAAAAATATTTCAGATTGGAATTAAATAAACATGGTGGTGGACCTTGAAACCTTAGCTAAGTTTTGAAACAAAGTTAGGATATTATTAACAACCACAAAACTGAAAAATGACTTAGAAAAACCTAAAAATATTTCGGATTGGAATTAAATAAACATGGTGGTGGACCATAAGACCTTTTACCTCTGAAAGGAGCTAAAAATTTCCACTTGGTGACTCCACAATCCTTAAACAGACCTTAAGACTCCACTGGGAAGAACCCTTATCATTATAGTATCATTCAAATTCAGTTAGAGGACTGTAGGATTAAAATTGTGAAAACGGATTAGTTCACCTCTCCAAGATTGTCATATCTGGTTGAACTTTTCTTGTTTATTTGGGTCTAAACAACATAGCATAGTGGCTTCTAAAAAGATTCACACTAGAGCCCATCCAGACCCTAACCCACCTGAGATAGTTGATAATCCAGAAAGTATCCTTTGGAAGTCTCCTAAGGTTAAATTATTAACTGTTTTCAGATCACCCTTGAGAGCTAATTCAGTCCCTGAAAATCTTTCAGCTCTGCAACAATCACAAGCTGACTTAGTGAATCCATTTAGGACTAGGTCATTTGATGATATAATCCAGTTAGACTCTGAGCCTTCACTTTCATCTCCTGAAACAAGTGAACATCCTGGTGGTAGAGAAACAACACCTCCTGATTTACATTTCCTTCACAATTTAGGTGTCTCTCATCCAAGATCATCTCAATAGTCTACTCTTGGTCCATCCACTTCTACTCACCCTTCATCCACTGTTCAAACCACTCCACTTCAACCCACACCTCCTCTTGTAAATCCACCACCTATCATGGCAGCATGGTATGCTCCCTTAGTCCTTCCTGCACCATTAGTCAATCTTCCACAGGACTATCAGTCCAAAATTCCATTGTATGATGCTAGCAATACTATAAAAGCATCTCAACATGTGGACAAGATGAATGACTACTTTGACAGAAATTAAATTGATGATGATTCTGTCAAGCTTAGACTATTTGCTCAAAGTTTGGGGGGAGAAGAAAGAAAATGGTTTAAAGGTTTAGCCCCCCAAAGTATTAATGATCTCCAAGGCTTCCATCAAACATTCTTAAACAAATGGGAAGTAAGGAAGAATCCTCTCCAAGTCCTTGCCGACTATAAAAATCTCCATAGGAACCCTGGGAAAGTGTACAAGCTTATTGTACCAGATTTAACAGTGTGTATAATGCACTCTCCCCTGAACTGAAACCTCCTCAAGGCTCAACTTTAAACAAATTTCCTGAAGGGTTTGATCCTGACATGACATATTCACTCAGAGAAAGAGTCTTTGCAACCCTGGAAGATATGCAAAGAGGTGCCCTTTCTGTGGAAGTAAACTTAATGGAGAAGAGAGCAAGGATGAAAGCTGAAAAGAGAGTATCCTTTAGAGAGGAATCCACCCCTTCTACTTCAAGCTCAAAGAAGGAAAGAATGATGGAAGAAATGATGAAGAAAATGAGCATCCTGGAGAGAGCACAAGCAAGTCTAAATCAAAACACTCCTCAAAACAGAAACCAAAGCCAGAATCAGAATATTAGAAGAAATCAGCCTCCAAATAGACCCCGGGAAGATGATCAACACATCACTCCTCCCTTTCATCAAAAATTTTGAAGTGAGGTTGAGCAAACAGAACAAATAACAGAGGAGGATGATATAAACTTATTTGGGGTAGATGATGATAGCTTCGAAGTTCATTACGATAAAAAACAAGGTCTTTACACACCTTATGATGACAAAAGGGATGATAATGAAAATTATTATCAGAACATGGAAAACGTTGTCATAGAACCTTCAAAGGAATACGAACTCAGAATCAAATCTAATCAACAAATCCCCGACAATAAAACCTCTGAAAAACCTTCTCAAAATAGCACTGCAACCCAGTCGAGGACAATCAAACAAAAAGACAAAACAATGGCTGTTAATTCTGGTAGTGGTAAAGAGAAAGACACTCAGAATATTGAAAAACGGAGTGCAAACATTAGCAGTACTAACACCTTGGCTAGTACTCCTGGTAAAACAACTTTTCCAACTGTAGATAAAACAAATCAGCAAGCTATTATTGCTGATAAAGTGGCAGTAAACAAGGCTGAAATCAATGCTTTAAAGAGTCAGAACCTTTTTAGCCTGGAACAAGAAATTTCAAAGATCAAAATTTCTGTTCCTTTGATTGAGTTAGCTGCCCAACATGTATATAGGTCCAAAATTTTGAAAGATTTGAACTTAGAAGATAATGAAGATTCACTCAATCTTAATGATGACCAACCAGAGCCTATTTTTGGTCCAAAGATTGAAGGAAAGTTTCAAGAAGGTCCTGTCCCTCCCTTTTACGTAAGCTTAAACATTCATGATAAAATTCTGCACAATGCTATGCACGACTCAGGTGCTTCCCATAATTTAATGCCAAAAGCTGTAATGGAAATCCTGGGTCTTGAAATTACCAGACCTTACAAAGACTTGTACTCCTTTGACTCAAGCAGAGTTAAATGTCTAGGATTGATAAAAGATCTTTGTGTTAACTTAGCCCAGATTCCAGCCAAATGTTTGGTCATGGATGTTGTCGTGGTTGATGTACCCCCATAGTATGGAATGCTTTTATCAAGATCTTGGGGGGCTAAGTTATAGGGAACTATGAAAATGGACATGACCTATGCGACTATCCCTGTTTTTAATCAGACTAGAAGACTTTACAGGGAAACCCACATGCAGTACACAGTGACAAGTCAAGACCAGCCTCAAAACTCTCCTTTGTACGTTGTGAGCACGAGCCTTGATTCTTTTATCATGTTTAATGATGAAACACTTACAGAACAAATCATTTCAACAGAATCAATGGCTGAAACGGAGGAAGAGGAACACAACGCTGAACTGCTAAAACAATCTATTGTGTCTAAAAATCCTAGCAAACTAAACACAGGTCTTGAACTGCAAGTCATCAATCCATTAAACTTAAAACTTGACAGTCAGGAAGACGATTCTCAACCCGATGAAAAACTTGAGGAATCAAATTATATAAAGGAGATACACCAAAATAATAAAACTGAAAATGTTCCTCTCTGGACTATGTATTTTGATGGGTCATGCACCAGAACGAATGTTGGTGCAGGTGTCTGGATCACTAACACTGAAAACAATCATACAGAATGTATTTCATGTAAATTAAACTTTCAGTGTTCCAACAACATAGCGGAGTACGAATCCCTGCTCTTAGGCTTACATTTATTGAAAAAGTTAGGTGCCAAGAGAATCAATGTATATGGCGATTCCGAATTAATCATTAGGCAAGTTAATGGGGAGTATAATGCAAATCACCCCAGACTTAGGGCCTACCGAAATGATGTCATGGATATTTTGAAAACATTTGAGGAGTCCAACCTGACTTTTGTCCCGAGGAAAAGAAATATTGCAGCCCACAATTTAGCCTTTGCTGCTAGAACCTGCCCAATACTATATGATGACACGTCTCAGATAAAATTCAGACTAGTTGTCCCGGATAATAAGAAATATTGGCAGGTGTTTGACAGAGATAAACAAATAGAAGACTTCATGCAATTCAGAAATGAATTTGAACTCCATAGTTCAGATTCAGATTATGATACAGATTGCAGTGAAGAAAATTTTCTTGGTGAAGAAGAACCGTCTCCTAAGCTTATAGACATTAACCTTCAAACTAGCAAACTTACAAACCAAACAGAATGGAGTGCAAAATCTAAAACAGAGGAATTGGAAACTCTGCATTCTAAGGATGATAGTTTGCCCAAGGGTTTGGCCCCTCTAGAAGAATTGTTTGATTTTAACGATGTGGCCAATAAACCAAAACTGGAACCTGTAGAGACTGAAGTAGAGGAGTGCAATATAGACAGTGAGGAAAACCGAAAATGATCAAACTGTCCAAAAAATTTCCAGCTCACATTAAACTTAAATACATAGAGCTATTCAAAGAGTTTTTTGATGTTTTTGCGTGGAGTTATGAAGATCTTAAATCCTATGAAACTGAAATAATACATCACAAAATTCCTCTTAAAGAGAACCAAAAACCATTCAAACAGAAACTGCACAGAATAAACCTTGTCCAGTTGCCATTGGTTAAGAAGGAAATCATGAAGATGCACGATGCTGGTATTATTGTCCCTATTAGATATTCTGAGTGGGTATCTAATCTGGTGTCTGTTAGGAAGAAGACTGGAGAAATTAGGCTTTGTATAGACTTCAGAAATTTAAACAAAGCTTCATTGAAAGACAACTACCCTTTACCCAAGATGGATCACATTTTGCAAAGGGTGGTGGGGTCTAAAAGAATTTCTTTGCTAGATGGCTATTCAGGGTATAACCAAGTCTTAGTCCACCCTGATGATAAATTAAAGACATTGTTTACTACACCATGAGGCACTTTCCTGTACGTGAAAATGCCTTTTGGTCTAATGAATGCTGGAGCAACCTTTCAGAGAGCCATGGACATAGCATTCTCGGAAGAATTGGGCTTCTTCATCATTATCTATCTTGATGATGTAACTATGTTTTCAAAAACAGATGAAGAACATTTAGAACATTTAAGAAAAATTTTCGAGAAGTGCAGAAGGTTTGGAATATCTTTGAACCCTAAGAAGACACTATTTGGTCTCCAAGAAGGTAAGCTTCTTGGACACATTATTTCAGAGGAGGGTATAAAGATAGATCCAAAGAGGATTGAGGCTATATTGCAAATCTCTCATCCTCGAAATATCAAGGAGTTGCAGTCTTTCATTGGAAAGATTAACTTTTTGAGAAGGTTCATCGCTAACTTGGCAGAGCTCCTTAGAAATATCACAAACATGTTGAAGAAGGAGCAAGGGATAAAATGGACCTTGGAAGCAAAGACATCTTTTGAGCTGGTGAAACAAGCGTTAACCAAAACACCGGTTCTCATAAGTCCTGATTTTTCAAAAGATTTTTATATCTTCTCATTTGCATCAGAACATACCATAGCTGCTGTCCTTTTACAGAAAAATCCATAAGGACAAGAGCAGCCCATTGCATTCTTTAGTAAGGCATTGAGGGATGCCCCTTTGAAGTACAACATTATGGAGAAACAGGCTTTTGCTTTGGTAAAGGCTTTGAAAGACTTCAGAGTATACATCCTTCACTCACACGTCATTGCCTTTGTCCCGAATTCAGTTGTTAAAGACATTCTGACCCAGGATCCAGATGGTAAAAGAGGTAAGTGGATTGCTGTTATTCTTGAATATGATTTAGAGATAAAACCCACTAAGCTCATCAAAGGCCAAGGTCTAGCTAAGTTAATGGCAAAATCAAATTGTGATCTTCTTGATATTAATATGATCGATGATTTGGATAACCAAGAAGAACTCTCAACTCTTGTTGTTGAAGATCATTTTATGAATTTTCCTTGGTACGCTGATATTGTTTATCTTTTGCTTAATCTGAATACGCCTCCTAGTTTATCCAAAACAAAGGCAAGATTCCTAAAGTTAAAAGTTGTAAACTATTGCATTATTGATAAATGTCTTTATTGGAAAAATGCAAGTAGCATATTGCTTAAATGTTTGCCTGAGTTTGATGCAGAAAAAATTAAGCAGGAGTTCCATGAAGGAGAGTGTGGAGGCCATTTGTACTGGAAGTCAACAGCCAACAAAATTTTGAGGGCTGGTTTCTATTGGCCCACCCTTTTTCCTGATGTTCACAAAATGACAACTACTTGCCCTAAATGCCAATTGTTTGAGGGCAAGAGAAAATTATTACCCCTTCCTCTGCATCCAATCATTGTTGAAGCTCCTTTTCAACAGTGGGGTCTTGACTTCATAGGAGAGATTCATCCACCATCCTCTGCCCAGCATAGGTGGATTCTTACCGCCACAGACTATTTCACTAAGTGGATAGAAGCCATTTCTTGTAGGCAGGCCAATGATTCGGTTATCATAAAATTCATAGAAACCAATATTCTTTCCAGATTTGACTGTCCTACCAAGATCATCACAGATAATGCAGCAGCATTTGGATCAAAGAAAATGGTGGAATTCTGTCACAAGTACCAGATAACATTGGGACACTCCACAGCCTATTACCCTCAAGGTAATGGACTTGCAGAGTCTTCCAACAAAATCTTAGTGAATATAATAAAGAAACTGTTAGAGGACAAAAAGAAGTCTTGGCACACAAAGTTGATCCATGCACTTTGGGCTAACAGATTAAAATTGAAGAAATCCATTGGTATGTCACCCTTCCAGCTTGTGTATGGTACATATGCAATTTTTCCTAACAGCCTCGGTGTACCAGTTATGAAGTTAATTCAAGAGTTGTAGACTGAAGAAAATGACATAATCAGAAGGATAAATCAGACCATTCATCTTCAGCAAACCAGAGAGGAAGTGTATAATAAAGCATTGTAGAAACAAGACAATATCAAGAAGATATTTGATAGAAGAAAAAAGGCCAGCAATTTCAAGATTGGGGACAAAGTTTTAAAGTGGGACTCAAAGAGGGAAGACAAGGGAAATCATGGTAAATTTGACAATCTATGGCTTGGCCCTTACTCTATTCATTCAGTTGCTGGAAACAATGCATTCTTCTTACAAGAGCTGAATGGAACAGAATTGTTTGGGGGTCCTTTCAATGGCAGGATGCTTAAGCATTACCTTTCTTAAAACCATTTTGTGTTCTGCAGCCTTTTTATTTTTCTTTTTCCATTGTGAATATTTCATCCACCATTGCATTCAAAGTTGTAAAAAATAAAAAAAATACAAAAACAGAGAAAAAATGAAAAGAGGGCAGAAATGAAAACAAGAAAGGCACAGCCCCATGCCAAAAAGAGAAATAAATCTGAAAGTGTGCAAGCTCAAATGCCACTCCTCAAAACACACTTCTAATTAGTCAAACTGTTTAATCTTGACTAATTAGCTTTCAATTTTCTGCTGATAGGGTAGCGAATTTGATTTGCCAAACTATTTAATCTTGGCTCATCAGTAGATAGATTAGGATAGAAATTAAGGTTCAAACAAACTCAAAATCTGAACCAAAGTTTCCAAAGAGAAATGACTCAAAACTGTTTTATTTTCTGAGTCATAAAAGAGAAAAACTGGTTCTAATTTGCCCAAAATATGAATCAGATATCAAGGAAGAGATAGCTCAAAGAAAAAAGAAAAATCAGAGCTATGAAAAGAAGAGAGAAGGCCATGATAAGAAACTTTCAGATCTTAAGCCTTCAAATTTTGATGTTAAATTTCTGCAAATAATAATCTATGTGCAGCTTGTTTTTATGCCATAGATCACAGCAAGTCAAACAACTTAATCTCGACTTGACTGTTTTTAAATTTTTGTTGTAGAATTTAGAGAATGAAAGTTTGTTGGACAGTTTAATCCCAACAGACAGTAGATTAGGTAGAGAAATATTTGAGCTCAACTGTTTAATCTCAGTTCAGGGAGAAATAAGGAGTAGAAATAGATTAGATTTCCTATTTTCAAAACAATAAAATGTGTGAATAGAGTTTGCCAATCCAAGTGCACTCTGATGAAGAAAAAATGTTAGATCAGTAGGATTGGGTAGGTAGAAGTTGTATTGATGAAATTCATTTTTCTTTCATGACTGATATTATTTGTCAAAGAAAAACAAGAGCAAGCAATGGGTCAGGCACAAGTCAGCGTCCCAGAGAAATCAAGTCTGAATTCTTGATGCCTTCAAGAAGGCACCATCCCCAAGTGGAGCCACTGTTAGCCACCTGTAATATTTTGTTATACCAAAAGGTGGCTAAATCTTTTTGAGCCTCCAAGGAATAAATTTTATAACTAAAAATTGTTGGCTCTTGAAGTCTCTTTAAGGCCTCATGCCTCTGTCCCAAATCCTCATTTGCTGTCCCATTTTATACTCAGAAAATTCTGCTGATTCCAAATGAAAGACTACTGAAAGACCATCATTTTCCCTCTTCTCAAACCTTTCATCTGCTCCCCTTTTTTCTCCATCAAAACTGCCTTGATTTCATAAGTCCTCTTCTTTCCATTTATGAAAAATTCCCCTTTCCATAGTTAAAAACTCACTTTTTAACTATTTCGGAACCCCCATTTCCATTAAAAAACCATGAAAAATGTCATAAAAACAAAGTATTATGACTATGGACTTAAGCCCCTTTGGGCTAATTCCTAAACCCCTTCCCCACCATACGCTTTGGAGCTGGAGCCATTTGCCTTGGGTTAAGGCGCTAATCGCATCGGAAAGAATCAAATGTACAAGTCTTCGCCATACTCCGAAGAACTCCGATTGCGATTAGCCTTGCTGCCTAAAATCCCCGATCATATTATTTTCATGTAACCCGGAGCCTGCCCTCAGCGCTTAGACCTTGTGAATATTTCATTCCCAAACCCATTTTTCTTTATAAAACCCAAAACCCGCTTATCCAGACTTTCAACTTAAAAACTTGAAGTCACGTGTTTAATATTTTAATGGGTTGATTGAAAGACCTATCACGCAATCGCAATCGGAGAAGTCAAATGGGTAGATCAAAAAGACCCGCATCAAAGTTCCGATGCGATTGGGTCTCGTATGTTAAAAGTTTCCCCCGCCCCTGTCTCATATGACTTCCCCCGGGACCAAGTGTTAAGGACCCCGGGTGCCAATCGCATCGCAATGTTTCAATCGCAATCGCAATGTTTCACCCCCAATTGTCGATCCCCGATTCAATCCCGACCGTTGATCTAATCCTTGATCCAACGGTCCGCGCAAAATTGCATCGCAATGTTTCAATCGCATGCGTTTTTGTTTTAGCCCCGATTGCGCTCCTCCGATTAGATCTGGACCATCCACGTGTCCAGATCGGACGGTCCAAAACCACCCCGCCTTATTTCTTCTCCCCTCTCTCCTTTGCCTGTTCTGTGCCTATCTCCACCGTTAGATATTTTTATCCAACGTCTACGCTCCTCCCCCGCCATCTGAAGCAGTTTAAACCTATTTCCGCAGGATTTCTTAACTGTTTTTGTGTTTTGCAGGTGCTTTTATGGTTTTCCATTATAGAATGAAGGAGAGCCGAGGGTTGGGAAAGACGTTTCCTATGCTTTCGAGCTATCTAAAAGAACCATTCACGGGCTCTGTATCAAATGATTTATCGATGTTTCATGAGCATTGATAACCTAAAGAGCCCTGCGCTGCCCTGCACATCGACAAGACACTGTTTTATTCAAGAGAGCAGTTAAAGAGTATCAGTTTTTGAAGACAAAGCACAGCAGATGAAGATCGAAGATAGTTTTTACAGGGATTACGGCTAAGACAGTTATCAAAGGCCTAATCCCCAATCTAAAACACAGTTTAAAAGAAAACCTAAAGTGTTCATCAGACATATTGCCTCCATCGCCATACTTTGAGGCAAATTGATTCCTCAACCACCGCAATGCCACCTATTGCTTCAAAATGCTCAATCAGAGGCTGAATTTATTGAACTAAATCAGATATTTTGCCTCGAAGCAGCCAAAGAAGTTATTTCTGCCTCAAAATTAATGACAGAACGTGTGCAGAGTAACCCTAACAGTACGCAGAGCCTCAAATGTCAAACAAAGCTCCCTCTGAGCTTACTTCATAAGTGTAAACACAGTTAATGTAGTGATCCACCTGTAAATTTCTCCCTCGAGCCTCTCAAAGGGCTGAGAAGTCTTCATTCTGCATTAATTGTACTTGAGATCTTTTTATCAGATCTCACCTCCTCATCCTTCTATAAATACTTCAGTAGAATATGAGTGAGGGGTTGGATTAGTTGGTTGTCAATGTAATTGTTGAAGCATTCTATGTAACTGAGCTGAAAACTCTTGACTGTAAATAGTGGTTTCATCGGCTCTTGGAGCTCTGCTTGTAGCAGATAGGTTAGGTTGTGAAGAGAGATGGATTAAAACATTCGATCTGAAGATTGTAACCGGTTTGAAGCATCAATACAAGCTGATTTATGGGATCCTGGTCTATGCTGATGGTGATGTTATTCTCACTGTAACTTGTATTTTGTTTCTATTTTCAATTTGTTTCATTTTCCACTGTAAAGAACAGTTTAAACAAGGTTAGGACCTACTGTATATCAGTAACCTTCTCTGGCTGAGAAATATTTATCTAAATGTTTTCTTTCAACTGTGTTATTTGAAAATGATTTAATTCAGTCTAAGTACACAGATGCTGGCATTCCCTCATCCTTTTGTCACTGCTGAATGTTATTTTTAAATTTTACTTTCAATATATGTTGTGTGAGGATGAATTGAGGAAATCAAGGTTAGCCCTGAGTCCCTTTCCTGTTTGCTCAACTATTTGATTGTTTCCCTTAGGATGTGTTAAAATCTGACTAGTTTTGAAGTACTTATCAGATCTTAGGCCATTTTGTGTTATCTCTGTGATCGTCTTGGAAGTAACTAAGTAAAGAAGAGCTAGGAGAGGATTATGGTTAGCCCATCCCACTAGTTTCTACTCCAAAATTTGCCTTCAAGTTTCCCTTTGTTTTTATATGTATTCTATTGGAAGTGTATCAAAGGCTGGATAGTTTCAAAGTACTTACCAGATCCTAGTTTGCTTCTATGTTTCTCTTAAGTGCTTGGTCAAAGGCTGGCTAGTTTGAAAGTACTTACCAGATCTTGGGCTGCTCTCTGTTCTGCATCTGTCATTTCCCTTTCTTATTGTATCATTCCATTCCATAAATCAAACTTTAAAGAGATCCTTAGGCATAGATGACTTTCCCCATAGATCAATGTTGAACCTGAATGTTTCAATTAAATCCTCTTATGACTCCATAGCCCAATGGATTGAAAACTTGCCATCATCTTTCTTCTTGATCGAAGCTTACTCTTTTTCTTGCAACTTCTCACCTTTGAACCTATTTGCATATAGATCTTTCTGCCTCAGACAACAATTATGTTCAATCATCCGCAAAGACCAAACAAAACCCTTGGACCTCATAACTAGCCTAATATCATTACCCTAAGATTTCAAAGAGAATATCCATCTTTGTACATATTGGAGAGATCCCTCTCCGGATTCAGGAGGGCTAGATCCTAGAATCCCAAAGTTGGTTGAAATGATGTTAACTCTGTGATCGGACTTTTCCAATATTGCTTATTACAAAGACCTAACAGGATCAATGATAGTCGTTCTAATCGGGGATGCGGCATCAGTATATGTACAAGACTGGCGAAAATATAAACCATTGCAAAAGTATTATATATTAAAGGTCTTATGATTAAAAAGAAGATTGCAGGGTTTTAATATATTTGGTTTTGATGGGTCTTAACCAAAGTCATATTTTATGTGCATATGGATACGTATAATTAAATTTATATGCAAAGCATGGGTGAACGCAGCACAAAAGGCACAGATAATGGAAGAAACAGGCTAATTATGCAATAGAGCCAGAATATAAATTGTAGAATCTAAAAAGACAATGATAGCAGCAAAAAGACAAATACACAGTGAGCCAAGAGCTAAAAGGGTTAAGCGAGACATATTTTTTGTAAATGTCAATGTAAATGAATTGATTATTTTTATTGTATGTGATGCAAAGGCAGGTCTCCATAGGCAAAACAAAACTCCACTATAATACATTATGTTATATTATTCTGAATATGCTAGACAAGAAAATAAGAAGGGGGAAGGAAAAGAGTCATACCTATTCATTTTGAATTCCCTATGGAATGCAAACAGTCATGAGGTGATCCCTATAAATAATGTTACCAACATATGCATAAAGAGGTTGAGAAAATGAAGAAATGAGTGAGACAGTGTAAGAAGAAGAAGGAGCAGAGAGAGGAGTTGTGAAGATCAATAGATGATTTAAAGAAAATTTGAAGGCTGGAAGGACAACAGTAAAGAAGGAGAAAAATAGAACTGATATCCAAGTAAATCAACATATGATTTTATTGTACAGTGAGGAAGTTGGTGCTTCCATGTCAAGTTTTAGCCTGATAGAAGTCTAGTTGTAGGTAGGAGCATCCTGTAGGTTGTAGCCTGCAGAAAATCAATGGGAGTTGGAGCTTCCTTGCAAGTTGTAGCTTGCAGAATTGAGGCAGTAGCCTCCTGTAGGTTGGAGCCTATAGAAAATTAGTGGTGAGAGGGAGTTGGAGCTTGCATTTCATCACAACAATTATAAGATGTGGTTTTATCCCTTATGGGTTTCCACTTATATCTGTTGTCTTAGTGCATGATGATTATTTTTTGACATTCTGTATTTAATCTGCTTAATACCTGTTGCTCACTTTTAAGATTGTTGTTCCATTGTATACTAAGTTGATCACGAAATGAATATGTAAATAAGTATAAAGGAAAGTTTACAAGACCATAACTGCATTAAACTGATTCACCCCCCCTCTCAGTTTAACTAAGGGTCGAAAAATTGGTATCAAAGTGAGTTCCTTCTGTATCATTTTAACAACTGGAAGGAGATCCTAGGTCCCTAAGATGGCTAGTCTAGAAGGATGCTCAAAAATTAAAGCCCCTTTGTTCACTGGTACAAATTATGCCTTCTGGAAAATTAGAATGAGGACGTACATAATGTCTCTAGGAATAGAATTTTGGGCTACTGTGGAATTGGGATATGCCCCAAAGGATTCTGACTCGGAGAAAGATACCAAACTAGATTTTGTATCTAATGCAAAAGCCATGAATGCTCTCTTAAGTGGTTTGTGTGAGGCAGAATTTATCAAAGTAATGCGCAAAAAGACTACAAAAGAAATATGGGATACATTAGAAAGTATCCATGAGGGACATAAAAAGGTGAAGGCTACCAAGCTACAAGTCTATAGAGCTCAATTTGAAAATATAAAAATGAATGAAGAAGAGGATGTTGCCAACTTATTCTTACGGGTTGCAGAAATTGTACATAACATGAAAGCTCTAGGATAAACCATTAGAGAATGTGTAATCGTACAAAATATATTGAGATCTTTACCATCCAGGTTTAACCCAAGGTTTCTGCCATAGAAGAAACAGTTGATTGGGAAACATTGACCATGAAGCAATTACTTGGAAAATTAACAGCCTATGAGATGAGACTTCCACAGAGGAATTCAAATGTGAGGGAGGAATCCTTTAAGAGAGAGAAGAGCAAAGAAGAATAATAAGATACATGCTCCAGCTCTGATGAAGAAGAGGCCAAATTTGTCATAAGATTGGATAGAGGCTCAGGAAAGTATAAAGGTAAAATTCCATTTAAATTCTTTAACTGTGGAAGAGTTGGGCAATATGCATCTAAGTTTCCTCTTAAGAAAACAAAGAATTAGACTCAAGAGACAGAGAAAACCAAAACAAATAACTGGAAAAAAGGGAAGAGATTCAATAGAATATCATTTTATGCTCAGCAAGATAGCAGTGCATATGAAAACTCAGATGAATCCTCAAATGAAGAAGGATCCTCTGAATTTGTGTTGATGGCCAAGGAAGAGTCTGAAGGATTCCTTCTAGAAAATGAGGAAGAAGGTGAGGTAGATCTTGAAGGGGGAGCTAAGACGTGCCCTGGAGGAAATAGACAGACTTAAACTCAAGTGTAAAAAACAGAAATACATTCTCCTCAAATATGTAAAAGAGGTACCAAATTCAGAATACCTCATTCAATTGAAAGTAGAAATTAAAGAAGCTAAGAAGGTGGAAGACGTTCTACTAAGGAAAATTAAAGATAAACATCAGGAGCAAGAGAAATTGGAAGAAGAAGTGGTATGGCTGAGAAAGAATCTAGAAAACACCCAAAGAGAATTATCAATGAACACTCCTCAAATGACAAGCACTGAACAGTTAGACAAGATTCTTAATGCTCAAAGGTCTCCTCTCATAAAGGTTGGGATAGGATATGAAGGAGAAACCAGTAAGTCCAAGGTAGAAGATAAAAAGAATATCATTTTTGTAAAATATATAAAGGATAATGAAGTAGCTCAAAAAGGAACTACAGAAGCAAAAGCCAGGAAGAACTTGATGTGTGATGAAACAAACGGAAACAAGAAGCAACATCAAGAGACAAAGAACGAAATGAAGAAACAATCAGTGGAAAAAGGCTCTTACAATCCTAAATATGAACTGAATAAATTTGGAAGTTTTCAAAAGAGATTCTTTCCTCCTCTGAGCAATATCAATTATTTTTTCTGCCACAAGTTGGGACATATTTCTGCATACTATCGGACAAAGATAATCAATTTCAACCAACAAAAATTGCAGAAATTGAAAATACTACCTCAAGCAAACAAATGGAGAGGACAACCCTTCACCAGGTACACTAATCGTTTCCATGGATATTGTTTTTATTGTAAGGGGTTCGAACATAAATCCATGGACTACAGAATGTATGGACAAAGACGGATGTTCAAAACCCCAAGGATATTTATGAACAATGGAGAGTTCACTCGTACACATAATCTATTTAAAAATATAATCAAATGCTTTGTATTCCATAAAATTGGACACATGTCTTCCAAATGTCCTCTCAAATAATGTGGTCCATCTTCTTAGAAAAGGTGCCAAACCAATAGCCACCTACAGTGGAAAAATAAGTTGAATAAGTGTAACCTAGCTCTAATAGCCCAAGATCAGAAAAGCCAATGGTATTTTGACAGTGGATGCTCAAAGCATATGACTGGAGATAGAAGCAAGTTTATAACCTTTGATGAAAATAAATCTGGAAATGTAACATTCGGCAATGATAAAGGAGGGAAAATAAAAAGAAAAGGCTCAGTCAGTCTGAATAATGGAAGAGGAAAGGCTCAAGATGTACTATTTGTGGATGGGATGAAAGCCAATCTGCTAAGTGTTAGTCAAATGTGTGATAAAGGCTGTGAGGTCCTTTTCAGAGCCCAATATTGTGAGGTAAGATCAAGCACCACAGGAAAGACCTTGATCAAAGGTGTTAGAACAGAAATTAATGTCTATATAGTGGAAGAAGAGAATGAAGCATGCCACATAAGCAAACTTGATGAATCATGGTTATGATATAAAAGACTAGAACACCTAAATTTTGACCACATCATCAGTCTAAGCAAGAAGAATGTAGTCAAAGATATACCAGCAATAAAGAAGCCTTCAAATACCATATGTAAATCTTGCCAATTGGGCAAACAAACCCGCACATCTTTCAAGACCAAAGATGAACTATCAACAAGTAGGCCACTTCAGCTTGTACATATGGACCTGTGTGGACCTTCAAGAACTAAAGTACCAAGCGAAGAATATTATTTCATGCTAATAATAGATGATTTTTCTAGAATGACGTGGGTAGCATTTCTCAAATATAAATTTGAAGCACTTGAGAAATTCAAGATATTCAAGGCATTGGCAGAAAATCAAACAAGGTGCAAGCTAAAGTACATCAGATCAGACAGAGGAGGTGAATTCACAGACTATGATTTTGCAGACCTATGCAATGAGCATGGGATAAAACAAAAATTTACTATTGCAGGTACACCTCAACAATATGGAGTGGAAGAGAGGCAAAACAGGTTAGTACAACAGATTTCCAGAGCTATGATGCAAGAAAGGAACATTCCGCAAACCTACTAGGTAGAAGCAGTACACACATCTATTCATATTCTCAAAAAAGCTCATCTAAGACAAAATTGTGATAAGAATCCTTACGAATTATGGCATGGAAAACCAGCATCAATCAAGCACTTTAGAGTATTTAGAAGCAAGTTTTTCATAAAAAATAATGATGAAAAACTAGGGAAGTTTGATGTAAGAGCTGATGAAGGAATATTTTTAGGATATGCATCCAAGAGTAAGGGTTACAGGTGCTACAACAAAAGACTACAGAAAATTGTGGAAAGAATTGATGTAAGATTTGATGAAGATCTACCAAATAGAACAAGAAGCACAAGATGTAGAAATCCTCCAGATGATCATGAAGATGAGAACCAAGATAATGATGAACTGAGCAAAACAACAGAAGATACTGAATTAAACTCAAAATGTCCCTCAAGACACACTCAAAAGAACCATCCAGAAGATCAAATCATTGGGGACAGGAGTGTCACAGTCCAAACAAGAAGAAAACTTGTTGAACAGATATAAGAAGTATATCTAGCCATGCTATCTCAAATAGATCCAAAGAAGTTCGAAGAATCCATCAAAGACAAAAACTGGGTAAATGCAGTGAATGAAGAACTGGACCAAATTGAGAAGAAAAATACCTGGGAATTAATTCCAAGACCCACTGGGAAAAATGTCATTGGCACTAAATGGATATTCAATAATAAGATGAATGAATGAGGGTGGGTAACCAGAAATAAAGCCAGACTAGTATGCAAAGGATATTCACAAATTGAAGGTCTTGATTATGATGAAACCTTTGCCCCTGTAGCCAAAATGGAAGCAATCAGAATGTTTTTGGCCTTTGCATGCTATCATGATTTCAAAGTATATCAAATGGATGTGAAGTCTACCTTCCTGAATGGAGATCTAGAGGAATAATTCTACATGGAACAACCTGCAGGATTCTCATTAACAGATAAACATGACTATGTGTGCAGATTAAAGAAAGCATTATATGGCCTGAAACAAGCTCCTCGTGCATGGTATTCAAGGCTGTACAAATACTTGCAAAAACAAGGGTTCAAGAAAGGAGGAGTAGACAAAAAATTGTACATAAAGGCTAATGATAATGAACTCTTGATTGTAGTAGTGTATGTAGATGACATCATGTTTGGTAGCAACAAAGATGAGTTAGCAAAAGAATTTTCTGACAAAATGAAATCAGAATTTGAGATGTCTATGATTGGAGAGCTCACCTTCTATTTAGGACTTCAAATTCAACAAAAGAACACAGAAATATTCATTTCACAATAAAAATACTTAAAAGAAATGTTGAAAAGGTTTCAAATGGAAGACTGCAAACCTGTGTCAACTCCCATGATCACTGGATGCAAACTATGTGCTAATGATGGATCAATAGATGTAGATCAAAAGTGATGCAGGAGCGTCAAGGGCATTTTTTTATTTGTAAATATGTTAGAAAAGGGGGTGTGACAATTTTTAATTAATTTGTTATTTTAAATAAAATAGGAGGAAGTGAGGATTTTTGTAAATATCCTTTTATTAATTAAAAGGATATGAGAGAATATGGGTAGTTAAGGATATAAAGGGATAAGATTCTAGATAAGAGGATTTGTTGAGATATTTTAGTGGTATTGAGATATTAAGGGGATTGAGCATTAAATTAGATCATTTTTAAAATTGTATAAATAGGAGGGGGTTTTGAGAGAAAAACACATTTGAGATAGTTGGAGATTAGAGTGAGAGTGATTGAGAGCAGGCTTGAACATCCAAGGCTGTAAGCCTCTGGCAAATTGTAAGGGCCATGAAAGTTGCATATCTGGCTAAAGAAAAAGGCTGTAAGTGATCTCCTTTTGTTTATATGAAAACAATGTTTCAGATTTATATATAAATCGTTGATGGATTGAAAGTATATGTATGGATTGATGTATCGGTCGATTGAATATAATGCCAACATGAAAGAACGTGTAAGTGTAAGTTGGATGGATTAAATTTAATATGGCAATGTTAAATCCATATCTGTGTATATCGACCTGTAGTTTGATTGTTAGAATTGGAAAAAGAAGAGCGCCAGCAATGTGAAACTCGTTATGCATAATCCTTGAGTATGAAAGGCGTTAAAACTCTGCATAAAAGGAGTATTTTAATATGTTTTGAATCTGCAGATTTGTGTAAAATTCTGTCAGGCTTGTTGGTTATTGAGAAAACTTGTGTAATTCAGTGAAATCAATAGTGGATGGATTTCACCATTACATAGTGTGCTAAATGCATTGTAAATCATTAAAGCACTTTAAAAGTGTAAGGGAATCGGATTAATGCATAGTTCAGATGTGTTATTCTATGGATTGATATTGCAGTTGTTAAATTGGGAGAAATCGATTAAGTAAATC